>CM065593.1:38306204-38766204 GCA_033119425.1 Bufotes viridis | reverse complement strand
GAAATATAGGAATACTTAGCAGCCATTTAACGCCAGTGCAGGGGCTTTCTGCTCTGACATGTAGAGCGAGCATCCCCAACCCATGTGCTCCCAATAGGTAAAGCCTCTCTATTAGATCACATTTGCTTGTAATTCTTCTTTCCAACCGGTTTACCACAGGTTGCCACTTATATCAATTATTGCTGAAATTCAGGTAGAAGGAGGCGCTAGCAATTCATCAGCTTCCTGCTTTCCAGCTGCTCTATACCCATGGGAGGCCAGGTTCACACAGTTTAGTTTGGCACATTGTTTTTTTATTTTTGGGGGGGAATTAATTCTGGACAAAAAATAAAAATAAAAAATACACCGAAACTGCACTTTGTGGCGCTCGCTCGTCTGTTTTCGAAACTCCCATAAAAATGAGAGCACTACGCACATGCCCGATGCGCTCTTCTTCACTTTCGAAGGCCTTTTCTAGAGATTGGTGCAGGTGCCAGACAAGGAACCCATACCTATCCGTCATTGGTAGAATATCCTAGCACAGGGATCAGTAACGTCCGGCACTCCAGCTGTTCTAAAAACTACAACTCCCAGGATCCACCTTTCACATCTGTGGGAGTTACAAGAACAGCAGAGTAAGGTTGCATGCTGGGAGTTGTAGTTTCACAGCAACTGGAGTGCTGAAGGTTGATGATCCCTGTCCCAGCACCTACAGTATCTCCAGAACGGGTCCCTGAAGGTGAAGGAGAGCGCACCTTGCATTTGCGTCGTGCTCTCCATGAATTTCTTTGAGAGTCCTAAACATAGCGGAGCTATTTTATTTTAGGAGGTCCTCTAAAAATGAACTAAGCCAGTGCTCAGCTATTTTCGGCAGTCCCATAGAAATGAATGGAGAGTGGCCGAGCGTACTCGTATGCTCTCCGCTCACTTTGGAGGTCCTGTTCTGGAGATAGGTGCGGGTCCCTATCTGACATTGGTGGCATGTCCTAGCAATATGCCACCAATGTCTGAGATGAGACAACCCTTTTTAGTCTTGGGAAACCTCTCTAAAAGGGTTTTCCGGTAGTTTAAAATTGATGGCCTATCCTCATAATAAGCCATCACTATCTGATTGGCAGGAGTCCGACACCTTGCACGCCTGACAACCAGCTGTCCTTCGGTAGCTGTTGTAGCCTGGGATGGACTGGAAACTTAAAGTGGCCCTGGAAAAAAAAAAAAAAAATGGCCCCATGTTGTAGGAGGATCTAAACTAACAGTAGGCACGGCAACACGAATAGGCGGTGTCAGCAATACCATAGCGCAAAATACCATCCCATTAGAACTCTATACCATAGAGCAGTACAATATACTGCCCCAAAAGCTGTCCCTCTATGGTGGCCATCAATAGCTGCCATTTGCTGTCCTCCTCCAGTTCTCCCTGATTAAGATATGGAGTATTGTGGAATATTCCCCATTAAAAGAAATCTTGGCTGCGGTCAAAAACTATGGAGAAGTGACACAGAACATCTCGACGCAGCTTGGGGCGATCCAGATAGACGTGGCTGTGATAAGAGACGATCTTACAAAGATACGGGACAGAGTTACAATTATAGAAAAAACTGTGGGGCTCTGGAGAATGAAGCTAAAATATCAAAAGCTGAAATCTCCACGTTGAAGATGGATGTAAACACGTTTAAAAAAAGGTGGTGGATCTGGAGGACAGGTCGAGGAGAAATATAATGTGAGAATTATGGGCTAACCTGAAGGTGCAGAGGAAAAGAATTTTGATGAAATGATACAGACTTTAATTTTGGAGAACTTTGGAAAGGAATATTTGTCTTCACTATTTTTGATGGAAAGGGCACACCGGGGTTCCGGGGGGGTAAACCAATTCCTGGAAGGCAACCACGGGTACTTTTGGGGAAGATACTTGCTTCACGAGACAGAGACATGATTTTAAAAAGGGCGAGAGATTGCCCAACCCCCCCCCCCTATTCTACATAATGGGAGTAAATTGTTCTTTTTCCAGATTTCTTTTCAGAGTACTTTCACGGCGGTTAAAAAACGACTGCAAGAAAAGGACATTAAGTACTTGTTAATCTATCCAGCGAAATTGCACATTATATCTAATGGTGGAACCTATTTTCTGACAGTCTGGACTCTGGCTGGATCAGAATAATATCTGAGCAGTTTTAATACATGTTTTTTTTTTCTATTTTCTTTTCTTGTCACGATATTGGTGGGGTAGGAGAGAGGGGAAGGGGTGGTCTTAGTGGAGAGAGTTGTTGCAGAAATGTAGCAGATCAGGAAGTTTGGGGGGAGGGTTTGTGGGTTGGGTTGCAATAAGTCTCCTAGTATGGGGGGGGGGGGTGGACGGCTGGGATTGTGACTATCCTTTTACAATGGGAATTCGTTGGTGGATTTGATGACAGCTAGAATCCTTACTTGGAATGTTCGGGGTTTCGGTGATAAGATAAAAAGACAGGCGGTCTTTGACTTGGTTCAGAGACATTTACCAGCAAATGTTTGTCTGGAGGAGACTCACTTTGCCAAAGAGACGGCCTTGCGATTCGCTAGGGGATGGGCTGTGCAGACTTATCACCCCAGGGAAATAGGGAAATTATGCAAAATGCAAGGCCCAGCAGAGACTTTTTTTCAAGGGACAAAAATACTTCTCAGAATCGGGTAGACCAGGGAAACTTCTGGCGAGGGTGATCTCTAATCAGAAACCAAAAAAAGAGATAGTTAGTATTCGCTCAACTGAGGGTATAATTACTGAAGATCAAGAAGAGCGTATAAAGGACATTTTTTTGAAGCATCTTTTGGAACTATTCAATTCAGATAAGGTCATTCTAGATCAGGCATCCTCAAACTGCGGCCCTCCAGCTGTTGTAAAACTACAACTCCTACAATGCCCTGCTGTAGGCTGATACCTGTAGGCTGTTCGGGCATGCTGGGAGATGTAGCTGGAGGGCCGCAGTTTGAGGATGACTGTTCTAGATGAAGAGATGGACTCATATTTGGATTCTACCTCTCTCCCAGTTCTTACAGTTATCCAAAGAGAATCCTTCGATGCAGATCTTTCTTTAGAGGAACTAGAGGCAGCTTTGGGGGCATGTTCTGGAAACGCCTCCCCTGGGTCCGATGGATTTCCATATGAATTCTATCGTAAATATAGGGAGGTGATCCTTCCTTGGCTTTTGGAGGTGTTCACCGGATCAATGGAGGAGGGTATGTTTCCAGAATCAATGACAGAGGCTGTAATAATATTAATAATTGAAAAAGGGTAAGGACCCCTTAGATATGGGGTCATATAGGTAAATCTCCCTATTGAATACAGGTATGAAGCTTCATCAATTATACATCCCGGTCAGAATGGTTTTTTTTCCCAATAAAGGTACTCATTATAAAGTATATTTATATGCGAATATACAGTCTTCGGGGGGGGGGGGTCCATTCTGTCTTTAGACGCCTCTAAGGCGTTCGACAGGGTGGAGTGGGAATTTCTCTGGAAGGTTTTAGGAAAAATGGGATTTGGTACTAGATTCATAAATATGATTAAACTTTAGTATAAGTCTCCTACGGCTAGATTGAATATTAATGGGAGTTTGACAAGGAGTTTTCCTTTAAGTAGAGGTACCCGACAAGGATGTCCATTCTCTCCATTACTATTTGATACTTACATTGAGCCTCTTGCTGCTAGGGTTAGGCAAGATTCTAGGATTGAAAGCTTCGGGATATCAGGAGTAGAGGACCGCATTTCCTTATATGCAGATGATGTGCTGTTTTTTATAAACCATACTAATACTGTACTTCCAGAACTTATTCGAATAGTTAATCTCTTTGGTGCAGTCTCAGGCCTTGATATTAATTGGTCAAAGACAACTGTTATGCCGCTAGATAGACCTGAATATTCAATTGATGGGCCCTTGAGTGTGTTAAAGATCGCAGATTTGTTTGAATACTTGGGTGTAATGATATCTCCCAAGATTGAAGATTTTTTACCGCTCAATTTGATCCCATTGATTAGCAAATTGAGGTCAAAAGTTAAGGTATGGCTTCGACTTCCCTTATCTAGAGCCGATAGAATATCCCTAGTGAAGATGGTGATACTACCTCAACTCCTCTATATCCTTAGGAACTCTCCAATATGGATTGACGACATGTTCTTCAAACTAATTGAAAGAATTATTAATGACTTACTTTGGGGAAGAAAGCGGGTAAGGCTAAAGTTGGAGTATCTTTATAAACCGATGGAACAGGGAGGGCTGAACCTTCCATACTTTAAGGGCTATTTTATAGCCGCATAGCTATGGTTTATTTGCCAATGGGAGAAAAGTTTACTCTGTCGGACCTTGGTTAGGAGTTCCTTATATAATAATTATCCAGTATCCAACAGGACCATAGAGAGTTTAGGAAGCTATTTATTAAAGCATGAGGTACCATTAAAGGATGGTTTGGAACAAGGGGATCTCTCTATTGTACGCCCCTCTGGAACAATCACTGTCCACAGGAACTAGACAATTTAGATGGGGATAAGTATTGGCAAAAAATTATATTTTATATGTCGCATAGGTGGTGAGAAATGGAGTGGTACTCTCAATTTTGGAACTTGCACAAAAGGAACATATTGTTAATTTATCTTGGTTTAGGTACTTTCAGTTACATTCAGCACTTTCTAGTGTACAGGGAAAGTTTATGTTTGAGGTAGATACTTCTACACCCTCTAATGACTTGATGGGAAATTTGGGGCAGAAGGCCAAAATTTCCCAATTGTATAAATTGTTACTGGAAGCACTATTTAATAATATACGCTCCCCCGGACAAAGGGCTTGGGGAGTGGATTGTTCAATGATTCAATTAGGTGAGTGGGAAAATATATTAGCTAATTTAGGATTAGTGTCTCCTAATTTCAATCACGTGGTGGTTCAATTCAATATTTTACGTAGAATATATGTCACACCGATATGGCTTAACAAACGTGGTTTGATAAACACTTATAATTGTCCACGGTGTGATCATTTACACATGTTCTGGTCCTGTAGAGAATTAATAGAATATTGGAGGGCAATTAATAACTACATTACCCAAAAATTGAAAGTAGCAATTCCGTTTAAGGAACAATGCTGGATACTTGGCGATCTTTCCCAGGTTAATTGTTATAAAAAGTATAAAAAGACTCTGTTAATTAAATTTATATTTCTGGGCAGACTCTTGATTACAAGGGTCTGGTTTTCATGAAATATACCAACTGTATTTACATGGTTAAATTTCGTTAATAAGATCAAGAGATACGAAAATATTCTATATAGGCAAAGAAACATTGAGGAGAAATGGAATAGGATATGGCGGAATTGGAAGCCTTAAGGTTCCCTGCCTCCACCTCATCGGTATCCCGTCTCTGTCTTTTTGATGCAGGGGATAGGAGACGCATCGCAATGGGAGGGGAATGTAGGGGTAAGGGAGGGGGGTAAGGTTTAATTGGGGGAAAAAGCAATAATGTTGATGATTAATTTTTGTACGGTAATAACTGTTTGTTTGTTTTTTTTCTTAGTCTTTCTTCTAATAAAAAAAATGTTGGGAAAAAAAAAAGATATGAAGTACGTGGCTTAGGAGGTGAGATGTAGGCTAGAGCAGTTGAATTCAGGAGGGCCTGTGGGTCGCGGCAGAGAGGAGGGCTTGGGCGGCCCTTTGGGCATCGGCCCACCAGGAAATTTCCCTGTAAGGTCTTTGGCCAATCCGCCCCAGGTTGAACTTATGTCTTTTTTTCAACTGTATTTACTATGTAACTATGTAGTCCAGGTGCTGCAAGTCGCCACCTATAGCTCCGCTCATTTCTATAGTAGAGGGGCCTGGTTACTGCAGCATGGATACCATTAAAGTGAATCAAGCTTCTAAAATATGCCACAAAGCATAAATTGTGTCAACACTACCGTACTTTGTGATAAAAGCACACTTTGTGATTTTACAGAAAAGAAAAGATAAAGTTGGATGCATCTAACCGGAGCATTGTCTGGATTCTCCAGTGAATCCTCAAACAACACCAAGACAAGCGGCACCAAAATCAGTTATTTAGGTCTATTTGATCCAAAATCATCTTCACATAAGTGCCATTCCTGCTTTGAATGGTGGAAAGACTTTTGCATGTGACAGAATGCCATCCTGTAATACAAAATGCCAATTTTGCTTAACTTCATAATGCAATTTAGTAGCAAATTAGAATTTTGAGGCACATTTTTTAAATACAAAATTACTTTGCAATTTGTAAACAAATATAGAGAAACTGACACAACTGCTGCCTCTGATCTGTCCATTGGTCATGACCGATTTGCTCTCCATCGCTTTGACTGTCTTTTCAACAATGTCTTCTTTTTCAGGTGTGTCAGCCAGTACCAGTGCAGAGAGAGCCATATAAAGGGGAAGTCATCCAGCTAAAATAAATGGCACTGTAAGCAGGTAACTCGTATGATGTTTATGTGTGATGTTCCGGTATGCACAGGGAGGCTCGAAATGTAAATTCTGGCCACAGTTCACCTAAAAAGACAGAACAGACTCCCCCAAGCCTCAAATAAAGTATGGCATGTCTACGATCCAGCTGATAGGACACCAGATTTTTATGATTTCCCATGACAAACTACAGATGTAGTAGTGCCGAGTTTGTAATTTGGCACAATTCATTCATGGTGTTTCACGATATGTTCTTTGTAGCATGGTGCTTTTAAACTGCAGTTTGCAGTGTCCATCACAGGAGTCCGGAAAGAGGATTTCTCAACATATATCTTCGATGGATGGCTCTGACTGATGCCATTGTATAAGTATACACTAGTGTTTGTCAATCATAGGCTCGTGTGTGTGTGTGCATATATATATATATATATATATATATATATATAGATAGATAGATAGATAGATAGATAGATATATATATACTGCAAGGTATACAATATTTTACTGGATGCCTCAGTATGAAATACTGTAGCAGACTAGATAATTCCATATACCAGGAAAAATGTTGTGCCGACATAGCCCAATGTAGTCAGAAGGACACTCTTTAGCCTCCATTTCAATATAATTTGTCGTACAATATGTGCCAGGAGCTTTCCTAGAGGGTACAGCAAATGGATGCTACAAATCACCATGTGAACCCAGCCTAACACGAGACTAGAAGATGAACCTTCTTAGTTATCTTATCTCATAAAGTCAGGGCCGGGCCGACACAGAGGCTGCGGAGGCTCCAGCCTCAGGGCGCAGGCCAGCTCCCCAGCCTCTGGGCGGCAGGCAGGCCACTGACCACCTCGCTGCTGCCGGCCGCGCTGGACGACGGAGGCAGTAGTGACTGTGAGCACTTGTTGGCACTGACTTACCGTGCTCCCTCCCCTCTCCGCCTCCTGGCTCTGCCCCGCCGCTCCGGCTCTGCTGCTCTGGTCTCACAGAGTCTCTGCTATGTCTCTGTCTTGCCTGACTGGCTGCGTTCAGCGCGCGCACTTTGACCTGACGCGCTGTATGCAGTCAGGTCACATGTGCGCCCAGTCTGGAGACCAGGAGGCAGCGCGGGCAGCAGCACAGCAGTGTCACTGTCACGACCCAACCCATGAGCCCAGGACCCGTCACCCAGCAGCAGGAATATAGAGCGTAGAAGTGAAGTAAGAAGATAGTTCTTAAATAAACTGTTCCAATAGTTTCTGGCTTGAATCAACGGGGTAGATAGACCCTTTCTAAGGTGTACTTGCTCAGTATGGATGGGAGTACAACATTAAGTATTTAGTAAAGACTGCACAAGTTGGGGATTGGAGGGGGGCTTGGGCAGCTCAGCCTCTGTTGGTGGTGGACCTTGTCCCAGCCCTGCATAAAGTCATCACAGTGCACCAAAAATCTGTTTAAGAGAACCTAGTGTCAACTGGAAAGGCAGCGCAATCTGCAGGCATCATGTTATAGAGCAGGAGAGGTTCAGCAGATTGATATACAGTTGGGGGAAAAGATTCAACAAAACTTAGAATTTATATACATATCTCTCCTATTCTTCAGTTGTACACAGGGAGGTGTTATTAGTGATTAATAGCATTATGTGTGTAAGTGTGTATACAGGGATAGCAGTCAGTCACTGATATCTGTACACGGGGAGGTGTTATCAGTGATTGATAGTATTCTCTGTGTAAGTGTGTATACAGAGATAGCTGTCAGTCACTGATAGCTGTACACAGGGGGAGGTGTTATTAGTGATTGATAGCATTCTCTGTGTAAGGCCTATTTCACACTTGCGTTGTGAGGATCTGGCATGCACTTCCGTCGCCGGAAATGCCCGCCGGATCCGTCACAATGAAAGACAACTGAAAGCATATTGAAGACTGATCAGTCTTTAATATGCTTTCAGGTAACCATGGCAGCCAGGATGCTACTAAAGTCCCGGCTGCCATGGAAAAGAAGCGGGGAGCCGGGGGAGAAGCTACTTACATTCCGTGCGGTGGCCGGGGCGCTCCGTTTAGCTTAAAGTCGGATCCAGATAATTGCTTTTCAATGGGCATTAATTCTGGATCCGTCCTTGCGGCATGTCTTCCGGACTTTTGGACGGAGACAAATCCGCAGCATGCTGCGGTTTTGTCAACGTCCAAAAAAGTTCACATACTGAACAGAAGACATCCTGATGCATCCTGAACTGATTTCTCTCCATTCAGAATGCATTGGGATAATCCTGATCAGTATCTTTCCGTCCTAGAGCCCAAAGGACGGAAAGCAAAAACGCTGATGTTAAAGGGGCCTAAGTGTGTATACAGAGATAGCTGTCTTACACTGATAACTGTAGACAGGGAGGTGTTATCAGTGATTGATAGTATTCTCTGTGTAAGTGTGTATACAGAGATAGCTGTCAGTCACTGATAACTGTACACAGGGAGGTGTTATCAGTGATTGATAGTATTCTCTGTGTAAGTGTGTATACAGAGATAGCTGTCAATCACTGATAGCTGTACACCGGGAGGTGTTATCAGTGATTGATAGTATTCTCTCTGTGCGTGGTAGTGATATACAGAGATAGCCGTCAAACACCGATAGCCGTACACAGGAGAGTGTTATCAGTGATTGATGAAGTATTCCTCGCTGCAGTGTGTATACAGAGATAGCTGTCAGTCACTGAAGCTGTACACAGGGAGGTATTATCACTGATTGATAGCATTATCTGTGTAATTGTGTATACAGAGATAGCTGTCAGTCACTGATAGTTGTACACAGGGAGGTGTTATCAGTGATTGATCGCATTCTCTGTGTAATTGTGTATACAGAGATAGCTGTCAATCACTGATAGTTGTACACAGGGAGGTATTGTCAGTGATTGATAGTATTCTCTGTGTAAGTGTGAATACAGAGATAGCTGTCTTACACTGATAACTGTAGACAGGGAGGTGTTATCAGTGATTGATAGTATTCTCTGTGTAAGTGTGTATACAGAGATAGCTGTCAGTCACTGATTTCTGTACACAGGGAGGTGTTATCAGTGATTGATAGCATTCTCTGTGTAAGTCTGTATACAGAGATAGCTGTCAGTCACTGATAGCTGTACACAGGGAGGTGTTATCAGTGATTGATAGCATTCCCTGTGTAAGTGTGTATACAGAGATAGCTGTCAGTCACTGATTTCTGTACACAGGGAGGTGTTATCAGTGATTGATAGCATTCTCTGTGTAAGTCTGTATACAGAGATAACTGTCAGTCACTGATATATGTACACAGGGAGGTGTTATCAATGATTTATAGCATGACGTAAATGTGTATACAAAGACATGAGCTAAGAAATAGCAGAGATTTTAATGTATATATTGCAAGTGTTAGAATCTTTTTCTACAATACTATATATGAATCTGCTCATTATCTTCTCCCCCATAACATGCTGCCTGCAGATTGCACTGTGTTTCTTGGTGACAGGTTCTATTTAAGTAACACATTCAGCTCTGCTATACCTGTATGGATGCTGAGAAAATGGTTGGGTATTAGGTTGTGGTCTTATGTTGGAAGATGAGAAGGTGGAAGATATCAGAGAATATTTCCTACAACATTGAATGTAGATATAAGATGTCCACACTTATTATTGTCGTTCTCATATTTTGTTGCATTTTTTTTCTTAAGGACAATGTATCCATGAGGCAAGCAACGCTGCAAAACAAGGAAAACTGGTGCACTATAAAGCACTCGCTGTCATTCCACGACTCTGCATTACTTGTGCTTCTCCGCCTAAATAAATGTTCCTAGTTCCTGAACGTTCTCTGTCTTCTCAGTATTTCTCAGTTTGTGCTCCAGAACGGTTCTTGCTCCTATAAGTGAAGGTTGTCACCATTATCAGCCATATTCGAGCCTATGGGCAATTCTGTTTAGTTACACAGACACCGAGAATGTATTATAACATGAAGCTTTTATTTGCTTTACTAGTCATTTATGTACCAAATCCACCATACATATTGCTACATCAACCGTATCATTATTTCTGCCATTATAATGCTTCTGAGTAGAAGAGGTGACTTTGTCATTTATAACAACTTATTATTTGTGGGTTTTCCTCAATTATATCTAATCGTTATCCTGCTACACAAATAAGCAGTTATATATCATAACACAATGTGTAGACTATAATCGAAATGTGTAACATGTAGGACTGTACCTCCATGAGAGATCTGTATTGGAGGGCAAAACAGCTCAAGATCAGCTCATTCCCGTATGTTGAAGCCCTACCTACTGGGAAAAGGAGGTCTACCAGGCATACCAGTTGGGCCCAGCAACTATGGGGGCCCATCTCCACTCAGACTGGAAGAGCAGTTAGGGGTAATGAATGATAAGTATGAACATGAATACGGATCAATTAGGGCCAGGGGTTTAATAATTGGTGGTGTTGAGGTGGCAGCACTGGTAGGTGATTGGTTGGGAGCTTGTAAAAGATTTTGCACTGGGGCCTGGGAGCTTCTGTTTAAGCCTCTGCTGGGAGATGGGGGACAGAGGAGAGAGAAAAATTCATAATAAGCCTTTCATGTCCCGATGGAATGAGGTCCTATTCTAGGTTTTGCTATGGGGTCTCTAATTTGGGGCTCCATAGCTGATCTGTGGCCTAAAGATGTAGACATTAGGGAGATCTGTGTGATTAGTCATCTTCCCCCTGAATAGAACAGAGGAACCATACTAGAATGGTATCTACTGCTGCTAGGTCTACCTTGGCAAAATTCTTCATGGAGTCTTTTACGAAAGACCACAGGAGATATTTGCCAAGATGGTTCCTTTTTGTATGTTGAGGGAAGGACTGACAACCTCCCCTGGCCAAGGTATTTAAATGCAGGACTAGTGGAGAAATGCGTAGCTACAACTCTGGGTGGACTGGATAGAAGAATGTTCCAGGTTACACAACAGTTCTATATGTACAACATACGATCTGACAACCCTACATATTAATACTTGTGAAAAATATTCTATGTATTGTATCATTTCTCATTGTCTTGTCTATGTAATGTCATAAATCTCAAAATAAAACATTTTAATGACAAGTTTGTGTGAACAGTATTGCATGGACACTGCTGTATATTTTTGGAAACTTTTTTTGCGACTGGCACCAGTGTATGGCAGGGACCATAAGTACAACTGCATGGGCTCCAGTGTGCGTATTGTGTCACAATCGATAATGGTATATCGGCATTAACAGACTAATCTAAAGGGTTGGTCCATGTAAGAACATTAGTGACATATTGCTAAGGTTTTTTGCATGGACCGCTGTTATAGTCAATAGATCTCCACTTGGCACAGAGAAAGCAGATGACGTAAATATCATGCAAATAAAAGCTACATTTTATCTTAAATTACAAGGAGCTGGATCCATTGAAAATGTGTTATTGAAGTTTCTCATGACTCCAGATCCGGGGGATAAATCCATGTTGCCTTTACCTTTACATTATGGAAGTGTCTGGATTCCGCAAAATCAGGATGAGCTGTGCAAAACTTTTTTTTTATTTTTTATAGATGAAGTGGCATGGTCCTTTCCAAGTTTCCTTCCAGCGTTTGGCAGGAGTGACACCAGTCCGTTTGGTTATAATTGTAAATTCAACCTGAAGAAGGGGCCCTGGAGCCTTGAAACGCGTGGTTCGTAATAGACTTCCGTAAACTTCCTTGATGGCTTTACCATTTAGTGGTGACCACAGCGTAACCCTTTTATTGGACATGACCGGCACCAAGATCCAGTGTGTTGGTGACACAGCAGCAACCAGCAAAATATACAAGCCTACATTAGTGTTGTGCCTAATCATTGCCGTAACTAGAAATGACTGGGCGGCACAGCAAAATTTTGAGTAACCCCCCCTCCCACCGAAACTTCTTTGCAAAACCCTCCTCCAGTGCACCCCCCACTCCTGTGGCTAGTAAAGATCACTCTCTCAGACGAGGCCCTGCTCCGTCTCCTACAGTGTCACTGTATATATTGTCATTGTATTACATTATACTGTTGAGGGGGCCCTGATGGTGGACGTGCTTGCACACTATAGGAAAAAGCAGTAGCCTATGTGCGCTCCTATGTTCCCGGCCACCAGAGAGGCCGGAGTGTTTTCCTATACTGTTCAAGTACGACCACTACTGATAGATTGCAGGGTGGTCTGTAACCATGGACATGAGCAGTGTATAATGTGATGGGAAAATGAATCCAGCCAGCAAAAAAGACAATATGGAGAATTACAATACATTAGTAAGGGTACTTTCACACTCCCATCGGGGGCTGCTGTGCCTTTGCAGCCCCCCAACAGGATGGGATCGCAGAGGGAGGGGGCTCCACTCCCTCCCCATCCATCATCCGCTGCGCACTTATGGCAGCGGGTGATGGTTGCCATGGAGACAGGACGCTTTCAGAAGCGTCCTGCTCTCCATGGTGCTGAAAATCTGAATAGACCTGCTAAAGGTCTATTCAGACTGTAAAGTACAAAATACAGCACAGTGCACTATATAGTGTAGTGTACTGTACTGTATTATACAGACACCAGATCCACTGGATTTTTCAGAACCAAGTAGGTCTGGGTCAAAAAAAACAAAAAAAAAATGAAAAAAAAAACACATATCATTGAATAAAAAAAAAACAAAACAATACACTACACATCTTAGGTATCGCCGCGTCCGAAAAAATCTGCTCTATAAAAATATCACATGACTGAACTCATCAGGTGAACGCCATAAAAAAAATGGTGTAAATAAGCCATTTTTTGGCACCTTACATCACTAAAAGTGTAATACAAAGCGATCAAAAAAGCGTATGCCTCCCAAAATAGTACCAATCAAACCGCCATTTCATCCCGCAAAAAATGAGCCCCTACCTAAAAAAAACTATACTTCTCAGACTAAAACATGATTTTTTTTTGTTTCAAAAATGCTTTTTAGTGTTAAATGTTAAAAAAAACTAAAAATTATACATATTGGGTATCTCCACGTCTGTAAGAATCTGCTCTATAAAAATATCACCTGACCTAACCCCTTAAGTAAAAACTGTAAAAAAAATTAAATAAAAACTTAGTCAAAAAGCCATTTTTTTGTCACCTTACATCACAAAAAGTGTAATAGCAAGCGATCAAAAAGTCATATGACCCCCCAAATAGTGCCAATATAACCGTCACCCCACTCTGCAAAAAATGAGCCCCTACATAGGACAATCGCCCAAAAAAAATAAAAATATGGCTCTCAAACTATGGAGACACTAAAACATGATTTTTTTTTTGTTTTAAAAAATGATATTATTGTGTAAAACTTATATAAATAAATAAAAAGAATACAAATTAGGTATTGCCGCGTCCATCACAACCTGCTCTATAAAAATAACACATGACCTAACCCCTCAACTGAACACATCAAAAAATAATAAATACGGTGTCAAAAGCCATTTTTGTCACCTTACATCACAAAAAGTGTAATAGCAAGCGACCAAAATGTCATATGCACCCCAAGATAGTGCCAATCAAACCACCATCTCATCCCGCAAAAAATGAGCCCCTACATAAGACAGTCGCCCAAAAAATAAAAAATAAACTATGGCTTTCAGAATGTGGAGACACTAAAAAATAATTTTTTTCAAAAATGCTTTATTATGTAAAACTGAAACAAAAACCCCTAAAAAGTAGTCATATTTGGTATTGTCGTGTCCGTAACAACCTGCTCTATAGAAATAGCACACAATCTAACCTGTCAGTTCAACAATGTAAATAGCAAAAAATAAAAACGGTCCCAAAACAGCAATTTTTTTGCAAATTTTCCATTTTAATACATTTTTCCAGTAACAAAGCAAGGGTTAACAGCCAAACAAAACGCAATATTTATTGCCCTGATTCTGTTGTTTGCAGAAACACCCCATATGTGGTCGTAAACTGCTGTATGGCCAAACGGCGGGGCACAGAAGGAAGGGAACGCCATATGGTTTTTGGAAGGCAGATTTTGCTGGACTGGTTTTTAGACACCATGTCCCATTTGAAGCCCCCTTGATGTACCCCTACAGTAGAAACTCCAAAAAAGTGACCCCCATTTTGGAAACTACGGGATAAGGTGGCAGTTTTGTTGGCACTATTTTAGGGTAAATATGATTTTTGGTTGCTCTGTATTACACTTTTTTTGAGACAAGGTAACAAAAAATAGAAATTCTGAAATTTCATCTCCATTTGCCAATAACTGTTGAGGAACACCTAAAGGGTTAACAAAGTTTGCAAAACTGGTTTTGAATACCTTGAGGGGTGTAGTTTCTTAGATGGAGTCACTTTTACCCTGGGAACACACCTAAGCGTTTTTCAGCGCGTTCAAACGCGCTGTAAAACGCACAACATGTGGAAAGCCATGCTTCCCTATGGGCATGGTTCACATTTGGGCGTTTTACAGCACGTTTGAACGTGCTGAAAAACGCCAAACGATGTCGCTTCAGCATGAGCTTCTTTTGGGCATTTTAACGCGCCTATGGACCATGCTGAAATAGGGGAGAATCACTGAATCGTGCGTATGATGCGCGTTTCTTAGTTACAAAAACACGCATCCAAAAACGCGCGTAAAAAAGCGATTCAGAAATGCTTAGGTGTGTTCCCAGCCTTATGGAGTTTCTACTCTAGGGGAGCATCAGGGGGCTTCAAATGGGACATGGTGTCAAAAAACCAGTCCAGCAAAATCCACCTTCCAAAAACCATATGGCGTTCCCTTCCTTCTGTGCCCTGCAGTTTGGCCATACAGCAGTTTACGACCACATATTGGGTGTTCGTGCAAACTACAGAATCGGGCGAATAAATATTAAGTTTTGTTTGGCTGTTAACCCTTGCTTTGTTACTGGAAAAAATGGATTAAAATGGAAAATTTTCAAAAAAAATCGAAATTCTGAAATTTTATCTCTATTTGCCATTAACTCTTGTGGAAAACCTAAAGGGTTAATTACCTTTGTAAAATCAGTTTTAAATACCTTGAGGGTGTAGTTTCTAGAATGGGGTAATTTTTGGGTGGTTTCTATTATGTAAGCCTCACAAAGTGACTTCAGACCTGAACTGGTCCCTAAAAAGTGGGTTTTTGAAAATTTCAGAAAAATTTAAAGATTTGCTTCTAAACTTCTAAGCCTTGTAAAGTCCCCAAAAAATGAAATAGCATTCCCAAAATGATCCAAACATGAAGTAGACATATGGGGAATGTAAATCAATAACTTTATTTGGCGGTATTACTATGTATTATAGAAGTAGAGAAATTGAAACTTGGAAAATTGCAAATTTTTCAAAATGTTTGGTAAATTTTGTATTTTTTTATAAATAAAAATAAAAATTTTCGACTTTATTTTACCACTGTTATGAAGTACAATATGTGATGAAAAAACAATCTCAGAATGGCCTGGATAAGAAAAAGCGTTTTAAAGTTATCACCACATAAAGTGACACTAGTCAGATTTGCAAAAAATGGCTGAGTCCTTAGGGTGAAATAGGGCTGAGCCCTTAAGGCAGGCATGTCCAAACTCCGGCCCTCCAGATGTTGCAAAACTACAACTCCCATCATTCCTGGACAACCTACAGAAGGGCATGATGGGAGTTGTAGTTCTGCAACACTTGGAGGGCCAGAGTTTGGACATGCCTGCCTTAAGGGGTTAATAAGAAATAATTTTGGTGCCTGTAGTAAATGACATGTCACCGTCACGTGCAGTAGATAGTAGAGGAGGCATCAGTTGTGGCTTCACTGTACCATTCAGTCCATGCAGTACTTTGCATCATGAGTCCACATTGTAGATTGCGAAACCTGAATGTATATTTGGAACCACGAGTGACTTAAAAGCGGTCTTCTACTTCTGTTGCTTCTTGTAGCTTAATTTATCATCCTTCCTTTTTTCCCAAGAGAAAAGGAAGCGAGATGGATGTGTCAGTCTGAGCGTGGAAATGTAGTTCCCTCAAAAAAGCCACCACATTTCCACTGAACAATATGGGATAAGATATTCATGATGAAATAATCGTCATCTCCACACATGAATAGCTATACCAGTGGCTATGACATTCCTGTTACTGCAGATTCCAGCAACCTATGAAAAAACTATAACTCCCAGCATGCCCTGACAGCTGGAGACTCACAGATTGCAGATAACTGCTCTACAAAATTGTAGACAAAAAATAACCCCTTGAAATAATGTAGATCGTCCAGCAATTACCATACTGAACCCCTGCCATGCTGAAACTGAGGCCTGAAAATGCTAGCAGAAGCTGTGGCCATCCATTTCAGCAGCAGCGCCCACTGCAGGAGAAATGTAGTACTACATACTATGAGCTGGGTCTTCCAAAGGGTGAGCTACTCTTTGATGTCTTCATGATATTACCCCTTTACCGTATACCTTGAGTTACCCTGTGGAATATATTTGCACACTATCAATAAAGTAAAATAACAGTTTTTCTTTGGTTGGAATAACAAGATATGGACACGGCCTCCAGGGACTGAAGAATAGATACATGTACGACACACGATTCACCAATTCTTGATAAAATGTTTTCTTGTGACTATCGGAAACCAGAAATCCACCTGCAGAAGACAATACAATGCATCACTCACTGCCAATGTGTATCCATATGTGTATCTGGACATGTACTGTGACATCACTGTGTTTATTGTCCCTGTACTGTGACATCACTGTGTTTATTATCTCTGTACTGTGACATCACTGTTTATTATCCCAGTACTGTGACATCACTGTGTTTATTATCCCTGTACTGTGACATCACTGTGTATTATCCCTGTACTGTGACATCACTGTGTGTATTATCCCTGTACTGTGATATCACTGTGTTTATTGTCCCTGTACTGTGACATCACTGTGTTTATTATCTCTGTACTGTGACATCACTGTGGTTATTATCCCTGTACTGTGACATCACTGCATTTATTATCCCTGTACTGTGACATCACCGTCTTTATTATCCCGGTACTGTGACATCACTGTGTTTATTATCCCTGTGCTGTGACATCACTGTTTATTATCCCTGTACTGTGACATCACTGTGTTTATTGTCCCTGTACTGTGACATCACTGTGTTTATTATCCCTGTACTGTGACATCACTGTGTTTATTATCCCTGTACTGTGACATCACTGTTTATTGTCCCTGTACTGTGACATCACTGTGTTTATTGTCCCTGTACTGTGACATCACTGTGTTTATTGTCCCTGTACTGTGACATCACTGTGTTTATTATCTCTGCACTGTGACATTACTGTGTTTATTATTCCTGTACTGTGACATCACTGTGTTTATTGTCCCTGTACTGTGACATCACTGTGTTTATTATCCCTGTACTGTAACATCACTGTGTTTATTATCCCTGTACTGTGACATCACTGTGTTTATTATCCCTGTACTGTGACATCACTGTGTTTATTATCTCTGTACTGTGACATCACTGTTTATTATCCCTGTACTGTGACATCACTGTGT
This sequence comes from Bufotes viridis, assembly GCA_033119425.1. Lineage (NCBI taxonomy): Eukaryota > Metazoa > Chordata > Amphibia > Anura > Bufonidae > Bufotes > Bufotes viridis. The sequence goes on along the minus strand of CM065593.1, from coordinate 38,748,326 downwards.
TTATTGTCCCTGTACTGTGACATCACTGTGTTTATTATCCCTAACCTGTGACATCACTGTATTTATTATCCCTGTACTGTGACATCACTGTTTATTGTCCCTGTACTGTGACATCACTGTGTTTATTATTTCTGTACTGTGACATCACTGTGTTTATTATCCCTGTACTGTGACATCACTGTGTTTATTATCCTGTACTGTGACATCACTGTTTATTATCCCTGTACTGTGACATCACTGTGTTTATTATCCCTGTACTGTGACATCACTGTGTTTATTATCCCTGTACTGTGACATCACTGTGTTTATTATCCCTGTACTGTGACATCACTGTGGTTATTATCTCTGTACTGTGACATCACTGTGTTTCTTATCCTGTACTGTGACATAACTGTGTTTATTATCCCTGTACTGTGACATCATTGTGTTTATTATCCTGTACTGTGACATCACTGTGTTTATTATCTCTGTACTGTGACATCACTGTGTTTATTATGCCTGTACTGTGACATCACTGTGTTTATTATCCCTGTACTGTGACATCACTGTGTTTATTATTACTGTACTGTGACATCACTGTGTTTATTATGTCTGTACTTTGACATCACTGTGTTTATTATGTCTGTACTTTGACATCACTGTGTTTATTATCCCTGTACTGTGACATCACTGTGTTTATTATTCCTGTACTGTGACATCACTGTGTTTATTATTCCTGTACTGTGACATCACTGTGTTTATTGTCCCTGTACTGTGACATCACTGTGTTTATTATCTCTGTACTGTGACATCACTGTGTTTATTGTCCCTGTACTGTGACATCACTGTGTTTATTATCCCTGTACTGTGACATCACTGTGTTTATTATCCCTGTACTGTGACATCACTGTGGTTATTATCTCTGTACTGTGACATCACTGTGTTTATTATCCCTGTACTGTGACATCACTGTGTTTATTATCCCTGTACTGTGACATCACTGTGTTTATTATCCCTGTACTGTGACATCACTGTGTTTATTATCCCTGTACTGTGACATCACTGTGTTTATTATCTCTGTACTGTGACATCACTGTGTTTATTATCTCTGTACTGTGACATCACTGTGTTTATTATCCCTGTACTGTGACATCACTGTGTTTATTATCCCTGTACTGTGACATCACTGTGTTTATTATCCCTGTACTGTGACATCACTGTGTTTATTATCCTGTACTGTGACATCACTGTGTTTATTATCCCTGTACTGTGACATCACTGTGTTTATTATCCCTGTACTGTGACATCACTGTGTTTATTATCCCTGTACTGTGACATCACTGTGTTTATTATCTCTGTACTGTGACATCACTGTGTTTATTATCCCTGTACTGTGACATCACTGTGTTTATTATCTCTGTACTGTGACATCACTGTGTTTATTATCCTGTACTGTGACATCACTGTGTTTATTATCCCTGTACTGTGACATCACTGTGTTTATTATCCCTGTACTGTGACATCACTGTGTTTATTATCTCTGTACTGTGACATCACTGTGTTTATTATCCCTGTACTGTGACATCACTGTGTTTATTATCCCTGTACTGTGACATCACTGTGTTTATTATCTCTGTACTGTGACATCACTGTGTTTATTATCCCTGTACTGTGACATCACTGTGTTTATTATCCCTGTACTGTGACATCACTGTGTTTATTATCTCTGTACTGTGACATCACTGTGTTTATTATCTCTGTACTGTGACATCACTGTGTTTATTATTCCTGTACTGTGACATCACTGTGTTTATTATCCCTGTACTGTGACATCACTGTGTTTATTATCCCTGTACTGTGACATCACTGTGTTTATTATCCCTGTACTGTGACATCACTGTGTTTATTATCCCTGTACTGTGACATCACTGTGTTTATTATCCCTGTACTGTGACATCACTGTGTTTATTATCCCTGTACTGTGACATCACTGTGTTTATTATCCCTGTACTGTGACATCACTGTGTTTATTATCTCTGTACTGTGACATCACTGTGTTTATTATCCCTGTACTGTGACATCACTGTGTTTATTATCCCTGTACTGTGACATCACTGTGTTTATTATCCCTGTACTGTGACATCACTGTGTTTATTATCTCTGTACTGTGACATCACTGTGTTTATTATTCCTGTACTGTGACATCACTGTGTTTATTATCCCTGTACTGTGACATCACTGTGTTTATTATCCTGTACTGTGACATCACTGTGTTTATTATCCCTGTACTGTGACATCACTGTGTTTATTATCCCTGTACTGTGACATCACTGTGTTTATTATCCTGTACTGTGACATCACTGTGTATTATTGTCCCTGTCACTGTGACATCACTGTGTTTATTATCTCTGTACTGTGACATCACTGTGTTTATTATCCCTGCACTGTGACATCACTGTGTTTATTATCCCTGTACTGTGACATCACTGTGTTTATTATCCCTGTACTGTGACATCACTGTGTTTATTATCCCTGTACTGTGACATCACTGTGTTTATTATTCCTGTACTGTGACATCACTGTGTTTATTATTCCTGTACTGTGACATCACTGTGTTTATTATCTCTGTACTGTGACATCACTGTGTTTATTATCTCTGTACTGTGACATCACTGTGTTTATTATCCCTGTACTGTGACATCACTGTTTATTATCCTGTACTGTGACATCACTGTGTTTATTATCCCTGTACTGTGACATCACTGTGTTTATTATCTCTGTACTGTGACATCACTGTGTTTATTATCCCTGTACTGTGACATCACTGTGTTTATTATCCCTGTACTGTGACATCACTGTGTTTATTATCCTTGTACTGTGACATGACTGGGTTTATTATCCTGTACTGTGACATCACTGTGTTTATTATCCCTGTACTGTGACATCACTGTGTTTATTATCCTGTACTGTGACATCACTGTGGTTATTATCCTGTACTGTGACATCACTGTGTTTATTATCCTGTACTGTGACATCACTGTGTTTATTATCCTGTACTGTGACATCACTGTGGTTATTATCCTGTACTGTGACATCACTGTGGTTATTATCCCTGTACTGTGACATCACTGTGTTTATTATCCTGTACTGTGACATCACTGTGGTTATTATCCTGTACTGTGACATCACTGGGGTTATTATCCTGTACTGTGACATCACTGTGTTTATTATCCTTGTACTGTGACATCACTGGGTTTATTATCCTGTACTGTGACATCACTGTGGTTATTATCCTGTACTGTGACATCACTGTACTTACAAGAGTTGTCAGAATTATTTTTTAACTGATGATTTTTCCTCTGGTCCTGGTATAGTGTTATCCGGATTTGGGACCTACTGATGCCTAAGATGTGTTCCTCCCTCCCCACTATACTTACCGTAACTCTTAGCTGGTTTTAGAATAGAGCCAAGAGTTTCAGTATCTAAAGCTTGCATCAGTCACTGAGCTGACATTTCACCAGAGCCTTGCATAGAAAAACCTTTATTATAGTAGATGCCCAACCTAAGTCCCGCGGGCCACATCCGGCCAGCAAAGCTGTGTCATGCAGCCTGTGCAGTGACCGAAGGCAGAGCACAGTTGCAGAAGAGATGTGCCTGCGCCGCCATTCCTAATTATACTGTGGGGCAGTACTATTATTAGTTTGGCGGCGACTGAAGACCCCATCTCCCCACACCCGCCTGTACAGACCCCCTCTGGACTCTCAGCCAGGCATCAGAGCACATCGAAGGAGAAGGGGAGGACGAGTCAGATGGGAGCAGGAGGTCTATGGAGGATGTGACTGGCGAGGTGTGGTAGTGGTGGAAGAGATTGGACCTAAGCCTATTTCTTAATATGTGATTACTATGTCTGGTGCCCATGTGGGCTGCCTGATTTGCTCCTCAGGACGCGCTTAGTAATATTAATGAGGGAGAGAGAACTCCTAATATTGCACCACAAGGCATTTCTAAAAAGAGTTTGCTAAATTCCACTTCTTAGTCTTGCTATGCCCAGAGATGTGTCACATTCACAGTAGTAATGCCCAGAGATGTGCCCCTTCACAGTAATGCTCACATGCCAGCTTCACAGTGGTAATGCCCAGATGTGCAAAGCTACCTGGTTCTGACCCGCAAAATTTCTACCATGTCTAGTGCAGCCCTTAGGCAAAAAATGGTTGGGCACCACTGCAGTAGAACATCTCATTTACTGGTTATAATCTGGTTGTAAATAAACATTTTACAATCATTTTTAAGATTAAATGGGTTGTCCAACGATCCAAAAGAAACGCCACAAACGTCAAATAGAATAAAGGTCCCACCACTGGTTGGGGAAGTTTCAGGAGAATAGGAGTCCATCGAGGACCTTCAGTCTACAATCCAAAATGGTAAATCACCTGCCTATTAGACATTTAGGACTTATATTGTGGAAATGCCATAACTATGTATCTGTAGTCGCTATCCCTCTTTAAGTTAGCAGCATACATAAAATACTGTAACTATTGACCCAACCTTGATACTCCAATGAGCCTTCATATTTCTCTCTATTTCATGTCCATACTAATGATTTCCCTATTGACAGTTGGGAAAGTCAAAATCCGAAATAAAATCCGCAAGCAGCTCTACTCCTACAGACGTTGCTACGGATTAGGTTTAGGTGAGCACCAAAATCTGCAACTATGCATTTCAAAGTCATTGCATAAGCTGCAGGGAAATGTGCAGCATGAAATCCGCGTGCTTTGGTGCACATTTGTCATGTGTATCTTCCTGCATTTTGTTGTAGAAAATTCATGTGAACTTACACTTTGGAGACGCTGTGCTATGCCGTTTATGGTGACTGGCATCTGAGCCTTGTCGCGCTGCTTTTAATATAACATTCATTTCTTTTTTCCCTTTTATCCAAATGGTTACTGCCAGGTCTGAAACCCAGGACCTTCTGTATGGGAGGCAGAAGCCGTACCAGCTGAGCTTATTCAGCCTGACAAGTGCTGGACTTAGATCTCAGGATCTCGTTGTCACCTAAGACTATCCATAAAGAAGGCCTTGTTTGGCTTTAACATGTTTGTCTACTTTAAAGGGCTTCTCCGGCTTTTTTTTCTTTTAATTTCCACCCCAGCCTGCAGTACCTGTGCAAAAATATCTATACTCCCCATCTTCCATCTGCTCCATTCTTGACTCTCTTCACTAGTCTACCTCTCCCTGCCAGTAAACGTACAGAGGGACGAGGTCACATAAAGTAGCTGCAGCCAATGACTGTGGCACACCACTGCTGGGTCACGTGCCGTTTGGGGACATATCACTACTAAGGCCAATCATTTCCCACAATGGCGCATGTGACCCCGTCCATTCAAAAGTTTACAGACGGGACCGAAAGACCACTGAAGGGAACCAGGGACCCTGAGACTGGACTGTGGGGATCGGATGAGTATAGAAAAAAACTAAATAAGAGAACCCCTTTAACAAAATAAAGCAGAACATTGCGCATAACTCCCAACTGTCCAGGATTCAGCAAACAGTACTGGATTTTGGGGGAGGTATGTCCCGCTCTCAGACAGCTGTCTCTGCTTCCATGGGACGCAAAGAACAGTTGCCTATAATGATGAAGCAGAGAGCCGTCCGCTCCCTGCTCCATCATTTCTCCCCCTGTCGGCACTCCACACCATTTTCTGTGCAGGGAGAGGGGCCGGCCGGCAGTCAGCCTCTGCTCCTTCTCCTGCTGGGGAGATCATCGGAGGAACCAGGTGAGTATGTAGAGTTTTTTTTACTTCTTGTAAAGGGGGCACATAACTGGGCATATTACTGTGAATGTTCTCTTCAGTGGGTGGCCCTCTCCCTGGTCTGCCTATTGAGTACATCCGGGGCCAAAATAGACAAAGAATGAATACAATACCTTACCTGGGAAATCATTTTCTTGAGGTCTCCACTTTCAGAAGGTGATGACAGTAATGCCCTTTCTTGCAGTATTTTGTTGTGGAGGTAAGCCACTCGCTCCAAATCTTTGTCAGGATAGAACGCTGCCGTCACTAGCAATTTGATTTGTATGAGAAAAGCAGAGATCAATCCGAGGAAAAATAAGACGCTGATTAAAATGGACAAAGGGATCCAGGTGGCGGAAAGAGAGAGCTCTGGTTTCGGGGTGCACTGGGGTTCAAACACACTGATATTGAGCTGGTTGCTGTAAATATTCTCTGTGCTTCTTATATGAATGAAGTCCACCTGTGTGTGCTTTACACAAGGCAACAATTAGCATTTTATAATATTAATTCATAAAACGCATTATAACATCATAGCTCAATATATCAAATGGAGGCAGCAAAGCTGAACCTGATGCCATATAATAAAGTGACATAAAGTAACATGTTTCATTTTACATAAGACTTAAGGTAAAAATGTACGGTTATCACTGGTACTGTAATTTGGGTGCAGTATTTGAAGGGACATTAGGTACTGTATAGCGGTATTCTGTGTGGAGTAGAGGCATCCACTGTGAGGACTATGACCACTCTCATTGCCTTAGCCACCACTCCCATCCTCTCTGCACTCGGCTCCTCCTGCCCCTGTGGGCTGGCACACGACACTAGCATTTGTGCACTATATTGGAAGTAAGTTCCGGCAAAGTATTACATTACTATCTCTACAAGACCGGGAACCCCTTCTGATTTTGCCAGGCTGGGTGCAAGGATAAAAAAAAAAAAAGATTCATCTGCCACTAACGCTCCAGGTCCAGCAACAAGACACACACAGGATGTGCGCTCTCTTAGGATATGTGTAGATGGAGTTTTTTTGGGCACGGGTTTTAGCACATGCCCGGTACCAAAAACTGGGTTGAATCTGCACTGAATCTGCCTCCCATTGTTTTCAATGGAAGGCCGCACTGCAGTCCATGTGGCTGAGCATTTTTGGCATGCAGATTTCCATAAAGGTCCATTCTTGGCATGGAAAACACGCAGACTCCTCACAAAGCCGCAGTTGAAGCCTGCTCGCAGTGGGTCAGAACCAAATAAAGTGAAAACCCATAGCCAAAACCACGGACAAATCCCTTGTGTGAACCTACCCTTACTGCACCATCCCCAAACTAACTTGGTCAGAATTGTACTGACCTATAAGCACACCCTTGACTCCTCTCAGGCGTGTCACACATACACTTTCCCACGCCGGTTAGACAGTTAGAGCAGCACCCCTCCATCCCCTTACCAATATGGCTACACAGGGCCGTTCACCAGCTTGTTGCTAAGTCTACAGCCCCACTCTTCAGGGACTCCCCCATTGCTTTACAACAGTAACTCTGACATGGAAAAGACACACATGACATACAGTCATATTAAACCAGAAACGCAGGGGAGGTTCCTCCACACCCTTACAATGCCAATATCGCAATGTGCTGAGAAGAATAGCAAAGGCCTTCGGGAGCATTCAATTTACAGACTACAGGCTGCCAGAAACAGCAGTAGTGCTGGACCATAGCAGGACCACAGCAGGACCATGGCAGGACCATGGGAGGACTATGGCAGGACCATGGGAGGACTATGGCAGGACCATGGCAGGACAATAGCAGGACCATGGCAGGACAATAGCAGGACCATAGCAGGACCATGGCAGGAAAATAGCAGGACCCTGGATTATAGGTACAAACACTCATAAATGCAGTGATATCCATAATGACAGTACATTAGGGGATTACGCACAATTGGCCCTAATGGCTGTAAAGCTTAGATATCCAGCTGAATAATTGTTTCCTGCCGAAAACTAATATATTGCTCATCGACATGAAATTCTCACCCATATAATCTAGAGTGAGTCAACACAAGCACAGGATATTCCTAAAAGAGGAAGCGTGCCTCTCCAATTACCGCGTGGAGTGGAACATTTCTGCATAACCCATATTATTACAGCGCTGTGAAAAAGTCCCACGATTATTGTTTGTCCCACTGAATGTGTAGGAAATGATCCATAGCTGACATTCTGCCACAATGGTGAAGATTGCTTGATAATCCTGTAGGCGCTGTTCACACTTGTGTAAAGCTCTGTTCACATCTGCCTTGTGGTTTCCGTTATAAACAGAAATTTGTAAGACGCAGCCATTCCAGATTTCAAAGCGTAGTCCCCGACAGACACCACTGGACCCAATCAACCTCCAACTGGGTCCTTTCGATGTTTGTCTTTTTGATAGAGGGAAAAATGCAGCCACGTTTTCCATGGCGAATATGACAAAATCTGGAATGGAGGCTCCGATGCTTTCCCGTCAGGTGTCAGTGGCTTTTTGACAATCGGAATAGAATAGCATATTGCAGCATTGAATCCAGAACTGACACCTGACAGAAACCCGGGTGCTCCTTTATAAGTCCATGGAGAAATAAGGATATAATAGCTCCATCAACGATCAAGAAGGACTACAACAGATCCGTTATAGCCATCATTGCTTCTATAGAAAGAAAAAATCTAAATCATGATGCCAGTAGAAACCTACACATCCTGAAATGCATGTTGATACGAAACCACAGAACCTGATATGTAGCAGAGCTGAATGTTTCATTTCATGGATGTTTTTTGGCAACTTTTCAAACTGCACATCGTTCCTGATAATTGCCTGCTTCTCAGAGGAGGTGATAGCTGGTTTACATGCTGTACGGGGACATACATTCATGACTAACGGATTGTGGAAATTATTGGGAGAGGAACGCTCCTAGGAATACTAGGCTCTAGTGCTGGAACATCAGCGCTGCAGACTGCAGTACCCAGCTCCGTCCACTGTACTATGGATGGAGCTGTGAAGTTCCTGCCCTGATTTCCGGCCCCGCTCTAAAACGGCTGCAGTAACCAGCTCTGCCCACTACAGAAATGGACAGAGTTGTGTAGTTCCGGTGCTAACTTCCAGCGTTGGAGCCACCCTGAAAGAGCTGATCAATTGAGGTTCAGGGTGTCAGACCCTTGCTGGTCAGACATCAACATCAGACATCAACAATATCATCAATAATAAAATCCCAGACAACTCCTTTAACATGACTGTTTCAAGCCCCGCAGGAGGTCCAAAGCTAGATCCTCATTGCTGACATTTCCCAATATGTCTCAATGACAATGGTTTTTCATACAGAAAGACATAACTCATGCTATATTTACAGTGTTGGTCAGATGTATGCAACTGTATGGCTATACCACCGACTCCCGAAAACATTGCATACCATGTAGTACGGTATATGTTTTTTCTTGTTTGCATTTGGTACGATGGGATTATGACATATTCCACCCAAAAAGAATGCCAAAAGGTCACTCTTTTTGTAATAAAATTGGTCATTAAATAGGTTGTCCACCTTCGGGGAGGGATTTTGGCAGATCCCATCAAGTCGCTGGATCTGTGGATGGAAGCATTCTCACCTGGTTCCTTCAGTCCCCTGCTGCCACTCATCAACATCTGGTTTGTTGGGGGCCATGTGTGATAATGCATGTAAAGCGTTGACGTGACACATGGAGGACACGTCACCAATGACTGGCTGCAGCGGCAAGCCAGATGTTGACAAGCGGGACCAGAGAGTGGCAGTGGTAGCAGGGGAAACTAAAGGAGGTAAGTATGCTTCCCTAGAGAGGTCAGGCAATGTGGAGAAGAGGGTAGTTGGGCCGAAAGTCCCCCTGAAGGTGGACAACTCATGTGGGTATGTTAACATGTACATTGGTAAAACTTTCTATCGTATACCCAGTCTGTGAACCACAGATATAGTGTGAATATAGCTTTATTTGCAGAAATGTACAGAATTACAACTTACTGTATATGTCAATGTTATCGGAACTTCAACCGGGTGCAGACCTTGCAGATTTTTGCTTATCGTAAGAATCAGCCAGTAAAGCATAAAATCCAGGACTGAAATCAAAGTCCAGGTGAAAATATGAGTTATCATCGGGATTAAAAATCTCACTATTTTTTGCTTCTGTTTTCGTGACGTTTTCAGGCTCGGAATTGTGATGTAGAGGTCTTGTTCAGTTTTGTTGAGCGGGAGAACGCACAACATGTTCCGCTGCCTCCTGCTCTCATCGTACTCCATAAACCTTTTTGTGATATACGCATTTTCATACTTTGCATTGTCTGTGGCCAGGAAATTTTTCAAAAATATCACGGCGCCAATTAAAATAATGGAAATTCCAATTAAGAGAAAAGCTATACGTCCGACAAAAGTTATACCATCCAGCTGAGTGGATATGTTGGATGATAGGTCTTGGATCCGTTGCTTTGTTTCATTGAGAACGGTTTTCAGTTCGTCGTCGGAGATCTTCACATTGCACTGGAAATTGTCCATCAGGTCCACAACACCTTTTAAGGGGTTAAAAAACTGTCTCTTTGCGTGTTGATATATTGAGTACAGGGCCCCTATGTAGTAATGAAAAGGCATTACTTTTAACAAAACACGTTTGGCCTCTAGGTTGCAGACGATACTATCAGCCAGAACTTTCAAATTTCCTAATATGTTTTTCACATTATTAAACACAACGATACTGGTCCCGATGGCGATGAGCACTTTCCGACCTTCTCTCATACCGCAACACAAGAGGAAGAGAAGGCCAGTACAACGCACTGACTTAAAAATAAAGGCAAGGACAGAAATTATCATCCCAAGCAAAAGAGCAATTATCAAGTTGGCCTGCCCGAGACCTACCTTAGACAAGGCAAAAACAACCATCAAACAACCACTTATCATCATCCCAAAAAGCCAGCAAAGGAAGGTGAAAACAACCCCGTTCTTCCTTCCATCTCCACGTCCCGAGACAAATAACTTCTTGCAGTAGAAGAGCACATCAAGTATTCCGGTAACGGTCATCATCAAGGTGCTCTTCAGGACAACTCCTTAGAGGTGAGAAATTTTCAATAAAAATGATTCAAGGTAAAAACACTACAAAAAAAATTCCTTGTCTGAGAATGCTTGAGAGTTCTGTTGGTTTAAGTCTTAGTGCCTGGGAGTAGTCAAAGCTACTGGTCAGCCGTGAATCACTGCGAAATTCCCAAGTATAGCTAGTATTCTTTGTGCTAACGGAAAGTTCCTTATCATTACAAAATAGAGAAATACAAATGTGATCGTCACATACTTTAAAAAAACTCCCACTTGCAGCGTCCAGAATAGTAGGGGACTATGTAATACCCCAGAGTGGTATTAAAGGGATTCTGTCACCACTTTTCAGCCCTGTGAGCTAAACATATGCTCATGTTCAGGGTCTCATTATGATTCCTAATGTGGTCTTATAAACAAGATCTGTGGCTTAATTTTGCAAAAAAACAGGTTTTACTAACCTGTCAATCATAGAAACAAGGTGCCCAAGGGGAGGTCCGGGGATGCAGGGTGCCCAGTGGCGCCTTCCCAGAGTTCTGCGCCGCCTCTCCCTCTAAAACCTGTTTTTTTGCAAAATTAAGCCACAGATCTCGTTTATAAGGCCACATTAGGAATCATAATGAGACCCTGAACATGAGCATATGTTTAGCTCACAGGGCTGAAAAGTGGTGACAGAATCCCTTTAACATTCCTACACCCTGTTAATGTCTTTAATTGACAACATCATCATCTGTGTATGGATTCCAGGCCCTTTTTCACTGTGCACTGACAATGTTGTTATGAAACTGTTTTGTACATGTTATATGCCTGGTTCACCAGCAGGTGGCAGCGTACATGGCATAGAGATGTCTTTAGATAGAATGGAACTTACCATTCCATTCTCCCCCTTTTTGGCAGAAGTGGGCTAGTGCCGCTTCCTACCAAGGGAGAAGCGGTAGAAAGTGTCTAGTCAGTCTTGGACAATCTAGTGTTTGATGCTGATGTGTGAAGATGTAGCAGCAAGGGGACGCCACCCCCCCCCCCCTCCCCCTCCGGCAACAGGAGTCCTTCCAGAGAGAAGAAGCTCATACACCCTGACTTATCGATTTACTGACAGAAGATTGTGAGGGCGTCAACAGCCAAAGGACCCCACTCCAGAGGTACTAGAACAGTCCTAAAGTCCAGCTGCCAGACTAAAGTTAAGGTTAGCACAGCAGAGACTGAGATAAAGTAGAATACTCAAGTGTGCCTGACAGTTTATGCCAAAACCTGCTGGAACCAAGAAAAAGCCTGAATATTGTCTGGATGCAGGTTTATTCAAGTAAAACTGTTGAACAATATAAAGTCTGGACTCGACTTATTCTCCACCTCCACCGTTATTCTCCTCTTTATTGCTTCGGATTAGGGATGAGCGAACCCGAACTGCCGAGTTCGGGTTCGTACTGAACTTTGCAAGTTCGGGTACCCGGACCTGAAACTTTTCGGATTCTGTGTTCGGGTGATTTTATTATTTTCCGTTAGTACATGGTTATATTGGAAAAAAATAGCATTCTTAAGGCAGAATGCAAAAGAATTTAGGGGTTTAAAAAAAGTCACCTCATCCACTGGATCGCACTGCAGCAGTCTCTTCTATCTTCATTCAGCAGGACTTGCAGTGACGTCCTTGCGCACATAGCAGGGCCTTTGGCAGGTCCTGATGAATGAAGATAGAAGAGACTGCAGCAGCGCCATGAAGTGGACGAGGTGAGTTGTTTTTTTAACCCCTAAATGGCCGTATTATTTTGCATTCTGTCTTAACCTCTTTCCGACCGCCTAACGCAGGATTGCGTCCTGCGGGCGGTCAGTTAACTCCTCGTTGACGCGCTCCTGGGTCCGGTGGAACGCAAATGGAACGCACCGCCGGACTCAGGAGAGGTGAGTCACCAGCCTGCCAGCCAATGATCAGCGCTGGCAGGCTGGTGATTTTCAAAATCACCTATAGAAATCATCAATATAGTTTTTATTTATAAATATCAACATATTATAAGGGATCTGTGCCATGTGCTGGGTCCTTTTCATCGGTTGGACCCAGCACAGAGCACAGATCCCAAGTAAGTGCACAAAACACTACACATCAGGCCCTGATCACCCCCCATCACCCTAATTAACCCCTTGATCACCCTGTCAATACATAGTGAAAGGGAAAAAAGTGATCAGTGTCACTTTTGTGAACTGTCACCTTTTTTTTTTCACTATAATTGACTGTTAGGCCTCATGCACACGACCGTTGATTGTTTCCGTGTCCGTTGCTCCGTTTTTCGTGATTTTCTGCGGACCCATTGGTTTTCAATGGGTCCGTGGAAACCTCGGCAAATGCACCGTTTGTCCTCCGTGTCCGTGGTCCGTGATTCCAGTCCGTCAAAAAAATATAACCTGTCCTATTCTTGTCCGTGAAAAACGGTTCACGGACCCATTCAAGTCAATGGGTCCGTGAAAAATGCGGATGGCCATCCGTGTGTCATCCGTGTTCCGTGTCCGTTTTTTTTGCGGATCCCTTGGCAGGCACTTGGGAAACATTGTCAGCCTGTCTTTTGGTAAAATCTTTTGGGTCATGTCCGCTAAAAAAACGGAAGACACACGGAAGCACAACGGAAGGCAAAAACGGACACGGATCACTGAACAACGGAACCCCTTTTTGCGGACAGCATAAAAAAACGGTCGTGTGCATGAGGCCTTAGTCTTAGTTTAGTTTAGGCCCCTTTGTTAGGTAGTTAGCGTTAGCGCCCAGCCCACCGCACCGCAGTCACTGATTCGCTGATTAGCGTAGCGCTAATCAGCATTTGTACTTTTATAGTATCTGTAAGTGATCAGAACTGATCACGGTCAGATCTATAATAGTATTACTGTCACTTTAGTTCACCCTCCACCCCAAACGCAGTGTTTGCCCGATCAGACCTGATCGGTCGCCCACACCTGCGTTCACCCACGCCCGCCCCAGTGACAAAAAAATTTTTTTTTTGTATTACTGCACAATCACTTCACAAGCGCTGCGGCGATAAAAAAAAAAAATCAGTTTTGATCTTTTTTAACAATCGCAGCGGCTTCTGTACTTCGCTACCCTCTCAATTGTAAGACAGGCTTGCTTTTTTTCTTGGGTAGTCTCAGGGAATACCCCCTAAATTTAGACGGCCAAATGTCAAACAAGGGGTATTCCTCTGAAGAGGCCTACAGGATTCTGACCCAGTCGGATGAGGAGTGGGAACCCTCATCTGACGAATCCAGCGGGTCAGAATACCAACCTGTAGAAAGCAGTGGCAGTCTGACCCAAAGTTCGGACGAGGAGGTTGAGGTCCCTGATAGCACCAGGCGTACCCGGCCCCGTGTCGCTAGACCGCAGGTAGTGCAGGATCAGTTTCAAGGGCAGCAGAGTGGGGCTGGCGCTGCCGGATTACGTGGTGAGGCATACACCAGCAACGCCGCCCGTCCTGGACCTTCTACCAGCACTGCCGTACAACATGGTGAAGTGGCGAGCACCAGAAGGGCAGTTGAAGCTGGTACGGTGGCACGTGCAGTAATTTCCCCGTCGCAGCCACCGCGCAGACAGGCCCGTAGAGCCCCTAGAGTCCCTGAGGTGCTGGCAAATCCTGATTGGCAGCCCCCAACTTCAGCCGCACCATTAGTTCCCCCTTTCACCGCCCAGTCAGGAGTTCGGGGGGAGACAGCTCAGATAGGATCGGCGCTGGGGTTTTTTGAGCTGTTCTTCACTGCGGAGCTCTTTGACTTAGTCGTGGCAGAAACAAGTCGGTATGCCACTCAATTTATTACCGCCAACCCGGAAAGCTTATATGCCCAGCCTTTCCGGTGGAAACCAGTCCAAGTTTCCGAATTTAGAACTTTTCTGGGCCTTCTCCTCAACATGGGCATTACAAAAAAGCATGAATTGCGGTCATATTGGTCCACGAACCCAATTCATCACATGCCCATGTACTCTGCTGCCATGTCTAGGACACGTTTTGAGACCATCCTGCGTTTCCTGCACTTTAGCGACAACACCACCTCCCGTCCCAGAGGCCACCCAGCTTTTGACCGGCTCCACAAAATTCGGCCCCTCATAGACCATTTCAACCAGAAATTTGCAGATTTGTATACCCCGCACAAAACATCTGCGTAGACGAGTCCCTAATACATTTTACCGGGCGCCTTGGCTTCAAACAGTACATCCCAAGCAAGCGCGCCCGGTATGGGGTCAAATTGTATAAGCTCTGTGAAAGGGCCACAGGCTATACGCACAAATTTCGGATCTATGAGGGAAAAGATCAGACCCTGGAGCCAGTCGGTTGCCCTGACTACCTGGGGAGCTGTGGGAAGATAGTCTGGGACTTGGTGTCACCCTTATTCGGCAAGGGGTACCATCTTTATGTGGACAACTTTTACACAAGTGTGGCCCTCTTCAAGCATTTGTTCCTAGAACAGATTGGCTGCTGTGGCACCGCGCGACCTAGTCGCCGGGGCTTCCCCCAACGGCTCATTACCACCAGACTTACAAGGGGGCAGAGGGCTGCACTGTGTAACCAAGAACTGCTCGCGGTGAAATGGAGAGACAAGCGTGATGTTTACATGCTCTCCTCCATTCACGCAGACACGACAATACAAATTGAACGTGCAACCAGTGTCGTTGAAAAGCCCCTCTCAGTCCACGACTATAACCTCTACATGGGAGGGGTGGACTTCAATGACCAGATGTTGGCCCCGTATTTGATTTCCCGACGCACCAGACGCTGGTATAAAAAGGTGTCTGTATATTTATTTCAATTGGTTGCCTATAATAGTTACGTTCTCTACAGTAGGGCTGGGAGAACAGGATCCTTCCTCAAATTTCAGGAAGAGATCATTTCGGAACTCCTGTATCCAGGATGTGGCCCCATCCACCAGTGTAGTGAGCCGTCTACACGAGCGACACTTCCCCAGTGTCGTTACCGGTACCTCAACCCAACCGCCACCCCGAAAAAGATGTCGTGTCTGTAGCAGGAGTGGAATAAGGCGTGACACCCGTTATTTCTGTTCTGACTGTCCTGACCGCCCTGCCCTATGCCTAGGGGAGTGTTTCCGGAAGTACCACACTCAGGTACAGTTAGGGACCTAGGGACAGCACATCACAGGTAGTTTTTACAATCAGGCTCAAGGGTCTCTCAGGATACTAGGTTTTGAGAGACCCTAACACATAGGGACGGTGCTGGTGTGCTACAGCAGAAGTGTGAAACGGTAGAAACCTCTCCTTTCACTTGGGATAAAGTGCATAATGTACTTCGCACCATCTCTGTGTGATTTACACTTTACACATTGTCCCATGGGAAAGGAGAGGTTTCTGCTAGGAAAATAAAGAGTGAAATGGTTAAAAAAGAAAAAAATTAAACAGGTAGCAAGAAAAAAAAATCTTGAGTTAGTTCAGGTTTTAAAAGTTCCGGTTTTTTTTTCATGTTCAGGTTTTATTCATGTTTTATAAAGTTTGTAACGTTCAAGTTATGTGCCTGCTGCCTGTTTTTTCTTCTTTTTTTTTTTTTTCCCCCTAACCACCCTTTATTTTCCAGGTAGATCAACGGACCAACTGATGAAAACGCCGCAGCACTGATGTGAATTCTGAAAGAAGCATTGCGCTGCTGTCAGAAGACACGTGAAGTCAGTGTATGCGGCGCTGCAAGACGAGATTTCTCCTCTGCAGTACAGGTACGTTTGCCCAGGCATATGAGCTGAGGAGAGGTGTTGGAGTTCATATGCTTTGGCAAACATTTTGTATCAAAAATCTGGCAAAGATGTCTTCCTCCACACCGATCGATTGATCGATGTGAATGGAGAAATCACGTTTGCCAGGACATAGGAGCTGAGTGGGTATGGATGTTTGGGCGGAGCCCCTATGTCCTGGCAATCGCCAGGCCCCTCTTTTTCGATCGATGCGAATGAGTAAATCTGTGCCGTTCATTTTTTCTTTCAGCCCAGAGGCTGAACGGAAAAAAAATCTCATTACCTGTATGCTCCATATAAGGAGAATAGCAGAAACTCCTAATGCTGGCCATACGTGTAATGATTGCGGTGACCCTCAAATGCCAGAGCAGTACAAAAACCTCACATGTGACCCCATTTTGGAAAGAAGACACCCTAAGGTATTTGCTGAGGGGCATATTGAGTCTATGAAAGATTGAATTTTTTGTCACAAGTTAGCGGAAATGGAGACTTTGTGAGAAAAAACTAAAGAAATCTAATTCCGCTAACTTGTGCCAAAAAAAAAAAATCTTGTATGAACTCACCATGCCCCTCACAGAATACCTTGGGGTGTCTTCTTTCTAAAATGGGGTCACATTTGGGGTATTTTTACTGCCCTGGCATTTTAGGGGCCCTAAAGCGTGAGAAGAAAAATGCGTAAAAATGCCATCCTAAAAGGTACTCATTGGAATTGGGGCCCCTTTGTGCATCTTGGCTGCAAAAAAGTGTCACATGTGGTATCACCGTACTCAGAAGAAGTAGGGCAATGTGTTTTGGGGTGTATTTTTACATATACCCATGCTGGGTGAGAGAAATATCTCTGTAAATTGACAACTTTGTATAAAAAAATTGAAAAAGTTGTCATTTACAGAGATATTTTTCACACCCAGTATGGGTATATGTAAGAATACACCCCAAAACACATTGCCCTGCTTCTGCCGAGTATGGCGATACCACATGTGTGGCACTTTTGCAGCCAAGATGCGCAAAGGCCCTAAATCCAATGAGTACCTTTAGGATTTCACAGGACATTTCTACTCATTTGGATTCCAAACCGCTTCTCACGCTTTAGGGGCCCCTAAAATGCCAGGGCAGTAAAATACCCCACAAGTGACCCAATTTTAGAAAGTAGACACCCCAAGGTATTCTGTGAGGGATATGGTGAGTTCATGTAAAAAATATGTTGTCACAAGTTAGTGGAATATGGAGACTTTGTGAGAAAAAAAAAAAAAAAACATTTCCGCTAACTTGTGACAAAAATAAAAACTTCCATGAACTCACTATGCCCATCAGCAGAATACCGTAGGGTGTCTACTTTCTAGAATGGGGTCACATTTGGGGTATTTTACTGTCCCGGCATTTTAGGGCCCCTAAAGCGTGAGAGGAGTTTGGAATCAAATGCGTAAAAATGCCTTGAAATCCTAAAAGGTACTCATTGGATTTAGGGCCCTTTGTGCATCTTGGCTGCAAAAAGTGTCACATGTGGTATCACCGTACTCAGAAGAAGTAGGGCAATGTGTTTGGGGTGTATTTTTACATATACTCCATGCTGGGTGAGAGAAATATCTCTGTAAATTGACAACTTTGTATAAAAAAATTGAAAAAGTTGTCATTTACAGAGATATTTTTCACACCCAGTATGGGTATATGTAAGAATACACCCCAAAACACATTGCCCTGCTTCTGCCGAGTATGGCGATACCACATGTGTGGCACTTTTTTGCAGCCAAGATGCGCAAAGGGGCCCTAAATCCAATGAGTACCTTTAGGATTTCACAGGACATTTCTACTCATTTGGATTCCAAACCGCTTCTCACGCTTTAGGGGCCCCTAAAATGCCAGGGCAGTAAAAATACCCCACAAGTGACCCAATTTTAGAAAGTAGACACCCCAAGGTGTTCTGTGAGGGGTATGGTGAGTTCATGTAAAAAAAAAAATGTTGTCACAAGTTAGTGGAATATGAGACTTTGTAAGAAAAAAAAAAAAAAAAAAAACATTTCCGCTAACTTGTGACAAAAAATAAAAACTTCCATGAATTCACTATGCCCATCAGCGAATACCGTAGGGTGTCTACTTTCCGGAATGGGGTCACTTGTGGGGTATTTTTATTGTCCCGGCATTTTAGGCGCCCCTAAAGCGTGAGAAGGAGTTTGGAATCCAAATGCGTAAAAATGCCCTGTGAAATCCTAAAGGTACTCATTGGTTTTAGGGCCTTAGCATCTTGGCTGCAAAGTGTCACACATGTGGTATTGCGTACTCAGGAGAAGTAGGGCAATGACTTTTGGGGTGTATTTTTATATATACCCATACTTTGTGTGAGAAATACCGCTGTAAACAACAACTTTTTAAATTTTTTTATACAAAGTTGTCAATTTACAGTGATATTTCTCTCACCCAACATGGGTATATGTAAAAATACACCCCAAAACACATTGCCCTACTTCTCCTGAGTACGGCGATACCACATGTGTGACACTTTTTGCAGCCAAGATGCGCAAAGGGCCCTAATTCCAATGAGTACCTTTAGGATTTCACAGGGCATTTTACGCATTTGGATTCTCACGCTTAGGGGCCCCTAAAATGCCAGGGCAGTAAAAATACCCCACATGTGACCCCATTTCGGAAAGTAGAAACCCTAAGGTATTCGCTGATGGGCATAGTGAGTTCATGGAAGTTTTTATTTTTTGTCACAAGTTTGCGGAAAATGAAATTTTTTGAAAAAAAACAAAAAAACATTTCCGCTAACTTGTGACAAAAAATAAAAACTTCCATGAACTTACTATGCCCCTCAGTGAATACCTTAGGGCAGGCATGTCCAAACTCCGGCCCTCCAGATGTTGCAAATCTACAACTCCCATCATTCCTGAACAACCTACAGCTATCAACCTACAGAAAAGCATGATGGGAGTTGTAGTTCTGCAACACCTGGAGGGCCAGAGTTTGTACATGCCTGCCTTAGGGTGTCTACTTTCCGAAATGGGGTCATTTATGGGGTGTTTCTACTGTCTGGGCATTGTAGTATGTCAGGAAACAGGACAGGTGCTCAGAAAGTCAAAGTGCGGAAATTCACTTTTTTGCACCATAGTTTGTAAAAGCTATAACTTTTACCCAAACCAATAAATATACACTTATTGCATTTTTTTTTATCAAAGACATGTAGAACAATAAATTTAGAGAAAAATTTGTAGAGAAATGTAGTTTTATTTGACAAATTTTCAAACAGAAAGTGAAAAATGTCAATTTTTTGCAAAACTTTCAGTGATTTTTGATTAATAGCAAAAAAAGTAAAAATGTCAGCAACAATGAAATAGCACCAAATGAAAGCTCTATTAGTGAGAAGAAAAGGAGGTAAAATTAATTTGGGTCGTAAGTTGTATGGCCGAGCAATAAACGGTGAAAGTAGTGTAGTGCGGAATTGTAAAAAGTGGCCTGGTCATTAAGGGTGTTTAAGCTAGGGGGGCTAAAGTGGTTAAGAATGCAATTATTTTCCAATATAACCATTGTAGCGGACTGGACCCTGTACCAGAGTCTGCCCCAGTTTCCTGGAAGGGACTGCTTGCTCGCCTCCTGCCCTGCGACTATGGCCCCATGTATGCTTGTCCTGTTTGAGCGGTGATGCCCCAGATAGCTCTGCTATGGAGCCCATTCGTATAATGAAAGACTATGGGAAAGACTTTAGCTCCATGGCAATTGAACTGGACATGTGTGGTCTGAGCGCCATTCAATAATGTGCGCTCAGACCTAAGCTATCTGGGGATATGTTGCATGTATATGTTTTATGTAACATTGTGTAATTTTATGTCCTTTTGCAACCATGTGCTCAATGGAGTCTGCCTCTATCCCTGGATATATTGAGCGCTCAGATCCAAGCCATCTGGGAATATGTTAAATGTCTGTGTACTGTAAAGGGTGGGACATTGTGTATTGAATAGTGATGTCTGTCCTATTGTCCCCACATGTGTATTGGAGATTTCCCTTTGTCCTGAGAGATAATTGAATGACTCCTCAATTGTCTCCAGGACAGAAAGACATTAGTGTATTCTCCTGCCTGTGGTGATTGCATTACCCATGTAGGGTGATTGTGTCACAGGCAGAGGGAGGGATATGCTGGGGGTGTCTGTATTGTCCCAATGTGTGTGATTGGCTGCTGTATCCCGTGTCGCAGTCTTCCTTCTGGTCCTCTAGGGGAGTGTCCACCAGGTGGGAGACCTGGATAAATACCGGGCAGGTAGCCCTTAATAAAGGAGAGTTCCTGCTTGACCCTCAAAACGAAGTGTCGTCTCGTTATTGGGGGGATTGACTGTATGCTGATTGCCAGGAGTGTAAGCTGTTCATATTGCTTTTCCTGTTCGGCTGCTTCCAGGGTTCGTGTGTCTCTTGTTCGGAAGTTGGTGAATTCGTGTGGTTTGCAGTTCGGGAAGTTGGTGATTGCAGTAGCTGCTGGTCTATCCGGAAAAGGGAATATCGCCTTAACGGAGTTGTGTGCGTAACGGTCTGTTACAACCATGTACTAACGGAAAATAATAAAGCGAAGTTCAGGTCCTCATTGACTTCAATTGGGTTCGAGTTCAGGGTCAAGTTCGGGTCCCGAACCCAAACTTTGACCTGAAGTTCGGCTGAACCCGGCGAACCCGAACTTCCACAGGTTCGTTTATCCCTACTTCAGAGCCAAACCCTGGCAATTGACTGTGTGTGTCATGGTGCTCCTACCTGGATACTGAGACGATTGGGGCCGCACCACACCAGTCGGCATGCCGATAAACCTGGGACACAATCGGCCATGGGGGGCGACTTGTTACAACTATAACTCCTAGGCTACAAATGATTTCAACGATTTACTATCACTATATTATTGCTCTTAGATTGGCCAGTACTGTTGACATGAGCAGTGCTGGTCAATCCAAGGACAGCAGGTGTGTGCAACGGGTAGTCTGAGAAGCAGAAGAGCAGCCCAGGCTTGGTGTGTCTGCAGCTCAAAAGATGATCACCAGGTAAGTGTCTTATTTATTCAAAAGTTCATGCAAATTGTTCTTCCAGAACTGGAGGGTCACTTTAATTGATGCAGGTCAAGAGACATGAACCAAAAACCTGATTCAGATGGCTGTTCCGAGCTCCATCTGCAGATTATGTAGACCTGTTTACTTAATATCTCCGCTCGGCTCGTGTAGCTTCCAGGTTTTCTTAAGTAGCCAATCAATCAGAGGAACCCTGGCCGGTGGCTTAACTCACTCGTGCTGTTTCACGCACAATTCCACACACGATTCCGCTAATAGTGGCGTCACTATAGGTAGACTGATAGCGGGAATGTGTTCTACCAATGCGTTTTGGAGGTAATCTGTCCTCCTTTATCAGGATGGATTACCTCCCAATTGTGTTGGATACAGTGCATTCTCTCTATCAGTCTACCTATAGTGATGTCACAATAACAGACTCATGTGGAACTTACAGATAGAGAACAGTGTGTAACACGCCAGAGTGGCATTACCACCTTTGCACCTCGCTACTGTCTTTATTGGTTAACCTCATGTCATCATGTGTATTTATTCCAGGTCCAAACACTGTGCATTTCCTATTTTGCAACTGCTATGTTTATGTGAAATGTGCCTGGTTCACCAGCAGGTGGCAGCAAACAATGCAGAGCTATAGTTACATAGAATAGAGCTTTCCATTCTACACCCCCCTCTGTGGAGGAGTGGGTGAGTTCCACTTCCTGCAGGAAGGGAGGGGACCAGTTTCTAGGAGCAGTCTATATTACCCCTGCTAGGGGATGGAGGGTGTGTTGGGAACATCTCTGCTGGACGTGCCCAAGCCAAGCCAGCCAGAGCACCTTCAGCCCTGCTGGATGTGAAGGCCAGAGCCTCAGGAGCCAGGAGGAGAGTTCCCTGGCATAATTAAGAGACAGACCATACAAAGAGAAGTTGCAGCTTCCAGAGGAAGCTAAGTTATACAGCTACCCTGTTAGTACAGCAGAGCCAGAGAGCAACAGATGTGGCAAAAACGAGTTTGCCTGCCAGAGTTTTAATGCTAAAGCCTGCTGGAACCAAGACAAAGTCTGTAACCCGTTTGGAGAAACATTTATGCCAAGTAAAGCTGTTGAACTTCATCACAAGGTCTGGACTCAATTTATTCTTCATCTACAAGTTAACTACCCCCCTTTTTTGCTGCTTCGGGAGACAACTCCAGGGGTCCAGTGTATCCAGGTAGGAGCACCGTGACACATACAAAACAGTAAGGGACATTGTAGGCCACCCTATACCACACGGTCATTCCTACACCTGGCTACCACCACCAACGCCATTTCTTAAAGGGACTCTGTCCCGTTGTTGCTTCACTGCAACTGGCATCACGAATATTTCTTAAAGGGACCCTTTGCCACTGTCGGACATGGAGGCTCAGAGAAAAGCCAGCCCTGGATCAGGTACCAGCCTGAGCAACGCAAGAGAAAGACCAGAAAAAGCTCAAAAAGCATGCCAGATGTAAAGAAGGAGGTGTAGAGAGAAATTCTTTGGGGAATTCCTGTCTAAAAAGGACCACTGATTCTCCATAGCCAAGTATCAAGGTGATTAGTCTTATGGTGCCTAGACACACCTTTGGAGCAGATTGGCGATCTGCATGAGAGAATATCCACATCCCCCAGAGGACATTGTGGATGCATACATTGTAAGTACAGCAACCTGTAAACAGGGGCGGATTGGCCATAGAGCTTACAGGGAAATTTCCCAGTGGGCCAATTCCCAGGGGGCCGCCTGGACCCTACTCACGTCTGGCCAGTGGAAGTTTGTGCTCCTGGCTCTATTTTGTGATGGACTGTGTATTTGGCCCTGTTGGGGTGGTATAATCTGCCACAATATGGTATTGCTGGTCCTGCCTTCCAACTATTTGGACCCAACTACAAAACAGGGCCAGTTTTAGTATTTTTTTCCAGGGCCACTGTAAGTTCCTAGTCAGCCGCTGCCTGTAAAGTTAGTGCAGAGCATATACTGGTGCATTTTGCACATTGTTCTTTGTCTTGTTTTGTTTTATATGCACAGGTTTGGATGAAATCTATTTTTTTTTAGTTTCTGTGAATATTTTCACCTACATTTTTTATATATTATTAAACGTTATGTTTTAAGGTTCCATTACCCCTCCAATAGGTTTGAGATATGGATGCATTGATTCATGGTCGTAGGTAAGGGTTTCGTGTTATTATTTACCATCCCTTGTGGCTTATATCTTAAATGACTACTAGGGATAAGCGAATCAACTTTGATTCGCAAAGTCGATTCGCATAAAACTTCGTTTGGAACCGAACGCAAATTCGGGAAATTGTATTTTACAGTAGAAATGAATGAATTGCGGACCCATTGAAATGAATGGGTCTGCATCCTATCAGCAAAAAAAACGGAACGGACAAGGAAACAAAATACAGTCGTGTGCATGAGCCCTTACCCACAGCTTCTTCACTACAGGTCAAGTCTCTCAAGCGACCAGAAGCTTATAATTTTTGGGCCCCAATGCATCCAAATCCTATTACTACACTGATTAGCTTCCACTACATTAACCACATTTTCAGTTTGCTGCAATTTTCCTTTTTGTGTTAACGCCATAGTGTTTTTGTATCTTGTCATGCAATTTCCATTCATTTTATTTAATGGTAGATATTTCAGAGGCTATAAACACATTTTCCTACAGTTCTGCATAATTCAACAGCTTCGCATACATTCAACCCAACAACACGAGCTTCTATTGTGTGCATCAACCATTGATGCAATGTAAGTATAAAGCTATCATCTAATGGGACGTGATGTTTCTAGAGTACACACATGCCTGTAAATATGATGTTTTATGAACAGTACATACAATTATGCTCACTCCAGATGGAAATTCATCATTAGGTTTACGGCAGGAAGCTAGGCGTGAATGATGAAGGGGTAGAGGAAATCAACAGCATAGTGGGTGGGGGTACATGGAGGTCACGGCCCCAAGACCACTTGCATGGTGGGGCCCACCAGGGTGAACACTTCTCTTAACTGTCTCGGCATCAACAGGATGCAGACAGTTGAAGTCTGCGGTAGAGCAGACAGCCATAGCTCCCATGCCTCACCATTCCATGTTTCTAAGCCACAAGGCTTGTGCCCTGCCGGGTGTCGGGCCACAGAGACGATGTCAGTGTCCTAGAGCAGGTGGTGCGATGGCATCACTGCATCACATTGCTTGTGCCAAGATGCTAGCTACTGCAAAGAGGACTAGTGATTGTTGGTTTATTTTTTATTGTTCATTTATTACTTCTTGAGGGGGTACATGGGCATTATTACTTATTCAGGGGACACAGGGGCATTATTATTTATTCAAGGTATACAGGGGCATTATTATGTATCCACGGGGCACAGGAGCATTATTTATTATTCAGAGTGCACAGGGGCATTATTTATTATTCAGAGTGCACAGGGGCATTATTGATTATTCAGAGTGCACAGGGGCATTATTGATTATTCAGAGTGCACAGGGGCATTATAATTTTTCAGGGGGCACAGGGGCATTATTGATTATTCAGAGTGCAAAGGGGCATTATTATTTATTCAGGGGGCACAGGGGCATTATTATTTATTCAGGGGGCACAGGGGCATTATTATTTATTCAAGGTGTACAGGGGCATTATTATTTATTCAAGGTGTACAGGGGCATTATTATGTATTCAGGGGGCACAGGGGCATTATTATTTATTCAGAGTGCACAGGGGCATTATTGATTATTCAGAGTGCACAGGGGCATTATTATGTATTCAGGGGGCACAGGGGCATTATTGATTATTCAGAGTGCACAGGGGCATTATTGATTATTCAGAGTGCACAGGGGCATTATTATTTATTCAGGGGGCACAGGGGCATTATTATTTATTCAAGGTGTACAGGGGCATTATTATTTATTCAAGGTGTACAGGGGCATTATTATGTATTCAGGGGGCACAGGAGCATTATTGATTATTCAGAGTGCACAGGGGCATTATTATTTATTCAGGGGGCACAGGGGCATTATTATTTATTCAGGGGGCACAGGGGCATCATTATTTATTCAGAGTGCACAGGGGCATTATTGATTATTTAGAGTGCACAGGGGTAATATTTTTTCAGGGGGCACAGGGGCATTATTATTTCATGAGGGGGCAAAGGGACATTAATATTTATTTAGGGGACATTGGGGCATTATTTTTTGAGTGGGCAAAGGGGCGTTATTATGTATTCAAGGGACACAGGTGCATTATTATTTCTTGATATTTCTTCAATGGTCAAAGGGGCATTATTATGTATTCAAGGGGCACAGAGGCATTATTATTTACTCAGGGGCACTGGGCATTACTATTAATTCAGAGGACACAGGGGCATTATTATTTATTCAGGGGCATTATTATTTATTCAGGGGACGCAGTGGCAATATAATTTCTTTAGTGGGCAAAGGGGCATTATTATGTATTTAAGGAGCACATGGGCATAATTAATTAAACAGGGGCAGTGGGCACTATTACTTATTCTGGGGACACAGGGGCATTATTATTTATTTAGGGGCACAGGGGCATTATTATGTATTTAGAGGGCACGGGGCATTATTATATAATCATGAGGCAAAGGGGAATTATTATGTATTTAAAAACCACATGGACATTATTATTTAGTCAGGGGTAAAGAGGCATTATTATATATTCAGGGGGCGCAGTGACATTATTATTTACTTACGGCACAGGGGGATTATTATTTATGGAGCACAGTGGCATTATTATTTATTTAGGGGCATTATTATGTATTCAGGGGCAAAGAGGCATATTTATTTATTCAGGGAGCACATAGAACATTATTACTTTTTAGGAGGAACTCAGGGGGACTTTATTACTTTAAAATCGGCATTAAGGGGGCATCATCACATATTAAGGGGCACTCATGGGACATATTTAAAGCACGATTCACGAGGCATTATTACTGTCTAGGGGGGAAAAGAAGACACTTTCTAATACACTCATGGGGGTCATTATCTAGGTGATACGAAAGAGGGTAGTGATCATGGTGTGGCATTACCTGGGTTGGGAGTCCACTCAGGTGATGGATGTACCCTGCTACCACAGGATAGGTCATCAATATCAGATCTGTAGGGGTCTGATATCCGGCTGTTAGCAGCAATCGTTGCCGAAAACAGAACAGCGGATGGGGCTGCAAGCTGAAAACTTCATCCACTGCATAGAGTTCATGTCAGGAGGGGCTGACAGAGGAAGCAGGAGGAGCAAGGGTTCACAGAGTGACTTGGGCCCGCCCTCAGTGCACTTAAGTGCTCATTTGCATATGGACTAAAAATACTTTTTATTCAGAATGAAGCAATGTATCACTAAGTGAAAGTGAAAGGTTTCCTTCCTTGCTGGGCTGATACGCTGTCGGTTTGGCTGCAGCTGTCATGTAAATGTATGTGACGTCATAAAATAAACAAAGACCAGTGGGGACCATTACAGTGGTGGCGCTGAATTGAACTGGTATTTTTATTTTATCAACTTTTCTGCTTTACCCCACATTTCTTAAAATCAACCTCTTTAATACGTAGAAGCAGCATGCAGGAACTTCCTACACTACCCCGGCTGCAGGAACACAGAATTGTATTATTTCACTCTATATCTGGTACCAAACCTTGCCAAATGTCCGCTCTCATTAATCCGAGACTGGTTGCTGGGAACAGACTGCCAGATGACAGCAATAAAAGAGTCCATTCTGGCTGCCACTAGGGGGAGCTCTTTTCAGTTCAATGTACGAACAGCATGCTGTGAGTTCAAAGCGCCATTCTCCCTAGTGCAGATCTCTTACTGTACAGAAAAGCACAAGAATTGGCTTTGGAAAAAAGTTACCATAAGTAGTGTACAGAATAGTACAAAGACAAATGTGTTCTTTTATTGGGCATTGTGTTTGCTGAATTTGTAATGGCGTGGTGAATTTGAGCACCAGTAAGAATTTATTTTATGGTCATTACTACCGTATTGCCACAATTCTGCCTATTTTTGGAGCAATTCCGTGTACTTGCTATTATTATGCTGGTAGTTTTTTTTTTTTTTGCCTACTCTGCTGTATAGGCAGTGGAACCTGAGCTTTCTACAAGGCGGCAATGATATATAGGTACTACGTGACCCAAGTATGGTGAATGTCTGCTGTAGCACTATAAGCATTTTTGCAGATAGCACACTGTCCCACTAATTTCTACACATTTTTGAGCATCCGTGGGGATATTCTTCAAGTTCTGGAACATATCTATTTTGGTCAGCATTGTGGACTAGAATAGTCAGTGCCATTGGAGTGCACAGAGAAGTAATCTCTATTTTGCAGGCCGAAATATGGACACAGTCGTGTGCATGGGGCCTAATTAGTAGCAATTCAGGAGCCCAAATGGCGTCACTAAAACAGGACTGTGTTGATATTACAACGAATGGCACTAATGGCCAGGGCATACATCTGAAGATTTGGCTGTCATAATTGAGGCAAGTGAAAGGCAACTAGACAATATTTTGAACAGCCTCAGTATAGGTCATGAAAATCAGATCGTTGGGGATTTGACACCTGGCACCACCAATGAGGTGCTGTTTTCATCAGCCACCGATGCCAGAACTAAAATAGTTGACAAAACCGGAAGCAGAGGGCTCAGATGCCATTCATGTGAATATGTCAGCATGGCCATAGTACAGTGGATGGTGCTTTCTGGCTTCTGACTCCATCCATGGTTTTGTTTCCGTTGCCAGAGGACTGTGAATGGCATCGAGCCAAAATTGTGGCTTCCGAAAGACAGTGAGCCAGTCTTCCTG
Organism: Bufotes viridis; assembly: GCA_033119425.1. Lineage (NCBI taxonomy): Eukaryota > Metazoa > Chordata > Amphibia > Anura > Bufonidae > Bufotes > Bufotes viridis. Next base: position 38,719,982 of record CM065593.1, on the reverse strand, counting down.
TTCTATTGTTTCTCTATAGGAAGCAGATGGACTATAACGCGTCTTATGTGGTATACAGTCCAATGTTTCATAGTGTTTTAAAGGGGATGCTCGCTAGTTCCCCCTCTGGTCTGTTTCATGGTGCTTCTCAACACAAAGGAAATACCTGCTCAACCAATGACTTGCTGCAATTTTGTTTTCTATTAGATTCTGTAACATGGTGACTGGTAAAGTACTGGAGGGGGTGTCTATCTCACCATGAATGCTCAGATGGGTGAGGTTAAAAGAACCCAGGAAAGCTGGTTTGTTTCAGCAAAGTGTAGTGTTATGGGCCTGAATTTTTATGGAATGGTGGGTAGGTTGGTAGAGGGACCTACCATTCCTTCCCACTCCGGTACAGCATTACACCTTGGCTTGAGATATACCCAGGGGTAGCTACTGGGCTCAGTACTGTAGGAATAAATACAAGCCTCAAATAATCATTCAGGGTCAGTTCCTGGAAGCTGCATGACCAGTGTTGGCTGTGAAAAGCCAGATCCCCCAGTGTTGGATTTGAAGTATCTAGGTGAGGTAACCTGATGTTAGTACATGGCAATATGCGATAGCTTGAGCCTTGTCATTTCGTTTCAAATCCGTATTCACAAACCGTCTTACAAGATGTCGAAACCTTGAAAAGAAAACGTCATAAACAAAAACATGTAAAGAAAATGTTTTATTTAAAGTGTTAAATACCACCATCGTAATTAATATGCTTTACATTAGTTGGTGCTCATTTGCAAGGCTAATCTGCCATATCACTCAACTGTAAATTCCTCTTGCTTTTAAAACGTACTATGTACAAGACTGCAGTAGTCACCGGGATAGTGCGAATACATGACTATACCATGGGCACAGCTGCAGACATCATGTGAAATAAAAAAAAAAAAATACATCATTTTTTTTTCTTTAAAATAAATACTGCATAATGATACTTATGTACAAATCTTATATACGGTCTTGTTCTCCCTATAAAAATTAGAAAGAAAAAAAATGCATCTTGGGATTTTTTATTTTCAGAAAATAACATATTACACTGCATTTTCAATACCAGAAATTTTTGTTGTTATTTATGACATGATGATACTGTAGATGGTACTGTATATATATATATAAATATATATATATATATATATATATTGATTTCGCTGGTTCACAGCCATCTAAATTAACGTTATTGACTCCATAATTCATATCACATTTAATAAGCTATCTACCTCATCAATCTACGACTACATCGTTTTAAAAGGCAGTTATAGGGTTGCCCCCGGAGGTTACATTATGGCCTCCATTATCGAACCAGCCTTGTTGCCCATAGCAACCAATCAGAGCTCAGCTTACATTTTTCCATAGCAGCTTAAGAAATGAAAGCTGAACCCCGATTGGTTGCTCTGAGCAACAAGGCCTGACTAAGTGATCTGGAAAATGAAGCCTACAATATTTTTCGATTTTTCTTCTTTTTTTTTTTGCCAAATGATACTGGTGGGGGAGGAGACGGGATAACATTTATTCCTGATATTCTTCCACAAGCTGTCACATTCAAATCATCATCGCCATCGCTGTTTACGTGTGTGCTTGCGGATGTGTATCTTCATATACACACGTTCTTATGCATAAACACATATATAAATATGCCTATTCACATTTGTGTATGTAAACACAAACTTACATGTAAGTATACCGTAGGTCTGCATATAAACAATTTACAGTATATGCACATAAAAAAACAAAACAAAACAAAAATATTCTATGTGCATTTTATGTCACTCTATCGTTCATCATGGGAAGAGGTGAATAAACTAGGACCCTCCAGCAGATGTGGAACCGTACTGTACGTTCCTACATGCCTGGACGCCCTATGGTTGGTATTGTAGGCCTTCTAGTTACACAACTGCTGGAGGGCCGCAGGCTACCTAAGAATTTGGTAAAAAAGGGGGAAAAAAGGCAGTATGGTATTTCATCGGTGTGAGCCGGTGAAACACATAATATATAACTTCAAATTTCAAGTTGCAATACGCTCAACACACCCAAACAGATATTTTTGGTATCCATCTTTAAGAGGGGGAATGAACAGGGATGTCCTACAGAACTCAACAGTTGTGTTCCCAAGATTGTGGGTCCACAAATATGGCAGCCAGAGCCCCGGTGGACAAATGTTCTATATATTCATATTAATATATTTCTCTAACAACCTCTCTGTTAATTACTTAAACATTAGGAGTGCCATCGGCCGGGCCGGACGATTAGTTGCCTCCGGCCAAGACACCGAGTTGTACTGTCCTTAGTAACAAAGAGTTTGAAAAGTTCGACCTTCGCAGCACTGAAAATTAAAGCGCAAGTAAAAACGTCACCTGGTATGATACAGAACTCTGACAAAGTGCAAAAAAGGGCGTCCGTTCTTTAAAAATAGTGGATACTATAATGTTCCATGGTAGGAATTTCAGTTTTAACCCTCAAGATAACAATGCTCGGTGCTGACAAAGAAAGAGGTTTTCTTTTTTTTTTTTTTTTTCGAAAATGGCCACGTCACTGTAATAATTTTTTGTTTTCCCATTAAGACTCAATTGGATGGTGAAAAAAATAGTTACCATGCACTGTACAAGATATTGCAAAAAAGTTCAAATATCTTCTATATCAAATACATGCTGAATTACCTTAGGTATTCTCAAGCCATGTTGCAAAAATAGTTTTCAACATGCTTGAAATAAAGAAAGGTTGATATGAAGTGGAAGCCAGGACGCTTCCATTTTTGTCAGGTCAAACTAAGTTTGTTTGTTTTTTAGTCAAAGGGTTTAAGAACGCAGGGTAAACGCAGTGTTAAAAAGACTGCAAAACCTTCTTCTGAAACAAAGGCTAAAGGAGCAGTCATGGCACACAATGGGCAGGGAAGGGCGAGGGGGGATCAAGGTGTGTGCCATTAACAAACCCTAAACAACAGAATCAGAAAGGAGGTCTGGGAGATACATAGGACTGGAGGACACAATGCAAAAAATGAGGGATCGGTGGGAGAAGACATGAGAGACATGTACAATTTGCACATAATGTTAAACTTTACAAGGCTTTTACCTTTCACATTTAAATAAATCGTATGTTACATTTATTTCTTGTCACATAAAGAGAATTTTTTTTAAATATTTGCTAGAAAGAATTTTTTTTATTTTATTTTACCATTTTAACATACGTCTGCCAAAACACAGACCAAGGACTGTTGGTATTTTTTTTCTGCGGTTTTTGTTTTTTAGGAATGAGAAACGTGGTTTGTCTTTGTTTCACGCTGTTGCATTCTCTCCCCTTTAAAACCATGCACTAGTGAAATTTGCTCTGTTTAAAAAGAATAGAAATTGTTGAAAATGGCTGTATCTTTTTCGGTCACTTTTTATCCTTTTTTTGTTTTTGTGTTTTTTTTTTGTTTTGTTTTTTTGCAAGTTGCAGCCCAAAGAAAATAATTTCAGTTTTCCGTTAGATCCGTGTCCATGCAAAAGGAATTTTTTGAAAAAATAAAATAAATAATTTAAACAAAAAGTTTTTTTTTTTTTTTAAATTATGGAATAGCCACGGACATAGTTCTTCCCTGAAGAAATCATCTTGTAATGGATTCCTTGGAAGATTACTATAAACCAGCTTCTTCAGACTACGGGCCCATGTGAACTTCCACAATGATCATCCTGGATAACACTGGTGTTCTGTCTTACGGCATCATCTTCGATCGTCTCGCTGCTTACGTAGAACTTTTTCTTGGGTGGGTTCCCAGTCCTTGGGGGGGAGGCAAATAGAAAAAGAAAATTTTGCAACAACGTGATATGCCACTGACGATGACTTTCGTTGCATGAAGCATTTTTTTCTAGTATCAGTAATCCATGGCTTCAAATTCGACTAGAACTGAGCACCCATCTCCAAACCTGTTGGTTAGCTCCACTCCACCTGAGAACCTTCTATAGAGCACAATGTGTGCAACATCCGCTGAGAACACAGGATCGCTCCTTATCCCTAGAAACAGGCTCCGAGGACACAACATTAAGCATGCAGTGTTTACCAGGGTGTGCGACCTGTCAGATTTTGATTTCTTGTGATTTTGTTTTTTGATGGTTTTTTTTTGAAACGCTGGTTGCAGAGACAACAGTTTTATCACAGGTGCTATGACCGAGCATAAGAAGGTCCTGTGGAACTTTCCAGAGATGACTGGGATGCTCTTCGGGTTAAAGGAGCTAACGTTGGGTCTACTAGAGAGGAAGGGGGAAACAGTTTAAACCATCCAATCACCATATTGGATAGGTCCAGTTCATCTAATAGTATCTGTGCTACACCCATAAATGACTTGTGATCCATACGTCCATAATCACCCCAAACAATTATCTGTAGAAAGAAAAAAAAATTTATATAGATGAGGTTCAGCAGCCACAAAATCTACCTAACTTTCATCATTTGGTTCCACCGTCTATTAAGCAACACAGGATGTGGACTATGGGTCACACTTTCCGATCTCCAATCTTTTGGCAAGATCTCGATGGACCATTTATGTTCTGGAATGGTTAGTTGTAATCATGTATAACACCAGGACTTCCGATCGGGCGCCTAAGATCATGGATGCACTATGGAGGCCTGGGGCATTGAGTAGGATCCATCAGGGGACTTCATGTCAATTTTAGGGATTGAACCAGGTAAATGGAAAGAATTGGTGTAACACTGTCCTATATACCCTAACCTTGATTGCTCTTCTGTCCAGGCTCTAATGTCTATAGCAACCTTGCTCCTAACAAGTTGGGGTGTAGCTAATGGCTCATGGGCCCTGGTGCAAGAGTTCAGCTTGGGCCCCCCTTCCCTCAATGCTTTGTGTCTTCTTATGCGGCACAAGGGTCTTTGGGCCCCCTCGGGCTCGGTAGCGACTGCTACCTTTGCACCCCCTATAGCTACGCCCATGCTAACAACTCAATATTACCATTTTGAAGACATAGGAGCTTCAACCAAGTGGTGCAGTGGAGGAAGGCTCCTAGCGGTAAAAATCTAGTTTCTGAAAGTGAAAGGGGTGTTACCATAAGGTAATGAAATATCTCTATGATATGCTAGGAACTTAATATGGTGGGGGTCTGACCACTTGGAAACCCACCATTTCTGACAATAAAGGGGTGCAGAGCTGATTTAGCGCTGTGTCCCCTTCTATGCATAGCAGCCATACCTTTATAAGATGAGAATGATCAAACTATTCACCCGGACCAGGCCTTTTAACAACCCAGGCAACAAAGTGTGTAATGTATTACGCTTAGTGCAAGTGGGCCGCGTACGGCACCGGGAATCAAAGTGCATCAAGCACTGTGCTGGCAGGCCCTGCACCGGGCATACTACCATATATTAGTGTTGTGTTGTGTAAGGGATAACTAGGTGATTGCTGGGGGTCCGACCGCTAGGACTCCCAGCGTTGCCCGGGTCTGATGGAGTGGCAGGTCGTGCATGAGCACTGCCGCACCATTTATTTTCTATGAGAGAGCCACAGATTGCCGAGCGGTGTACTCAACTATCTCTGGCAATCCCATAGAGAATGAATGGAGTGGCAGTGAACATGCACGTCCCGCCGCTACATCAGAACGGTGAATGGAACCTAGCGAATGGACCTCAGCGATCAGCTAGTTAACCTCTATCCTGTGGATAGGAGATAACCTAAAAACTTGGCACAACCCCTTTTAACACTGAGAACCTGTCCTCAGGATAGGTCATCAATGTCTGACTGGTCAGGGTCCAACTCCGAGCACCCCTGTCAACCTGCAATTTAAAGGGGTCCCGGCACTCGGCCAAGCACAGCGCCAAACACTGTATACTGGCAGCGCTTGGTAATGCTCCTTGATCCCATTTATTTCAATGGGGCTGAGCGTCACAAAGGTAATGAGATTGATGGACATGACGTCACAGACCTGCTCTTCAAACAGTTGATTAACAGGGGTGCATGGAGTCGGACCTCCACCGATCAGATATTGATGACTCATCCTGAGGATAGGTCATCAATATTTAGAACCAGGAAAACCCCTTTAAGGAAATAAATTTACTATAAAAAAAATTTGTGGGATAGGAAATAAAAAAAACAACAATTCTTGAGGAGAAGCTCAGATTTTAGTATTGCCCTGGATAAAAACTGTTACCTGTAAGACCTTTCCTTGCGGTGATTCTTCAAAAGATAACAGTTGCTGGTATAAAGGCTCCAGCGTTTTTCTTGCTACTTTTGTTTTCTTTTTGGCTATGCAGACTCCATTTTCCAAGAGATACACCTTTACATACGGTGCTGTAAGGAGGACAGACAGACGTGGTGTTAGGCCCGGCCTGTGCAGTACAAATAACGTGGCCCAAGATGTGAAAAATCAGGCTGAACAATTACATTATGGTAATTTCTCATTTCCAGTTGGTGTAAAAGACAAATGATAGCGGGAAATTCATTAGCTAAATATATTGAGAATATGACAGAGTTCCGAGGATAAATGTGGAGATTATCCCAAAAACAAATAACCAATTAATTCTGGAGCCTGTCTGCAGCCCACCGAGGACTACGCTAGTCTGTGTCCTACCGCCGTCCATCAGACATTTCTTCTGAATTATTGCTAGTTACAAATTTCGTCCTGCTAATCCGGACCTACAGAACGATACTATACTAGTTATTGCTTATTTAAGTCCTGAAATTCCAAAAATCCTCCAAATTTATCTCTGAAATAAGCATAGTTGGCGCAATACCCCCTAATGAAATAACTAAATTTATAGCCTTCAAGTGAATCCGTCAGCACATACTTTGATATCAATGCAACTGCCGTGAGAGATGTGCGCTGAGCAGCTGAATCAAACCTAATTTGTCCCATGCAGATCTGTGGTGTCAATGCAGAGATATGAGCTATTTTGTATTATGCTTATTAGTCCCATTGGTGCAATTAGGGTCTTGCCGTTGCACCCGGAGCTCCAGTCAGTGTATGCGCTAGCCACTCCCACTCCGCTGTGAGCAATGGGGCCAAGCATTGTAAAGGTAATCTTGCCTGGCCCGCAACTCTTTGATCGGCGTGTGCGCTCTACAATAATGAAGCTTGCTGGGCGGATTGATGCATGCGCAGTACAAGTTCCATCTGCTTGTGTGCCTGCCTTGATCTCGGCTAGATTCTTGACTATGGGTACTGCCTGTCTCCTTGGTGTCCCTGGTGCCCGTGGGTCAGCTGTCAACTATACCGGAACTACTCCAAAAGGTAGTGGCCTGGTGGCTCCACTGCAGCAAAGACCAGATCCCTTTATAGAGGTTGAAGGCTGAAAACCAGGGGACCACCAGGATAACACCCTAAGGGCTCATTCACACGGGTCCGCAATCCGGAAGGTTCCGGTGCGGAATCGAGGCACAGAACCCCACGGAGTCCTATTTTTTGCGGTGCGGATGGATCATGTCTAGATCCGTCTGTGGAATTCACACGTTACCCATGCATGGGGGACCGCAAATTGCTCTACAACGCGGATCAGCAACCTCCGGAATTCCAGATGTTCTGAAACTTCAACTCCCAGAATGCTCCGTTCACTTTTGTAGGAGTTATACGAGCAGCTGAGCATGTTTGCATGCTGGGAGTTGTAGTTTCAGAGCGTCTGGAGTGCCGACGGTTGCTGATCTCTGCTTTACAGCATAGGCTCCAAAGCAGATGTGAACTGCGCCTTACTGGTTTTAGTCAGCTGAGTGTAAATATTCTTACTCCAGGGGCTCGACACCCTTCATGACCAATTGCTTCTCACAACTGCAGTCTGTTACAATGTTACAGCAGTAACAGGCTCTCTCCTGTACTGGACACTAGGCAGATTGCTTTTTCCTGCACTGACGCATTGTGACAACCTCTCAGCTGTTTAAGAAGGACTAGGTAAGAGCAAATGTTCATACAAAAATATTTCCATTCACTGGCATCAAGCAGAGATCTCGAAGGTATATTAGAAAGTAGTATAACATTTCATTATACGACAATTAAAGGGGTTGTCCAGGATTTTTATATAGGCCATCAATATCTGATCGGCGGGGGTCCGACAACCCTCTGATCAGCTGCTCCAAAGTAGCTTTGGTGCCAGAAGAAGCCAGAGGACTCCACAGCGCTGTCCATTGTGTAGTGGACAGGACAGGGTATTGCAGCGCCGCTCTCACTGACGTGAACAGCGACTTTGCCACAGCGCTGCTGCGGAACAGCTCAATGGCAGGGGTACTAGGTGTCGGACCCACCGATCAGATATTGACCTATCCTGAGGACAGGACAACCCCTTTTAAGCTTTATCTACACAATGACTGAGTAACCCCTTATCCTCATATATGGGGTATATATATACACACACACACACACATACAGGGGTTTCCGTCCCAATCTTCCTTCAAAATGTACTTCAAAAAGTAACAAAAATGTTAATAATGTAAATAAACAATCCAAATGTAAGTATAAATAACATGGAGGTGATGGTGGTCACTGGATCCTTCAGGAAAAGCTGGCATCACCTGGCAGTGTCTTTGATCCTGGTTTTACGACGAGACCCCGAGCTCTTATAATCTCCACTTCTAGTTTTCCTTTCTTGTCCATCATTCCAACCTGGATATCACCTGCAAGAAAGATGCGAGAGACAAGAATGACCAACCTTGTTTACAGGTCCTCACAGTGCACCTTAAAGGGGCTGTCCAGATTTTTAACGCTTTTTTGTTCAGAATGGACAATTGTCACATGCGCCGCTGCAGCCAATGACTGGCTGCAGCAATGAAGTATCCCCCCCAAGAGGCACGTTCCTGGACACATCACATGCAGTTGGACACATGATCACTGTCCATTCTGGACGTTTGCAAACAGGGATCAGAGCTCAGCAGATGCAGTGGTGGACCAAAGGAGGTGGAACTGAGCATTGGGGAGCAGGTAAGTAGGCTTCCCTCCACAAGTTCGGAGGGGGGGAGGTGTGAACCAAAAAGCATTAAAAAGCCGGACCACTCTTTTAAATGTATTGTCACACCTTACAGAATGCTGCGGGGTCAGCTGATACTGCTGCGGTAAACCATAGCCAGGCAGGCATTTCAGATGAATGGCCGTCTGTGTCTGTTGGAACAAGGGCCGCTTGTACAGAGGGGCTCTCTAGGAAGGGGGTCTCATGCTTGGGAAAGGGGGTGGGTGGGGGGGGATTGAGCTGTAATAGACGACCCCTTTAATTCGCCAAAATTCCCCACTGAGAACTTATTCTGACCCCAGAGTTGTTAATTTTAGGAAAGGTGTGGAATAAGTTAGTTTGCCTAAAAAAACTAGCGGTAGGGATAGAGAGGAGGCATATATGTAAGGAAGTACCTCCACATATAAAATCGGAGGCACACAGCGGTGGAATATTGGTCCATCAGCCCATTCATAACACCCTCAGACTGTATCAATCATAGTTAAGGGAACGACCACACGACGTGACCGTCTTGTGGCTCTAATGTGGCCCCGCTGCGTTCGTATGGGCTGCAGTATGTTCTAATTAAACAGTATTGAAGGTGCCGCGTGGCCGTATAGGCAGCAAATGGTGCAGCATCGAAACGGTAATGGTGCCGTGTGGTCGTACCGTAAGAACAAAGAAAGCTCCGCTGCAGACTACGATGTAAATGTGAACATGGACAATGGGTTTCCACGTGTAGAAGTCTCTAGGATTTTCACCTAAATCCTGGAAGAATCAAAATAACGTACCCATAGACGGAGTAGCTAAGGTCTGGCGTCCAACTAATTGTGCAGGACCAAGCCCATCGAGGAAGTCACTGAATTGACTGTCAGACCCCAACCGGACTCCAGGAAATATTAGGCTGCGGAAAAGACAAAGATCAGCGTTAAAAATGTTACCTAAGGCCCCTTGCAGATGAGCGTGAGCGGATTAGGTCCGGATCCATTCAGTGAAACATGCGCGATTTCGCAAGCAAGTACATTCAATTATGCTTGCGATCGCGTTCAGTTTTTATCGCGCGGGTGCAATGCGATTTATTGCATTTTGCACGCGCGTGATAAAAAACTGAAGGTTTACAAACAACATTTCCTAGCAACCATCCGTGAAAATTGCATCGCACCCGCACTTGCTTGCAGATGCGATTTTCAGGCAGCCCCATTCACTTCTATGGGGCCAGCGTTGCGTTAAAATCGCAGAATATAGAACATGCGATCATGTACACAGACCCATTGAAATGAATGAGTCCGGATTCCGTGCGGAATACTCGCTGGTCGAGATGATGAAATGTAGCGGTGCTGAAATGGTCATTGGTGAGTTCCGTGACTTTATCTTAAAGGGGTTGTCTCATCTCGCCATTACTAAGGCCAGATGAGAAAAAGTCCTGCCCACCAGCCGACTATGGAAAGAGCGGAGCACCGCAAGCTATGCTGTTTTTGAATTAGGGAAACAGTTATGGGTTTGTCTCTGCACAGTCAGGCACTGGCAGCACTGTGCAGGGACACACCCCTAACTAGGGAACACCCATCTGGAGGTTCATTGCAAACCGCTAGCAATTCATTCAAAATTTCTATCAGGAATAATAAAGGAACGGCATATCAAAAGGAATAAATGCTCCAGAACTGCTATTAGGGTCCATTCACACGCCCGTAAGTGTTTTGCGGATCCACAAAACACGGACACTGGCAATGTACGTTCCGCAATTTGCGGACCGCACATCGCTGGCACTATAATAGAAAATGCCTTTTCTTGTCCGCAATTGCGGACAAGAATAGGACATGTTCTATTTTTTTCGGGAATGGAATTTGCGGATCCGGAAATGCAGATAGCACATAGTGTCCGTTCCGGCCCCATTGAAAATGAATGGGTCCGCAAAAGCGGAGCCAACTTGCGGACGTGTGAATGGACCCTTACCTGGGGAATGCAAGTAGTTACTAAAATAGACATGTCAGGAGAGGGGACAGCCCCTCTGTAATGGGTCTACACGTGGGTTATTTCTGGGTTCTCGGACCCTACAGATAAACATATGAGGGGTGAGTGGACACTTACTTCCCCTCTGAGCTGTAGCTGTTCATACTTCCATCATTAGACTCTCGGCTTGCTTGTCTGGTCATCCAGTTTCTCATCTCCACTGCCAGGCCCGTCTCCGTACTCCTCTGGATCGTGCTTTTCAACTTCTTGCCTCCGACTTCTGCAAAAAAGTTCAATTTAGAAACTTCGATCCAGAACCTCTTTCTTCCACTACGGGTCTCATTTATCAGAAAGGCAAACAATCAGAGATTAGCTTTTATTTTTTACAAATGTTCTTCGACTTCTGCAAAAAAGTTCAATTTAGTCGGGAAAATGAAAGCTGTGATTTGGTGCTATGGGCAACAGAGAACGTTTTGCTTTTCGACAATTGTCATGCGTTTACCCCAGTGTTTTTTCCAGGCCTGAAGGTAATTAGAGAATCATAATGGGTACAATCATAAAACAGACAGGGCAAACCTCAAATTCTATTTCATTCTTTCATACGTCCATCTTGCAAGAAAAGCTTGGTAAAAATGACAGTCATTAGGACTCCCATTTTTGTGGTGTTTTTACCAGTCTTTGCGTTTTTTATACTGTTTTTACACAGGTGGAATCTGATTGGTGCATAGGGGCAACTAAGCAAGTTCTACTTTACACCAGATTTGATAAATCTCCCCCATAGTCTGTAATAACTGATCATTTTGAGGATCCTATGAGATGTGATATAGATAAGACTCTCACGCTGCGATATGTGATGTGCGGCATGTCAGCCGCTCGTGTTCTCACATTTCACGATACGGGCTAGGACAGCTCATGGTTTGATTGATTCTGGTTCCTTCATTAAAATTGTAACGGGCGTAATTGAATATTTCCTCATTTAGAAGTACGAGAGATGTTAGACGGCCGTGCGGCAGCTCCTCTGGGGACGGGAATTACACCCGTGATTAAATACACTTTTAATCTCCCTCCATTTATAATAAAGTTCTCATCCTGACAGAAGACATTAGTTGTATACGCTCCTGTGTGCGGGATCCGCCAGGTCCATAGGACGCAGGACGTGGTACATTATCGGTTCTGGGCTGACGCATGGTAAGGGTTGTTTCACACAAGGCGGGTTTTCAAAATTTAGCTAAAGGGGTTCTCTGGGATTTACACACTGATGAACTATGGTTAGAATAGGTCATCGGTATGAGATCGGCGCTGGTCAGCTGTACAAAGAGGCTGCGGCGCTCTGTTTGCGCTTACGTCTCTGCCGGGGACACTTTTGTGTCCTGCGTTTCATTTTTGCATTCCTCATAGACTTTCAGCTAACATCTGGAGCTGACGTTTTTAACGGAGAAAATAACGCACCAAAAAGTGCGCAAAAATCCTATCCGTGAACCACTGTAAATGGGCTACATGAGTTTAAACATGACAAAAAAGAAACAGCGCCACTCTTGACAATGGGTTGTGTTTGGTATTGCAGCTCATTCAAATTTCTTTCAATGCAAAAGTGCAAAAAAGGCTCATAGCCATTAAAGGGGTTGTTCCATCTCTATTTATGGCAAATCATATTCTATGCCATAAATGTCGGATAGGTGAGGTTTAGTGTTTTAGTGAACTTGTATTTTAAGTTCGGCGTCCAAAGTTCGGGTTATCAAAGAATCCTGTTATGGATTCCGATATCACGGACCATAACGAAATTTGGAATCCATAAATCCATTCTTCAATGAACCCGAACCTTGGACGCCTAACTTAAAAAACAAGTTCTGTCAACCTTAGTGAGGTTTCACCTCGAGGACTTGCCCCTATCTCTAGACAGGGGCCCCCGAAGTGAAGGACAGCACATTGCGCATGTGCTGTTCCAGCGGTGGGCCACAGCTTACTTGGAAATTTGGATGAAAATGGCATAAAATTCAACACAAATGTAAAAGCAACAAACAAAATTGTTCGATAAAGCACACGGCAGAAAACCAAGCACATCCTGATGTGTGAACGAGGCCCTGGGTTGTATCATAACAGGATATTAAAGGTTAGGTTCAGTGAAAAGCCTATTCATTTCCTAAGGCCTATTGCACAAGAACGTGGGTGTCCCGTTGCCGTATTGCGGACCCCATATGCCATTCATTTCAATGGGTCTGCAAATCCGGAGATGCGGAACGGACTCACGAAACGGAACACAACGGAAGCACTACGGAGTGCTTCCGTGGGGTTTCGTCGCATACTTCCGTTCCGCAAAAAGATAGAACATGTCCTATCTTTTTGCGGAACGGGCGGATCGTGGACCCTTTCAAGTGAATGGGTCTGCAATCCGCTGCGGCTGCCCCACGGCCTGTGCTCGTGCATTGAGGCCCGCGGGGCGCACGCGTTCGTGTGCCATAGGCCTAAAGCCTAATTTACACGTCTGTGCACTGTACGTGTTCTCCACTGGCTGCACACGTACCCATTCATTTTAGCACGGATGCATGCTTTATTTTGTCCGTGTTCACGGATCCATCACACCCATTATAGTCTATGGGTCTGTGAAAATCACTGATGCTTTGAAAAAAATTTTTCAGTCACTTAAACACGGATGACACACGGACATATGGACCAAACACGGATCCTTCAAGGACATCTTCACGAATTTGAGCATGGACGCGGACGTGTGAATGAGGCTTAGGGCTCTGTGTACATTTAAGACTACAAACACCCTAGGGAACATTTTTTATGATTCCATTTTACTCATTCTGAACCTGTAAGATACAATGACAGCCGCAGGACGCGCTCCAGCACAAAAGATAATCACAAAACAACAAGAACATGTATGTGGCAGGGGCCCCCCCCCCCCCCCTGTGATTCAGAAAATGCTGCAATTTATTTCATTGATGCTTATGGCTTGACAATCACAATGGGGGATGGGCTCGAGAACGGAAGACTCACGTGTCTATAATAACACATCACTCTCAGTGGTAATGACGGAAATCTCTGCAATCTCCGTTACATCATGTGCACATAAATCGGGTGAGAAAAAACCTAAGATATTTTTCTCCTGCTGGTATCATGGATTCCGTTTCTACTGGGGGTTGTAGTCTCACAACTGCAGGAGATTAAAGGGGTTATGCCATGATTGATGTAAAAAATTAAAATTCAACATCACATAGGACATGACAATCTCTTTGTAACAAAGCTACAACCAGCCCTGTACCTCACATGGATCCAGAGATCTCCACATTCATTGCTAAAATGCTATTGCTAAATTTATTTCATGCTAGCAGCTAAGGGGGCGTGTCCTTCTGCTACAGCTCTCTCCCTGTAACTGCCAAAGCAACAGTAGCTACAGTTGGTGGCAGTTGAAGATGTAAACTGAGCGCGTGCGACCCCCTCAGTGAGGTGGACAGAGGAATAAGGAAAAATAAATTGTATTGAATTTTTTATTACATGTAATTACAAAAGTATTCAGATCCAGGTGCTGCTTTGAAAAATGGAGAACATGTTTTATGGCACAACCCCTTTAACTCTTGCCTATTAAAGAGCATTGCCCCGTAAAATAAAACTCCCTCGTAAATGCACATCCTTGAGTGGTCATCCACTGTGGAGTCAGACAGCCCCTGAACAGATGCCCCATGATGGCCGCAGATGGGTGCAAGGCAGGAGGGCAGATGTAGGTTGGAGAAGGCGGATGGAGTCAATGACCAGGCCCATTTGTTGCAATAAATAAAGTCTCACTGTACTGAACAGATATTGGGAGTAGTAGTTCAAACAGCAACAATAGGCACAGTTCTGAGGTATATTACGGAGTAGGCTTCTCCCAATAGTTGTATATAAGCAGTAGCAATCATGGTAGTAGTAGTCATCCTGAGTCTCACTCTAAGTACACGTTGCAATTCTCCTAAAAAACCACAGTGTGCAATACCGTTCTCATTAACTCTTTCTGCAATTCCTGAGCTGAGGGGTGCAGATGTTTTATCCGGATAGAGAGTCCATCTCAAAGTGTGGTGGGTGCCGGAGGTAATATACCCACACCACAAGCAGAAAAGTCTTTTGCCATAAACGTGCGGTACTTTTACTGTCTGAATCCAGCACGATCTTGATGTCTCTACACTTTTGGCTTCATGCACACAACCGTTGGTGTTTTGCGGTCCACAGACCGCGGATGCGCAAAACACGGAAGCTGCTCCGCGCCGCAATTTGCGGAACGGAACGCGGCCCATTGTAGAAATGCCTATTCTTGTCCGCAAAACGGACAAGAATAGGACATGCTCTATTTTTTTTGCGGGTGCACGGAACGGAGCAACGGATGCGGACAGCACACATCTTTTGCGGCCCCATTGAAGTGAATGGGTCCGCGCCGAGCCGCAAACTATGCGGCTCGGACGTGGACCACAACAACGGTCGTGTGCATGAGGCCTTTTGCAGATCTGTTCTCTTTCCTTCAGGGATAGTCTCTCAGTTAAGTTGCTCTTTGGCAGATTCCTAATCTCAGGTATGGTGTTTTCTGGGTGAGGCTTCTCTTTGGGCCTACTTGGCAGAAGCTCAGACGTGCAGCTCTTGACTCTAGCTCTGCTTAGCTAAGACTCTTTACTGACCAGGGGGCAGGACCAGCCTTTCAAACTGAAAACCAGGCTAAGGGCTATTGCGCACATGGCATCTGTTTTGCAGTTAGCAAATTGCGGACACGCAAAACGCAAATACCGTCCGCGTGCCCCACAATTTCCCATTCCGCACACCCTGGCCTGTTTTTAAAATACCTATTCTTGTTCACAAAACAGGCAAGAATAGGAAATGTTCTGTCGTTTTTCTGGGACGGCGGAAAGGATACCCAGGTACGGACAGCACACAATGTCCTGTCTGCAATTTATTGTGACCCATTAAAATAAATGGGTCGGACCAAAAATATGGTTCTGTGCCAGTGTTAACTGTTTGTTGTCCATACACAACCATTTGGGATATAAAGTGCCTAAAGAGACATGTGCGTTTAACATTAAATCACAACATTTGACACTAGGCCAACAATTAACCTTCGGCAGTAATCTGCTGGGTCACTGCAACTTCAGATTAATATCCATAATGAGTGAATATGGAAATATTTGAAAATTGACCAGTCACCTCATGCTGCTGTTTTTTGCAGCGACAGCCACTGGATGAGAAGAACCTACGTCTTTCATGTTAAGCAATGAAAGGAACTTCAGATACTTGACTGGGAGAAGCAGATCTCATGTCCAGAGGGCCATCCTATGATCCATCTATGGCGACTGATAAAAAGATGCTATTGTTCTCTATGGTCACTGCAGTGCGTCAGAAGATACCACGCATTAACCCTATTCTAAGGGGAGGCTGAATAAAGACCACAACATTGACGGCAATAGGCGTCACAATGGAAACAGACATTGTCACGTTTGTAATAATTGCCCTCGGGGTGCATACAAATGGATGCCGATTTCCCCCATAAGCAGGGGATGGCTCTGTACATTTACTGCATGTAACAGTCCTGTACATGGTATGGCCGGCAGTTGTACGGTCCTTGAGGGTCCCTCAAAGGGTCTTCTGGCTATATTGTCCCAAATGGAGATCCACCTACAGAACATGAACAACACTCAATAATAACCTGATGCAAGGAGGGTTCACGGTCAGTAGACAGATATTCATCTGTAGTCTCTACCGCCACAATATCAGGTATCAGTGACTGAGGGAAAGGAGACATATTGCTTCCCAATCAATGGCAGATACTAAATCCTCAAACACCTCATGGTCAGTCAGATGTCTGGAGCCAGCCAAATATCTGTAATGTCCTGCAGAGAGGAGACGACTGCCGGCAGCCCTGCACCAAAAGCTGACCGCTACAGGTCTCCAACACTAGGGTGATCTGCATTTCATGTGTTATTATAGCATGTTCTTAGTGTTATGTTGTATCAAAAAGAAACAAAAAGTGATTTCAAGTGAAAATCTGCAGCATGACAGTTTCCTCAGTACTGCAGAAACAGGCTCGATATTGGTAACGTCCCAAGTACTAAACTTCACACTATGAATCATATGTGTAATTGTATATTTTATTTATATCACATCATCTCTGAGGGCTACAATTTATCTACAGATCAACAGAGAAAGAGATACATATGTGATAGATGATAGATAGATAGATAGATAGATAGATAGATAGATAGATAGATAGATACATACATACATAGATAGATAGATAGACAGGTAGATATGAGATAGATAGACAGGTAGATATGAGTTAGATAGATAGATAGATAGATACAGGTAGATAGATAGATAGATAGATAGATAGATAGATAGATAGATAACTTAGATATTAATAATAAGAGAAAACACAAACATGTACTGGGGTGGTGTCATTACATAGATGATTTCTTCCTACTTTGAAGTGGCAGTGACTTGGAATTAGGATATATAGATAGATAGATAGATAGACAGATAGATAGATAGATAGATACTGATAGATAGATGATAGATACTGATAGATAGATGATAGATACTGATAGATAGTTAGATAGATAGATAGATAGATAGATAGATAGTAGATACTAATAGATAGACAGATAGATAGATAGATAGTAGATAAATAGATAGATAGATAGATACTGATAGATAGATAATAGATACTGATAGATAGATGATAGATACTGATAGAAAGTTAGATAGATAGATAGATAGATAGATAGATAGATAGATAGTAGATACTAATAGATAGATAGATAGATAGATAGATAGATAGATACTGATAGATAGATAGATAGATAGTAGATACTAATAGATAGATAGATAGATAGTGATAGATAGATAGATAGATAGATAGATAGATAGAAGAGATAGATAGATAGATAGATAGATCTCTTCCCATTTTACAAGCATTTAATAAAAGTCATAGTTACTATGTTGTAAACATGTATCCAGTTTGAGTCACTAACTCCTTTTCATATTCTTTCACTTATTTTAAATTGTAAGAAAAGCTGGGTGACAAGGTAATCCCAATATACTGTAGATTGTTACCCAGCTTTCCTGAATTTCACTTTCATTTTCTTGATCACGCCTTTGTCATCACACTGGCCATTCACATCATACCCATCATGTTATTAGCCACACTGGATGCAACTTGTTATATAGGGGTGCAGCAGATGCCAGCGCTGGTTACAGGCGTCCTATACTGAGAAATTCAACTCTAACACTGCCAGTATAGTAGAGTATATATTATATATAGTGCCACCTGCTCCTGGATATTCAGCACTACAGTCACACATGAACACTGTCAGTATTAGTACAGTATATATTATATATAGTGCCACCTGCTCCTAGGTATTCAGCTCTACAGTCACACATGAACACTGCCAGTATTAGTACAGTATATATTATATATAGTGCCACCTGCTCCTAGGTATTCAGCTCTACAGTCACATATGGGCACTGCCAGTATTAGTACAGTATATATTATATATAGTGCCACCTGCTCCTGGATATTCAGCACTACAGTCACACATGAACACTGCCAGTATTAGTACAGTATATATTATATATAGTGCCACCTGCTCCTAGGTATTCAGCTCTACAGTCACACATGAACACTGCCAGCATTAGTACAGTATATATTATATATAGTGCCACCTGCTCCTAGGTATTCAGCTCTACAGTCGCATATGGGCACTGCCAGTATTAGTACAGTATATATTATATATAGTGCCACCTGCTCGTAGGTATTTAGCTCTACAGTCACACATGAACACTGCCAGCATTAGTACAGTATATATTATATATAGTGCCACCTGCTCCTGGATATTCAGCTCTACAGTCACACATGGACACTGACAGTATAGTACAGTATATATTATATATAGTGCCACATGTTCCGCTCTACAGTCACACATGAACACTGCCAGTATTAGTACAGTATATATTATATATAGTGCCACCTGCTCCTAGGTAATTAGCTCTACAGTCACACATGGACACTGACAGTATTAGTACAGTGTATATTATATATAGTGCCACCTGCTCCTAGGTATTCAGCTTTACAGACACACATGAACACTGCCAGCATTAGTACAGTATATATTATATATAGTGCCACCTGCTCCTAGGTATTCAGCTCTACAGTCACACATGGACACTGACAGTATAGTACAGTATATATTATATATAGTGCCACATGTTCAGCTCTACAGTCACACATGGACACTGACAGTATTAGTACAGTATATATTATATATAGTGCCACCTGCTCCTAGGTATTCAGCTCTACAGTCACACATGGACACTGACAGTATTAGTACAGTATACATTATATATAGTGCAACCTGCTCCTAGGTATTCAGCTTTACAGTCACACATGAACACTGCCAGTATTAGTACAGTGTATATTATATATAGTGCCACCTGCTCCTAGGTATTCAGCTCTACAGTCACACATGGACACTGACAGTATTAGTACAGTATATATTATATATAGTGCCACCTGCTCCTAGGTGTTCAGCTTTAAAGTGACACATGAACACTGCCAATATTAGTAAAGTATATATTATATATAGTGCCACCTGCTCCTAGGTATTCAGCTCTACAGTCACACATAGACACTGACAGTATTAGCACAGTATATATTATATATAGTGCCACCTGCTCCTAGGTATTCAGCTCTACAGTCACACATGGACACTGCCAGAATTAGTACAGTATATATTATATATAGTGCCACCTGCTCCTAGGTATTCAGCTCTACAGTCACACATGGACACTGACAGTATTAGTACAGTATATATTATATATAGTGCCACCTGCTCCTAGGTATTCAGCTCTACAGTCACACATGGGCACTGCCAGCATTAGTACAGTATACATTTTATATAGTGCCACCTGCTCCTGGATATTCAGCTCTACAGTCACACATGAACACTGCCAGTATTAGTACAGTATGTATTATATATTGTGCCACCTGCTCCTAGGTATTCAGCTCTACAGTCACATATGGGCACTGCCAGTATTAGTACAGTATATATTATATATAGTGCCACCTGCTCCTAGGTATTCAGCTCAACAGTCACATATGGGCACTGCCAGTATTAGTACAGTATATATTATATATAGTGCCACCTGCTCCTGGGTATTCAGCTCTACAGTCACACATGAATCATGCTAGGACTTGTAAAGTATATATAATATATAGTGCCACCTGCTCCTAGGTATTCAGCTCTACAGTCACACATGGACAGTATTAGTACAGTATATATAATATATAGTGACGACTGCTCCTAGGTATTCAGCTCTACAGTCCTACAGTCACACATGAACAGTGCCAGTATTAGTACAGTATATATTATATATAGTGCCACCTGCTCCTAGGTATTCAGCTCTACAGTTACGCATGAACACTGTCAGTATTAGTACAGTATATATTATATATAGTGCCACCTGCTCCTAGGTATTCAGCTCTACAGTCACATATGGGCACTGCCAGTATTAACACAGTATATATTATATATAGTAACACCTGCTCCTGGATATTCAGCTCTACGGTCACACATGAACACTGCCAGTATAGTACAGTATATATTATATATAGTGCCACCTGATCCTAGGTATTCAGCTCTACAGTCACACATGAACACTGCCAGTATAGTACAGTATATATTATATATAGTGCCACCTGCTCCTAGGTATTCAGCTCTACAGTCACACATGAACACTGTCAGTATAGTACAGTATGTATTATATATTGTGCCACCTGCTCCTAGGTATTCAGCTCTACAGTCACACATGAACACTGCCAGTATTAGTACAGTATACATTATATATAGTGCCACCTGCTCCTAGGTATTCAGCTCTACAGTCACACATGAACACTGCCAGTATTAGTACAGTATATATTATCTATAGTACCACCTGCTCCTAGGTATTTAGCTCTACAGTCACACATGGACACTGCCAGTATTAGTACAGTATATATTATCTATAGTACCACC
Source organism: Bufotes viridis (assembly GCA_033119425.1). Lineage (NCBI taxonomy): Eukaryota > Metazoa > Chordata > Amphibia > Anura > Bufonidae > Bufotes > Bufotes viridis. Next base: position 38,699,103 of record CM065593.1, on the reverse strand, counting down.
TGCTCCTAGGTATTTAGCTCTACAGTCACATATGGGCACTGCCAGTATTAGTACAGTATACATTATATATAGTGCCACCTGCTCCTAGGTATGCAGCTCTACAGTCACACATGGACAGTATTAGTACAGTATATATAATATATAGTGCCACCTGCTCCTGGGTATTCAGCTCTACAGTCACACATGAATACTGCCAGTATTAGTAAAGTATATATAATATATAGTGCCACCTGCTCCTAGGTATTCAGCTCTACAGTCACACATGGACAGTATTAGTACAGTATATATAATATATAGTGCCACCTGCTCCTAGGTATTCAGCTCTACAGTCACACATGGACACTGCCAGTATTAGTACAGTATGTATTATATATAGTGCAACTTGCTCCTAGGTATTCAGCTCTACAGTCACACATGGACACTGCCAGTATTAGTACAGTATATATTATATATAGTGACACCTGCTCCTAGGTATTCAGCTCTACAGTCACACATGAACACTGCCAGTATAGTACAGTATATATTATATATAGTGCCACCTGCTCCTAGGTATTCAGCTCTACAGTCACACATGAACACTGTCAGTATAGTACAGTATGTATTATATATTGTGCCACCTGTTCCGCTCTACAGTCACACATGAACACTGCCAGTATTAGTACAGTATATATTATATATAGTGCCACCTGCTCCTAGGTATTCAGCTCTACAGTCACACATGAACACTGCCAGTATAGTACAGTATGTATTATATATAGTGCCACCTGCTCCTAGGTATGCAGCTCTACAGTCACACATGGACACTGCCAGTATTAGTACAGTATATATTATATATAGTGCCACCTGCTCCTAGGTATTCAGCTCTACAGTCACACATGGACACTGCCAGTATTAGTACAGTATATATTATATATAGTGCCACCTGCTCCTAGGTATTCAGCTCTACAGTCACACATGGACACTGCCAGTATTAGTACAGTATATATTATATATAGTGCCACCTGCTCCTAGGTATTCAGCTCTACAGTCACACATGGACACTGCCAGTATTAGTACAGTATATATTATATATAGTGCCACCTGCTCCTAGGTATTCAGCTCTACAGTCACACATGGACACTGACAGTATTAGTACAGTATATATTATATATAGTGCCACCTGCTCCTAGGTATTCAGCTCTACAGTCACACATGGACACTGCCAGTATTAGTACAGTATATATTATATATAGTGCCACCTGCTCCTAGGTATTCAGCTCTACAGTCACACATGGACACTGCCAGTATTAGTACAGTATATATTATATATAGTGCCACCTGCTCCTAGGTATTCAGCTCTACAGTCACACATGGACACTGCCAGTATTAGTACAGTATATATTATATATAGTGCCACCTGCTCCTAGGTATTCAGCTCTACAGTCACACATGGACACTGCCAGTATTAGTACAGTATATATTATATATAGTGACACCTGCTCCTAGGTATTCAGCTCTACAGTCACACATGAACACTGCCAGTATAGTACAGTATATATTATATATAGTGCCACCTGCTCCTAGGTATTCAGCTCTACAGTCACACATGAACACTGTCAGTACTAGTACAGTATGTATTATATATTGTGCCACCTGTTCCGCTCTACAGTCACACATGAACACTGCCAGTATTAGTACAGTATATATTGTATATAGTGCCACCTGCTCTAGGTATTCAGCTCTACAGTCACACATGGACACTGCAGTATTAGTACAGTATATATTATATATAGTGCCACCTGCTCCTAGGTATTCAGCTCTACAGTCACACATGGACACTGCCAGTATTAGTACAGTATATATTATATATAGTGCCACCTGCTCCTAGGTATTCAGCTCTAGAGTCACACATGGACACTGCCAGCATTAGTACAGTATATATTATATATAGTGCAACTTGCTCCTAGGTATTCAGCTCTACAGTCACACATAAACACTGCCAGTATAGTACAGTATATATTATATATAGTGACACCTGCTCCTAGGTATTCAGCTCTACAGTCACACATGAACACTGTCAGTACAGTACAGTATGTATTATATATTGTGCCACCTGTTCCGCTCTACAGTCACACATGAACACTGCCAGTATTAGTACAGTATACATTGTATATAGTGCAACCTGCTCTACAGTCACACATGGACAGTATTAGCACAGTATATATAATATATAGTGCCAACTGCTCCTAGGTTTTCAGCTCTACAGTCACACATGAACACTGCCAGTATTAGTACAGTATATATTATATATAGTGCCACCTGCTCCTAGGTATTCAGCTCTACAGTCACACATGGACACTGCCAGTATTAGTACAGTATATATTATATATAGTGCCACCTGCTCCTAGGTATTCAGCTCTACAGTCACACATGGACACTGCCAGTATTAGTACAGTATATATTATATATAGTGCCACCTGCTCCTAGGTATTCAGCTCTACAGTCACACATGGACACTGCCAGTATTAGTACAGTATATATTATATATAGTGCCACCTGCTCCTAGGTATTCAGCTCTACAGTCACACATGGACACTGCCAGTATTAGTACAGTATATATTATATATAGTGCCACCTGCTCCTAGGTATTCAGCTCTACAGTCACACATGGACACTGCCAGTATTAGTACAGTATATATTATATATAGTGCCACCTGCTCCTAGGTATTCAGCTCTACAGTCACACATGGACACTGCCAGTATTAGTACAGTATATATTATATATAGTGCCACCTGCTCCTAGGTATTCAGCTCTACAGTCACACATGGACACTGCCAGTATTAGTACAGTATATATTATATATAGTGCCACCTGCTCCTAGGTATTCAGCTCTACAGTCACACATGGACACTGACAGTATTAGCACAGTATATATTATATATGGTGCCACCTGCTCCTAGGTATTCAGCTCTACAGTCACACATGGACACTGCCAGTATTAGTACAGTATATATTATATATAGTGCCACCTGCTCCTAGGTATTCAGCTCTACAGTCACACATGGACAGTATTAGTACAGTATATATAATATATAGTGCCACCTGCTCCTAGGTATTCAGCTCTACAGTCACACATGGACACTGACAGTATTAGCACAGTATATATTATATATAGTGCCAACTGCTCCTAGGTTTTCAGCTCTACAGTCACACATAGACACTGACAGTATAGTACAGTATATATTATATATGGTGCCACCTGCTCCTAGGTTTTCAGCTCTACAGTCACACATGAACACTGCCAGTATTAGCACAGTATATATTATATATAGTGACATCTGCTCCTAGGTATTCAGCTCTACAGTCACACATGGACACTGCCAGTATTAGTACAGTATACATTATATATGGTGCCACCTGCTCCTAGGTGTTCAGCTTTACAGTGACACATGAACACTGCCAGTATTAGTACAGTATACATTATATATAGTGCCACCTGCTCATATGTATTCAGCTCTACAGTCACACATGGACAGTGACAGTATTAGTACAGTACACATTATATATAGTGCAACCTGCTCCTAGGTATTCAGCTCTACAGTCACACATGGACACTGCCAGTATTAGTGGAGTATATATTATATATAGTGCAACCTGCTCCTAGGTATTCAGCTCTACAGTCACACATGAACACTGCCAGTATTAGTACAATATGTATTATATATATAGTACCACCTGCTCCTAGGTATTCAGCTCTACAGTCACACATGAACACTGCCAGTATAGTACAGTATATATTATATATACTGCCACCTGCTCCTAGGTATTCAGCTCTACAGTCATACATGGACACTGCCAGTATTAGAACAGTATATATTATATATAGTGCCACCTGCTCCTAGGTATTCAGCTCTACAGTCACACATGGACAGTATTAGTACAGTATACATTATATATAGTGCAACCTGCTCCTAGGTATTCAGCTCTACAGTCACACATGGACACTGACAGTATTAGCACAGTATATATTATATATAGTGTCACCTGCTCCTAGGTATTCAGCTCTACAGTGACACATGGACACTGACAGTATTAGTACAGTATATATTATATATAGTGCCACCTGCTGCTAGGTATTCAGCTCTACAGTCACACATGGACAGTATTAGTACAGTATACATTATATATAGTGCAACCTGCTCCTAGGTATTCAGCTCTACAGTCACACATGGACACTGACAGTATTAGCACAGTATATATTATATATAGTGCCACCTGCTCCTAGGTATTCAGCTCTACAGTCACACATGGACAGTATTAGTACAGTATACATTATATATAGTGCAACCTGCTCCTAGGTATTCAGCTCTACAGTCACACATGGACACTGCCAGTATTAGTGGAGTATATATTATATATACTGCCACCTGCTCCTAGGTATTCAGCTATACAGTCATACATGGACACTGCCAGTATTAGAACAGTATATATTATATATAGTGCCACCTGCTCCTAGGTATTCAGCTCTACAGTCACACATGGACAGTATTAGTACAGTATACATTATATATAGTGCAACCTGCTCCTAGGTATTCAGCTCTACAGTCACACATGGACACTGCCAGTATTAGTGGAGTATATATTATATATAGTGCAACCTGCTCCTAGGTATTCAGCTCTACAGTCACACATGGACACTGACAGTATTAGCACAGTATATATTATATATAGTGCCACCTGCTCCTAGGTATTCAGCTCTACAGTCACACATGGACAGTATTAGTACAGTATACATTATATATAGTGCCACCTGCTCCTAGGTATTCAGCTCTACAGTCACACATGGACACTGCCAGTATTAGTACAGTATATATTATATATAGTGCCCCCTGCTCCTGGATATTCAGCTCTACAGTCACACATGGACACTGCCAGTATTAGTACAGTATACATTATATATAGTGCCACCTGCTCCTAGGTATTCAGCTCTACAGTGACACATGGACACTGCCAGTATTAGTGGAGTATATATTATATACAGTGCCACCTGCTGCTAGGTATTCAGCTCTACAGTCACACATGGACACTGACAGTATTAGCACAGTATATATTATATATAGTGCCACCTGCTCCTAGGTATTCAGCTCTACAGTGACACATGGACACTGACAGTATTAGTACAGTATATATTATATATAGTGCCACCTGCTCCTAGGTATTCAGCTCTACAGTCACACATGGACACTGCCAGTATTAGTACAGTATATATTATATATAGTGCCACCTGCTCCTAGGTATTCAGCTCTACAGTGACACATGGACACTGACAGTATTAGTACAGTATATATTATATATAGTGCCACCTGCTCCTATGTATTCAGCTCTACAGTCACACATGGACACTGCCAGTATAGTACAGTATATATTATATATAGTGCCACCTGCTCCTAGGTATTCAGCTCTACAGTCACACATGGACACTGCCAGTATTAGTACAGTATACATTATATATAGTGCCACCTGCTCCTAGGTATTCAGCTCTACAGTGACACATGGACACTGCCAGTATTAGTACAGCATATATATATATATAGTGCCACCTGCTCCTAGGTATTCAGCTCTACAGTGACACATGGACACTGCCAGCATTAGTACAGCATATATATATATTTCCCCTGTATATTGTAGATTGCCCAGCCTGCTCACCTTCATCCTCCTCCAGGGAGTTCATACATGGGAAGTATCCGGCCAGCGCCTCAAAGGAGGCGGACAGACTGCTGCGGCTCTGGGAGCGCTGGATGCGGTTTGCCGCTGCTCTCTCCCGCTGCTGTTGCCGCTGTTCTCTGCCCATTTTGGACGATCCTCTGTACAGGATCCGCGGCGTCTTGGCGGATGAGTGATCTGCACGTCCGGTGAGAAGTAAACACCTCGGCACCGATCAGCAGCGCTCCGTCCAGCATCCGCTGCGTCCTGAGGATCCGCACTGTGGTCGGGGGCAGACACTGGGGTCAGCAGTCCCTGGAGCAGGCTACTCCGGCTAGGTCTGGGGTGCAGAGGATCTCTTGCTGGGATACTGCACTGGGGGATCTCATGCACTGTCCTGCTTCCCTGCAGGTGACCACTGAGTGTATGAGGATCTTGCACTGGTGGATCTCATGTACTTCTGTTCTCCTCTGCAGATGATCACTGAGGATCTTGGTCTGGTGGATCTCATGTACTTCTGTTCTCCTCTGCAGATGATCACTGAGGATCTTGGTCTGGTGGATCTCATGCACTTCTGTTCTCCTCTGCAGAAGATCACTGAGGATCTTGGTCTGGTGGATCTCATGTACTGTACTGCTCCTCTGCAGATGATCACTGAGCCTATGAGGATCTTGGTCTGGTGGATCTCATGCACTTCTGTTCTCTGCAGATGATCACTGAGGATCTTGCACTGGTGGATCGCATGCACTTCTGTTCTCCTCTGCAGATGATCACTGAGGATCTTGCACTGGTAGATCTCATGCACTGTCCTGCTCCTCTGCAGATGATCACTGACCCTATCAGGATCTTGGTCTGGTGGATCTCATGCACTTCTGTTCTCCTCTGCAGATGATCACTGAGTCTATGAGGATCTTGCACTGGTGGATCTCATGTACTGTCCTGCTCCTCTGCAGATGATCACTGAGTCTATGAGGATCTTGCACTGGTAGATCTCATGCACTGCCCTGCTCCTCTGCAGATGATCACTGAGTCTATGAGGATCTTGCACTGGTGGATCTCATGTACTGTCCTTCTTCTCTGCAGATGATCACTGAGGATCTTGCACTGGTGGATCTCATGAACTGTCCTGCTCCTCTGCAGATGATCACTGAGTCTATGAGGATCTTGCTCTGATGTTCTCCTCTCTGTGATACACGTGTAGCTCTCAGCTGCAGGCAGTAAGTCTGGCACTAGGCACACAGCTCCTGTCTCTTCTCCTCCCTGCTGGCACCAATGAGCACACAGCACAGGAGATGTTTGCCAGCCTGCCCCCCACTCAATGAGCTCCCTCTCTAATTGACTTCCCTTTACACTCTGGCAGCATGTCTCCCTGTGCCTGGAAATAAGGCTGGGTCCTTTCTAGTTACCAAGAGCCCTGCTGGAGAGAGACAGGGACCTGGTACATTGTGTCATGATGATGAGGCTGCACAAACAGCAGCAGGTAAACACCACTCTGGCTAATGGGTGCTCCATGCACTCCACAGGCTGGCCGCCAGGTACAGTAAACACCAGGGATATGCTCCATTTGGTTTTACAAGGCATGGCTGCCAGATGTCAGCAAATTTATGAGCATCCTGTATAGCTGCAAAATGTCCTGCGGCCGGTGGGCATCAATAATATGAACTCGGCAGGAAGGATAATGGGTGAAATATCGATCCTGCGCATAAATATTATAACGGTTACTGCATTCATACAAATCAGTGCAGCTAAGGAGGGTACACACTTATATAGATGGGAATAGCAATGTTGGAACCACTCCAGTAAGAAGCTCAACCTGTTCACAAATGACAAAAAGTTCCAACTGAGTACCCGCAAGGAAGATAAAATGTAACAAAATAAGAGGATGCTCAAACTGACTGAGGCTGCTCTGTCAACAGTTCCTTCAGATTTGATGGGCTCCGTTATTTGGACCCATAACAGACCCCATTGCTGTTGTTGCCTATTATGTCTTACACTTAGAAGAGGAGGGGGCGGATGAAAAGAATTGGCGCACATTGTACCCCACCCATTTATGTAGGGCACACCCACGTCTTGAATCACAAATAGTACAAATTACTTACTTCAGCAAACTCCTAAATGGATACAGACCATGTACCAGATCTACACTGTATACAGATGCCAGGCCAGACTCCCCCTGTTTACATCCCCCATACCACAATCTACTGTTTACAGACAGCTGACTAGACGTCCCCGTTTACAGACCCCAGACCAGAATTCCCCTGTTTACAGACCCCAGAACAGATTCCCACCTGTTTACAGACCCCAGACCAGACTCCCCCCGTTTACATCCCCCATACCACAATCTACTGTTTACAGACCACTGACTAGACATCCCCGTTTAAAGACCCCAGACCAGACTCGCCCTGTTTACATACCCCAAACCACAATCTACTGTTTACAGACCACTGACTAGATGTTCCCGTTTACAGACCCCAGACCAGACTTCCCCTGTTTACAGACTCCAGACCAGACTTCCTCTGTTTACAAACCCCAGACCAGACTTCTCCTGTTTACAGACCCCAGACCAGACTTCCCCTGTTTACAGACCCCAGACCAGACTCGCACCTGTTTACAGACCCTAGACCAGACTTCCTCTGTTTACAGACCCCAGACCAGACTTCCTCTGTTTACAGACCCCAGACCAGACTTTCTCTGTTTACAAACCGCAGCAAACCAGACTTCCCCTGTTTACAGACCCCAGACCAGACTCGCCCTGTTTACATACCCCAAACCACAATCTACTGTTTACAGACCACTGACTAGATGTTCCCGTTTACAGACCCCAGACCAGACTTCCCCTGTTTACAGACTCCAGACCAGACTTCCTCTGTTTACAAACCCCAGACCAGACTTCTCCTGTTTACAGACCCCAGACCAGACTTCCTCTGTTTACAGACCCCAGACCAGACTTCCTCTGTTTACAAACCGCAGACCAGACTTCCCCTGTTTACAGACCCCAGACCAGACTTCCTCTGTTTACAGACCCCGGACCAGACTTCCCCTGTTTACAGACCCCAGACCAGACTTCCTCTGTTTACAGACCCCAGACCAGACTTTCTCTGTTTACAAACCGCAGCAAACCAGACTTCCCCTGTTTACAGACTCCAGACCAGACTTCCTCCTGTTTACAGACCCCAGACCATACTTCCCCTGTTTACAGACCCCAGACCAGACTTCCCCCTGTTTACAGACCCCAGAATAGACTCCCCCAGGAGTTAAATATTGTGATTTACTGTTAAAGCACTTATAGTAAACCTATTGTCAATGTATGGACAACAAATGGACAACTAACTAGCAGACCTGGTTAGATTACCAGGGTGATGGACTGTCTGCCCCCCTGGTTAGTTAGAGTCTTAGCAGAGAAAGACAAAAGTCCTACATATGCGAAGCCTCAGAGAGAAGCCTCATCCAGGAATCATTCCTGAGACTGAAAAGCTGCTGGAGAAAAACTTAGCTGAGAGAGTACCCTGATGGAAAGAGAACAGACATCCACAGAAGGTCTAGAACCAGCAAGGCTGTGCACTGACGTGAGCAGTCCGTGGTAATGCGGGCTAGATTTGTTCTTTACAGCTGGAGCGCACAGCGTCATTGGTTGCTATAACACCGTGCACTCCTGCCACCGCTGCACTACAGTAATACACTGGTATGATCTCTATCTCTATTACTATCCTGCATTGGCGGCAGGGAGCGCACGGCGTCATAGCAACCAATGACGATGTGCGCTCCGGCTGTAAAGAACAAATCAAGCCCGCATTACCACGGACTGCTAACGCCCGGGTTTAACGGACATGCAAAGCCAGCCTATGATCTACACCCCGCTATGGGAACTGCAGCAATGATTGTGAGAGCTTTGCACACCTGTGTTCAATTGAGAAGATAGCTAGCACCTGTAGAAAGAGACTCAGGGACTACTACTACTATCATTACCACTACCCATACACAGCTATTGGGGAAAGGTAAGCTCTGCGATATACCTTAGGACTGTACCAGTGTACCAGGACTCGTGCTGCTGTTTGTACCTCAACTCTCATCATCTACTCCAGGCATCCTCAAACTACGGCCCTCCAGCTGTTGCAAAACTACAACTCCCAGCATGCCCGAACAGCCTACAGGTATCAGTCTACAGCAGGGCATTGTGGGAGTTGTAGTTTTACAACAACTGGAGGGCCGCAGTTTGAGGATGCCTGATCTACTCAATAAAGAAAAACTTTATTTATTCTGATTAAACAGGGCCTGGTTATTACCTCCATCATCCACCAGTCCCTGCTCCTGTACTCCTGACTTGCACCCTGCCAACCATTCAACATCAAGAGAACCCCAACTACCACCAGGCAGGAGCCCCAGAAAAATCCAGGATGTGCCCAAAGGGAAGAAAGGGTGCACCCGCTATACCCTAGACGAGCCAGAGAGAGGACTGCTACCTGTGAATACTACTACCACCATCATAGCCACTACCACTCCTCCTGCCTTTGCCTGCCCTCTGGGTCGCTGCATATCAGGTCTCTGCCTCGCCTTCCCCTTCCAGCTCGAAAATCACAGTTCCCAAACCTGCTCAAAGCCCTGCTAGAAAAACACCTGCCCTAGAACAGCACAGCATCATCGATGCCATCACGTCTACTGGGCAGGGAGAGGTCCTGAGAGGTCTTCTGTGGTTTGGGAAGAGGGGGAGAAAGATTCTAATGTCACCAAGAGTTGTGTCTTCTCATTCTTTGGTCCCTAGACTAAATTTCAATATGTGGAGCATTGCAGAATACATGGTTAGGCCTGCTTCACATATGCGTTTGAGATCCATCAGGTTGTTCCGGCATGTAGTGGTTTTTGTCCGGCCGATCCTCGATATATTTGCCGGGTTGTGGCTGGATCTCCACCGGTCCCCATGACAGTGAATGGGTTCAGATGGTGATGCAGTTGCTTCCGGCAATATCAGAATGCAGAGAGATCCGGGACGCTTGAACGCAAATGTGAAACAGGCCTTAGATCCCTTGTTTAGAGATCATACACAATTCTAGCATGACATCAGCCTCTGCCTTTTAAAGTGGAAACATGAGATTGGAAATATAACCGGTTCCTCTGGGCAGTGTCACTTGTGTTTTCATAGAAGTATCATAATTGTATGAAGGTCACCAAGTATTTCATTGGTTATATTTCCTTGCTATTACACATAATACAGTACGGGGGGTTATATTCTATCACAGAATAATACATTGTACGGTATATAATTACCTCCGCTCATTGAGCAGCAGTTCAGCAAGGTTCAGTGAGATGAAGTGTTCGTAGAACGGGGAGATGTCACATTGTAATGATTATCATTATCTTCTATTCTGCCATACAGTAAGGGAGACATGTGAGACTATAATGGTGCACCGCACAGAATTAGTGCCATAAGGCCCCAGCCGGTCCTGTAGGCTCAGAAGAACTTATCATGGATAACTTAGCTCCGAGAGTTCGGATTCACCTGTAGCCCTATAGAAGTGCAGCTATATATTATTATTTTTTTGCTTTATAAGACGCACTTTTTTCCCCTAAACGTGGAGGAGAAATGGCCGTGCGTCTTTTGAAGTGAATATATGAGCGCTTTCATTATGGAAGTGCTCATTAGTATGCAGGAGGCGCGGAGAGCGGTGAGTGTAGCACGGCTAGTGCTGGCTATACTCACCACTCCCTGATCTTCTTCTGGGCGCCGCTCTGCACAGTATCCTGACTGCGTATAGCGTCAGGATGAAGGCATGCACTATGACCTTATGCTGTGCAATGTCATAACACAGTGCAGCGTGGTGCCGGCAGAAGATCAGGAAGTGTTGAGTGCAGGAAGAGACGTCCGGAGCACGAGAGGTAAGTTCATTTATTTTTGGTTTTTTATGTCTGATTTAAAGGTCTGATGAGGATTAGAGGGGTCTGCTTTGAGCTCTGATACAGATTGGAGGGTCTGATCTGAGGTCTGTTAAAGTTTGGGGGTCTGATCTGAGGTCTGATAAAAGATTGGAGGTCTGATCGGGGGTTGGATCTGAGGTCTAATGAAGACTGGGGGTCTGATACAGTTTGGGGTATGATTGGGGGGTCTGATCTGAGGTGTAATAAAGATTAAGGGGTCTGATCTGAGGTCTGATACAGACTGGGGATCTGATGAGGGAGGGGGGGTCTGATCTGAGGTCTGATAAAGTTTGGGGGTCTGATCTGAGGTCTGATAAAGTTTGGGGGTCTGATCTGAGGTCTGATAAAATTTGGGGGTCTGGTACAGATTGTGGGTCTGATAAAGATTGGGGGTCTGAACTGAGGTCTGATGAAGATTGGGGGGGGGTTCTCTAAAACCTAAGGGTACCTTCACACTGGCGTTTTTGTTTTCCGGCATAGAATTCCGTCCTCGGGGCTCTATGCCGGAAGAATACTGATCAGGATCATCCCCATGCATTCTGAATGGAGAGAAGTTCGTTCAGGATACATCAGGATGTCTTCTGTTCAGTATGTGAACGTTTTTTGGACGAAGAAAATACCGCAGCATGCTGAGGTTTTCTTTCCGTCCTGGTATGCGGAGCAAAACGGACAATAGAAAACGGATCCGTCATGACCCCCAATGTAAGTCAATGGGGACAGATCCGTTCTCTCTGGCACATTCTGCCACAATAGAAAACGGATCCGTCCTCAATTGACTTTCATTGGAGTTCAAAACGGAACCGTTTTGACAATGTTAAAAAATAGTTAAAGTTAATACAAGCGGATCCGTTCAAACAGATGCATGCGGTTGTATTATCTTAACTGAAGCGTTTTTTTTCCGGCATAGGGCCCGACGACGGAACTCTATGCCGGAAAACAAAAACACCAGTGTGAAGGTACCCTAAGTGCGTGTTATAACCAGATGACTCTTGTTATGCGAAAAATACGGTATATATACAGAATTACGTTTCTAAAGTAACACACATTATTCCTTCGGCTTCTTACCAATATAGTGCAAAAATACGTTATTCAAAGTGTTCTCAATTACAGCTAAACATGAATCACCCCGCTCGATGCATCTTCCCAGATGTCATACTAATGACTTGTTTTCTAAAAATACTTCTTCAAGAATGTCAGGACAGAAAGGAGAATGAAGAGCATTTATCAATTGACAGGAATGATATCGCCGGCACCAGATTCATGGCGGATGTCACAAATGGAGCTGTAAGGCCTCATTAAAGGAGTACTCCTATACAATACATGTATAAGTAGGGGGAGCTATAGCTGGAAACCTGCTTTATAATAATGAGGATTTCATACCTCCAAACTTTTGAAAAACTCATGAAGGCAGGGCGGACTGGCCATAGACCCTACACTGGCCACTCAAGCCCTCTTAAAGGCCGCAGGCCAGGTACATAATGATCTGATGCTCAACGGCCGCAGGTGCTCTCCTGAACTCAGCTGTATTACTGTCCTCATGATGGTGATACAGTTGAATAGTGTGGTGAGGGCGGCAGTATTTTGTGCTGTCCTGTGGTATTTGGTTCTGCTGGGGTGGTATTCTGCGCTGCTCTACAGTATTACAGGCCACACCTACTTCGGTTTCCCAGCCTACTTGTTTTGGCCTGTCTTCGATCAATTTGAACCCACCTACAACATGGGGCTACTTTTAGTTTTTTTTCCAGGGCCACTTTAAGTTACCAATCTGCCCCTGCATGAAGGGAAAGCATCTGCGGCACACGCAACGCGTCATTAATTTTTTTTTTTAAATTAATCCACACCAACTCCACCCAATGCCCATCTATACACACCCAATCCTGTTCAGTCTCCTTTGTGCCCCCACACAGTAATAGTGCCCAATACATTGTGAGAATACTCCCTTAGTGCCTTAGTGCTAGGGGTGGAGCCAGCAACCGCCTAGCAACCTGCAAAGTCTGAGCTAGGATTATTAACCCTTGGCTGTGCCATCCATACATGGCTTTACTAGTTTTAATACATGGCATACCAATACATAGCATAACGTTCAATAACATTACACTAAAGAACAAACCATTTGCATATACTCCATGCTGGGCCCTGCACATGGGTGTAAGACCCTAAGGGTGGATTTGTAACGCCCCAGAGTGGAATTACCACCCCCTATGCCTCTCTGCTATCTTCTATGGGTGATTCTATGTCATCTTATGCATATATTTCCATGTCCTGCAAAAATGTGCATTTCCTATGTTTGAAATTGTAGTGTGCCTGGTTCACCAGCAGATGGCGGCACCTATGGCAGAGCTAGTTTACATAGAATGGAACTTTCCATTCTAGCCCTCTCTAGAGAGGGAGGAGTTTTAGTTAGTGAAGGTCAAGCTAGAGTGCCCCCTGCAAGGGAAAGGTTGTGTGCAAGCCAGCAGGGCACACCTTCAGCTCTGCTAGGCATAGAGGCCCAAGCTGCAAGCCTCACCAGCCAGGAAGACAAGTTCCCTGGATAAAGATAAAGACAGACCAGACTACAGAAAGCTAAGTACAGCAGACAGGAAAAGTTTCTATTTAATCCTGATAGCACAGCAGAGCTAAAGAGAGTACAGATGTAGCAGAGCCGAATGTGTTTGCCTGCCAGAATTAATGCCAAAACCTGCTGATAACCAAGATAAAGTTGGGAGATTGTTCCTTGATGAAAGTTTTAACAGCAAGTAAAGCTGTTAACTACTTCAATACAAGTCTGGACTCCATTTATTCTACAAATCCCTCAACTATTCACCCTATTTGCACTGCTTCGGACGACTACGCCTGGGGTTCCAGTATATCCAGGTAGGAGCACCGTGACAAGTGCACAGCCCCAACACCTAAAGAGACATTTTAGTCAACCCTTACACCACTCTGGCAATCCTACACCTGGCTCCCACCATTACCACCTACTTAGGGGGACTTAGTCCCTCGTTGCTGAAATGCAACTGGCGTCACAACAAAAAACTCTCACTTTAAGGGACCCCTGGTAGTACCCCATCTGTTGCAGAATGACATGTGCCAGATTTGTTGCAAGATTTTCTACGACTGTCTCATTCATCTGAACAGGACTAACATAAATCTATGTGCTTACAGCAGAAACAACCCTATTGCATGATTTTAGGTGGAAAAATGCACTACATAAAGAGCCAAAGGGAATAAGAGTAGCTGCAGCTTTCTGTGCGGTTGCTGCCAGGACTTACAGTAACAGTATGTGAGCACAGTAGGTAGCCGCTCACATAACATACCCCATAATTAAGATTAGTCTGGGATACAAAAATAATCATGCAACAAAGGATAATCACTGCTTTACAGCTGCTAATAACAGTCTATTGGTTTCTGCCGCAGGGAAACAAAGCATTACACACTGCCTATAGAAATCAGTGGACGGGTGCCAAGAGATCCTAGTCCTGAGGCGAACACTGAGCGTAATCACCTGGTCATGGAAACGTCTCCAACTTTCTAATATACTTTGTATTCCGATTCAACCTTTCAAGATCTCTGCTTGGTGTCAATGAAGGAACCTGATAATTGTATACATTTGGAGGCTGGAAACCCATCCCGACAAAGCTCTAGTTTGCTTTCGTGTCAGTGAATCTGTCTCAACAACCTTCTATGCATTCAATGCCTTGTGCAAGTGAAAGAGCTGTATAGCGCCATAGGCACTCCATGTACTGCCATAGGGTGCCATATTATATGTCAGAAATCTCCTTTAACCCCTGAATGCAGGAACGTTACTAGAGGTCATTTGCGTGTATAAGGCACATATGGTGCAAGCTCACAAGCTGAGCCCACTTAGTATATCGCGGGTGCTGACACCTGCCGGCAATGATCGGGATTGGAGATAATTCTGATCCCGGTCATTTAAAGGGCATCTGTCAGCAGATTTGTCCCTATGACCCCGGCTGACCTGTTACATGTGCACTTGGCAGCTGAAGGCATCTGTGTTGATCCCATGTTCATATGTGCCCGCATTGCTGACAAAAATGACGTTTCAATATATGCAAATTAGCCTCTAGGAGCAACGGGGCGTTACCATTACACCTAGAGGCTCTGCCCTCTGCAACTGCTGCACTCTCCGCATTGTGATTGACAGGACCAGGTGTGAAGACGTTTTCACTGCCTGGTCCTGTCAATCAAAGTACGGGGCGCAGCAGTTGCAGAGAGAGCAGAGCCTCTAGGTGTAATGGTAACGCCCCCGTTGCTCCTAGAGGCTCATTTGCATATATTAAAACATCATTTTTCTCAGCAATGCGGACACATATGGACATGGGAACAATACAGATGCCTTCAGCTGCCAAGTGCACATGTAACAGGTCAGCCGGTGTCATAGGGACAAATCTGCTGACAGACGCCCTTTAACCCCTCAGATACCAGAGTCAATAGAAGTTAGACAGGTGGAGGGGGCACCCAACAGTTACTATAGCAGTCTGGGGCCTGTTACAGACAGCCGCTCTATGTCAGGAACCCGGGGCATCTCTGGCTGCTGCATAGGAGGGGTATAAAGCGCTGAGATGAAAATACCCCTTTAAAGAATATTAGAGAGATGCAGATCTCTTCACTTATATGAGATTAGACAAAAAAATATCTGCCCCCCCTACCCAGAAACAGCGCCATTCTTGTCTATGACCTGTTCTTAACATTTAAGTAAATGGGGCTAAGGTGCAATACCAGAGACAACCAATGTACAAGGGTGGCGCTATTCTAGAAAAACAAAATCTCCATTTCCCCATAACCATTCTATAAAGCGGCCCCTGCCTTCTAATTAGAGCACAGCAGGACCCCTTAGAAGGTGGATAATTCAGAGGGCGCATTATATTACATCTGACACAAGGGTTACCAGTGCTCCGCTGTACTTACTGTACATGGCAGCATAAAAGGGGTGACCGAGCGCTGCTCCCAGGTAAATCTTCATGTGCATCGTATGCGAGAGATCTAAGGAAAAAGCTTTCCTGGAAGAGACATGAAGACGCTGCTGCTATTCGGGCGCTCCTTGAAGTGGCGGTCTGCAGTGTAAGAATGAAGCACTGGCGTGGCATAATCAGGGCTCTGGCGCTATGGAAGGGAAATTATCTTGGCAGCTAAAAAACGAACCGACTCCAATAATTTTCAAAGTTACTGCAATGACGTCCAGGGAACATCTCACAATAGACAGAAGTGAGTCTCAGGATGATCTAGTAGAAAAAGTGTGTTTTACTAATACAGTACATCCCCAAAAATGTCTGCCTAATGCAAGAAGCTGATCCTCTTCTCTGTTCTAAAGCCTCATGCCCCCAAAGGTGTTAATAGGGCATCTGTCAGCAGTTTTGCCCCTTTGACATTGGCTGACCTGTTACATGTGCGCTTGGCAGCTGAAGACATCTGTGTTGGTCCCATCTTCATATGTGCCCACGTTGCTGAGAAAAATAATGCTTTAATATATGCAAATGAGCCTCTTGGAGCAATGGGGGCGTTACCATTACACCTAGAGGCTCAGTCTCTCTGCAATTGCCGCACTTATAGACAGGTCCAGGTGTGACCACGTTTCCACTGCTTGGCCCTGTCAAATAGGGTAGAGAGTGCGGCAGTTGCAGAGAGAGCAGAGCCTCTAGCTGTAAGGGTATTTTTACACTTGTGCCCGTGCACTGCCGTGCTGCCGCTCCGTCCCCATTGACTATAATGGGGCGAGGGGCGGAGCTACGGTGCACGGCTGGAGATCGCCGGACTAAAAGTCCTGCATGTCCGACTTTTCAGTCCGGCGATCTTTGCCGTGCACTGCCGTGCTGCGCAGTAGCTCCGCTCTCCGCCCCATTATAGTCAATGGGGACGGAGCAGCAGCACGGCATTGCACGGCCACTTGCGGCAGGACGCATCCGGCAGGCTGAATAGCCTGCCGGATCCGTCCCGCCGCAAGTGTAAAAGTACCCTAATGACAACGCCCCCATTGCTCCTAGAGGCTCATTTGCATATAGTAAAACCTCATTTTTATCAGTAATGCGGGCACATGTGAACATGGGACCAACACAGATGCCTTCAGCTGCCAAGCGCACATGTAACAGGTCAGCCGGTGTCATAGGGACAGAACTGCTGACAGATGGGCTTTAAAACTTATTCTAGCGGTATGTCTGACTGATCTAAATGCCGCTGCTGCTTCCCAGACTAATTAAATATAATAATTGAGCACATGGTGGGGGGGTCACTCGACAGGCCATATTTCTTTATTCACGGGAATAAAAGTCCAACTCGAGAACTATTCACACTGGCATGTCGATGCAGACTTAACTGGGCCGAGAAATGTGACCCTGACATCGACAACTGCCTTCCCGCCATACGGATCCTCTCTCCCGTCAGCCAAGCATCCCCTATTAATCCAGAAGTATGTGGGACATCTGCCTATAAACATATATTAGTCTAATTAACATGGATTTCATCGCCAGCCTGCAGAGGATGCCAGTCTTTCCAGGACGGTTTGAGGTGTGCTGCTCATGTGTATTTAGCGGTCGTTCCATGGACCGATGTGACATTCTTTTTTTTTTTTTATGCCGCTCGTCCAGTAAATAAGTGCCGCTCACATTTCAGTTTTTACGTAGCCCAGAAGCTGCATGCTGCGCCCGTAACTCCAGCCATGGATCCGTATTAGCTTGATCGATTATTCAGTGGATTTATTACAAGCCGTGTAAACCCATTAGCGACCGGCGGACGGAGCCTTAATGACATTATTACGGCGGGTGCTATCAATTCACCAATTATACCGCCTCTAAGGAGACACACGTGGCTGTGGATGGATAGACCAGCGGCATAGGATAACTTACAATACAGTTGCCTGCACTAACCTTAACCCCTCAGTGGCCAACCTAGTTTGGGTCTTAAAGGGGCTTTCCAGAATCGTAAAAAATCATCCAAGGGGCGGGGAGAATGGGATAAAATAATAAAAGACACCGTACTCACCAGGTAAATCCCCTAGCCGGCCAGGCACCGCCAATCCAGTATTTTACTCGCTTGTTGCAATTTGTAAGGGATCATTTGTACAATACACAGCACTCCATGTTAGTACAGTGTATTATGCCTTTCACTAGAATACAGACAGGCGGCTTATTAGGCCCTGCCTCTGGCTTCTGTAGATTGCAAACCTGGAGGCCATTGTTAGACCTTGACAACTCATAGCCCTCCTCTGCGATGGGGTAACTGACAGAGCCCCTTCCCATTGTGACCACATAGATGCTGCTATGGACTGTAAAACGAAGGGTTAAACTGCCAGGATTGGAGAAACCTGATACTAGCCACTGGCATTAGACAGCTCCACGCTGGCTCCTCCTGCCATGGGACACATGTTCTGGGCTATACAGAGTAGCAGATTTATAGGGGTAGGCCAGCTCAGTGATTGGCTGAGCAGCATTTCTAGCCACTTCCTGCCGCGCAGGAAGTGGAGCGCAGCAGAGACCCAGGCACCTTTGGAACGAGAGTGGTGGGTGATAGCTGAAGTGAGTATAAGATCTTTTATTTAACCATTGGCAGGCCATTCATTATTGTTATAATTGTGTTGGAATATCAGAGATTACTAGGATATGCCATCGAAGTCAGATAGGTATGGGTCCTCACCTAATTCCAGAAGTGAAGGAGAGCGCACTGTGCTATCCATTCACTGATATGGGAGATGCGAACATAGCCAAGCGAGCATGCTTGGCTATTTTTGGAAGTCCCAAAGAGATGAATCGAGAGGGCACAACACCCGCACGACCACCTCTCCATTCCCCTCTATAGGACTGCCAGAAATAGCCAGTGCTCCCATAGTGGTGAATGGACGGGCTTGTGCGATGAGCTCTCCTTCTGGAGAAAAGTGTGGGTCCCAGAGGTGGAACCCACATCTATCTGAGATGAGACAACCCCTTTAAATGACTGTTTTTTTTACTGGGTAGAGATGCTCTAAGGGCTCATGCACACGACCGTATGTATTTTGCAGTTCGCAAAAAACAGATCCGCAAAAAAATACGGATGACGTCCGCGATCAATCTGTATTTTGCGGAACGGAACAGCTGGCCCATAATAGAACAGTACTATCCTTGTCTGCAATAGGGACAATCATAGGACATGTATTTTTTCTTTTCGGGAACGGACATACTGAAATGGAATGCACACGGAGTAACTTCCGTTTTTTTGCAGATCCATTGAAATGAATGGTTCCGCATACGGTCCGCAAAAAATTGAACGTACACGGAAAGAAAATATGTTCGTGTGCATGAGCCTTTAGTCCGTAGATGTAAGGACCAAGAGAAGCTGGGCCCACTATGTGAATGGGGCAGAGGGGAAGCCTCAACTGTCAGGCCTAGTGCTTCATGTATCCCATATACAAAGGTGCACATATAGTATACATCTCCTAGTAAACTAGGCCGCCTATAGGGTCAACCAGACACATGAAAGCACAGGTAATGCGAGCACAGTTTGGATGAGAAGTTGTTGCTTGTGCCTCATATGATCTGATCTAGGCGGGGAGCACTCACAATACAAGTCTTTGTTGTCTAGTGCTCTTCAGTGGGGGGTTAATGGTCTCATTACCTTTTATAGAGCAATTAGTTCAGTAAATTGTATTTCTCCTTATTAAAGTAGGTCTCAGCATCTCCAGCCACGAAAGTTTGAGAACAGTAAAAATAGGCCAAGTCGGAGTATGAATAATTAAAGCTATAAAACTGCTAATGGACATGAACAGCCGCGAAACATGAAGTCTGAAGGGAGGCATGTAATACAGCTCCGTGTGCTATTATAACATACGCTAGGTGCAATATATCACATCGCATCAGTAACTGAGCACTGATAATGAAGAGGTCTCTATGTAAATAAGGTTTTTTTCCATCTATTTCAAAGCCCATCTGTCAGTAGTTTTATACCTATGACACCGGCTGACCTGTTACATGTGCACTTGGCAGCTGAAAGCATCTGTGTTGGTCCCATGTTCATATGTGCCCGCATTGCTGAGAAAAATTATGTTTTAATATATGCAAATGAGCCTTTAGAAGCAAAGGGGGCGTTACCATTACACCTAGAGGCTCTGCTTTCTCTGCAACTGCCGCCCCATCTGCATTCTGATGACAGAGCTAAGCGTGATCACAGTTACACAGCCTGGCCCTATCAAAGTCCTGAGGGCGCGGTAGCTGAAGAAAGAGCAGAGCCTCTAGGTGTAATGGTAACGCCCCCTGTTGCTCCTAGAGGCTCATTTGCATATATTAAAACTTTATTTTTCTAAGCAATGTGGGCACATATGGACATGGGACCAACACAGATGCCTTCAGCTGCCAAGTGCACATGTAACAGGTCAGCCAGTGTCATAGGTACAAATCTGCTGCCCTCTAAAGGAGTATTCCCATCAGATAATGTTATGGTGCATGACTAAGACATAGTATGATCAGTAGGCGTCTAAACTCTGGACCGATCCTGAAAAGAAAGGTCATTTGCTCTTTTCTCCAATTCCCTGCAGGACAGGTTGTCCGGGAGTGCCGCTCTGGAGGCAAAAACTGTCAAGGGGCCTTAAGGGTCATGGGGGTGCAGGGTGGGGGGGGGGGGCAATCAAATCTCCACCATTTTTCATGTAGTTCAGTCTAAAGATCTGAAATAAGAGTTTGAGTTTATTACCGTTTTAAGGGCATGTTCACTAAGCAGAATAGATTTTTCCTTTCAGATTTGTCAGGGATTTATTTCGGATTGTCATGCGAAATCTATTAAATCGTGCTTTACGACTTACCAGCCATCAAAGGAAAAGTGTTGACGGATGAATGAAATGGTGTCATAAAACAACCAGGACGGGAGCCGCATAAAATAAAATGCCTGTGTTGGAACAGCATAACTAGGTTTTACTTCACCCGAGGCAAAGATTCCCTTGGTTAAAGCACAGAGGCTTCTTGGTACTCAAAGGAACTTATTTAGTCCATGCTAATAATAATAGGGTTACAGCATATCTGAGTTTTCCCCAAAAATTAATAAATTGCATAATGGCTCTGCAACTTTGTACAATCATAACTGTGAAGGAACAGGTATGTTATGGCTTCTCTGAAGTCTCTTTCAGTCATATTATTCCCTGTTTCAGCTGCACAGCTAGATGCATTTCTCTCATAAGCAGTGGGGATCTTGCTTCTGTCAGTACTGTATGCAGTGACCTTACTTCCCTTACTTAACAGTATGTTTAGTTTCTTCTAGGGAGCTCAAAAAACTGGGAGGGATGGATCACACTTGCAAACATCAAAGAGGCTCTTGTTGTTTTATCAGGCTGAGGAGCTCACCTAGCTCTGACACAGCCCCACTTCCTCTCTTCTGCGTCTCTGTTAGCAGGGACAAATGTTGCCTGACAACAGACAGTGGACTGCAACTTAGGTGGAACTGGGCCCCTAGTGGCCACAGCAGCTTTTTTTCAGTTGAATGCAGTCATAATTTTTAAATGAAGTAATTTCGAAACTTGCTAGTTACACCGTTCTCCATTAAATTAAATGAACTTGTGTGAAAGTGTAGTGACTATACCCAATACTCAATGCTGATAGATGCTATATGCAATACTTTTATGATCACTGGGGGGGGGGGGGGGATGCAGTACGCAACGTTCAGTCTTGATACTTGGCATCTCCCATTTCACACTATAGGCATACTCAAAAAGATTTTCCATTTCTGTGGTAATTACATGCATGTAATCACCATCATAAGGGGATTTTTTTTTTAATGTCTTAAAGATTCTCCATGTTATTTTTAAGGTGCCACATTAAGATCCAGGCACTGTTCAAGTGGAGGCCAAAGTGAAGTATGTCTTGTTTAAGGGGTTGTGTACAAAAAATATTCAACATTTTTCAAACTACCACTTTTGTAATTGCTGCTTCCATGTCATTAAAAATTTAAAATAGCCACTGAGCTATTGCATAAAATGTATCTGTATATCTCCACCTACTGTTTGTTCTTCTTGTTATTTCACCATCCTCCTCACTGAGATGGTCGCACACGCTCAGTTTAAATCTTTAACTGTCATCATCACTAAACCATAGCTGTTTCCTATTCAGATTAATGAGGGTCCCCCCCCCCCTGTCCATCCTAGCGATTTGCCATTACTTTATAAGATGGAACTGACCATTTCTCTGTGGGCCGAGGTCGTCTGAGCCTTCTTTATGGCCGCCAGCTCCCAGAGCTGGGAGTATCAGGTACCTATATACCTAGCTGGCGGCTACAGGTGTCCTCCTGACTCCCGAATTCAACTGTATGACCATCCTAAGGCAACTAGTGTGGGAGGAAAGAACGTGCCGCTGGCTGCCACAGTGGGGCATCTTCTGGGGAGGTATTTTGAGCTGCTGGAGCATTATTTTGTGGTGCACTATAATATTTGGTTCTTGTGGGCCATTATATTGTTCTGCATCGTGCTATTTGGCTCTGTGGGGGGTGGTATATTGTTCTGCAAAATGGCATTGTTGGCTCCGCCTACTTGTGTTGACCCCACCTACTTTTGT
Organism: Bufotes viridis; assembly: GCA_033119425.1. NCBI lineage: Eukaryota > Metazoa > Chordata > Amphibia > Anura > Bufonidae > Bufotes > Bufotes viridis. The sequence goes on along the minus strand of CM065593.1, from coordinate 38,676,009 downwards.
TGACTCTGCCTTCTACCAATTTGGACTCACTTACAAGATGAGGCCCCTTTTAGTGTTTTTTCAGGGCCACGTTAAGCTTCCAGTTCACCCCTGTCATCACTGACATAACTGATGCTGAATTGGGGGTAAAAACCTTGAAAGAGGCTGGATGCAGTCCTAGGAGACCTCAGAGAGTCAGAGTGTCATACACGACTTTTTAGGGTACTTTCGAGTCGAGCCAAATTAACCTGAAGGCTATTTTCACCGAATCGGACCAGAAACAAATTTTAGGAAGTTCACTTATCTCTTATTACAACAAATTTCCTAACTTCCTACAATACAAAAACTCTACAGTCGTGGCCAAAAGTTTTGAGAAAGACACAAATATTAGTTTTTACAAAGTTTGCTGCTAAACTGCTTTTAGATCTTTGTTTCAGTTGTTTCTGTGATGTAGTGAAATATAATTACACGCACTTCATACGTTTCAAAGGCTTTTATCGACAATTACATGACATTTATGCAAAGAGTGAGTATTTGCAGTGTTGGCCCTTCTTTTTCAGGACCTCTGCAATTCGACTGGGCGCATGCTCTCAATCAACTTCTGGGCCAATTCCTGACTGATCGCAACCCATTCTTTCATAATCACTTCTTGGAGTTTGTCAGAATTAGTGGGTTTTTATTTGTCCACCCGCCTCTTGAGGATTGACCACAAGTTCTCAATGGGATTAAGATCTGGGGAGTTTTCAGGCCATGGACCCAAAATGTCAACGTTTTGGTCCCCGAGCCACTTAGTTATCACTTTTGCCTTATGGCACGGTGCTCCATTGTGCTGGAAAATGCATTGTTCTTCACCAAACTGTTGTTGGATTGTTGGAAGAAGTTGCTGTTGGAAGGTGTTTTTGTACCATTCTTTATTCATGGCTGTGTTTTTGGGCAAAATTGTGAGTGAGCCCACTCCCTTGGATGAGAAGCAACCGCACACATGAATGGTCTCAGGATGCTTTACTGTTGGCATGACACAGGACTGATGGTAGCGCTCACCTTTTCTTCTCTGGACAAGCCTTTTTCCTGATGCCCCAAACAATCGGAAAGAGGCTTCATCGGAGAATATGACTTTGCCCCAGTCCTCAGAAGTCCATTCACCATACTTTCTGCAGAAGATCAATCTGTCCCTGATGTTTTTTTTGGAGAGAAGTGGCTTCTTTGCTGCCCTTCTTGACACCAGGCCATTTTCCAAAAGCCTTCGCCTCACTGTGCGTGCAGATGCGCTCACACCTGCCTGCTGCCATTCCTGAGCAAGCTCTGCACTGGTGGCACTCCGATCCCGCAGCTGAATCCTCTTTAGGAGACTATCCTGGCTCTTGCTGGACTTTCTTGGACGCCCTGAAGCCTTCTTAACAAGAATTGAACCTCTTTCCTTGAAGTTCTTGATGATCCTATAAATCCCTGTTGATTGAGGTGCAGTCTTAGTAGCCACAATATCCTTGCCTTTGAAGCCATTTTTATGCAATGCAATGCAATGATGGCTGCACGCGTTTCTTTGCAGGTCACCATGGTTAACAATGGAAGAACAATGATTTCAAGTATCACCCTCCTTTTAACATGTCAAGTCTGCCATTTTAACCCAATCAGCCTGACATAATGATCTCCAGCCTTGTGCTCGTCAAGATTCTCAACTGATTTAACAAGACGATCACTGAAATGATCTCAGCAGATCCTTTAATGACAGCAATGAAATGCAGTGGAAGGTTTTTTTTGGGATTAAGTTAATTTTCATGGCAAAGAAGGACTATGCAATTCATCTGATCACTCTTCATAACAGTCTGGAGTATATGCAAATTGCTATTATAAAAACTTAAGCAGCAACTTTTCCAATTTCCAATATTTATGTAATTCTCAAAACTTTTGGCCACGGCTGTAAAATCTGTAACCCATGGTTAACGTGACGTAACTCTGCTGTTCTTCAACGAGCACACGTACGTTTGTATGTACTTCCGTCTGTCTCCACTTCTGAATAGTCCCGAATCACGTCTTCTCTAGACCGAGCGCAAGCAGCTATTTTTGTTTTATAAGTAGCGGCCGAGAAAATAATATAAAGACTAGAATACAAGTGCGTGTAAACAAACCACCAAAATTAGAAGTAACGCGTAGAGCAGTCACGTCTTGACTACTCTGCCTCCCACCGGAGAGCGATGCCAGCTGAGTGGGCAGAGGATGAGAGGCAAAAACACAATCAGAAGCATTAAAAGCGGTTGCTGAGTCACGGCTATGAGGACAGTATAAATAATAGACACCGCAGCGTTATAAAAACTGGATTTCGCAATGTTGTGATATCGTAAGGCATATGTAACGTCCACGTGCGCGCTGTGTGTCCGTTCAGGGACAATCGGCCTATTAATAGGGATGCTGCAGGTATAATTTTAACTAGTACAAAGTATAAAAAAAAAATCATTCTCAGCTTCCACGAAAACTTGTTGTAGCCAATGTCTTCATTTTGACAGTAATGAAGAAGAGGCAGAGCGATGCGATGGAAAGACTCGCTCCTGCCTCGGGGTGTTGAAGAGCTGAGAATCATATCTGCCATTCTGACAGGAGGGAAGGAGGATAATATTAGTCGTTTCGAATTAGGATGGGAAAAGCAAGCAGGGATTAAATTTTGCAGAAGAGAAAAGTGAAATAGGCTTCTCAGTAGATGCAGCCTGCTGTGAAATAATACCACGTCCTGTGTGGACCTGGCAGAACCCAAACCGTCCTCCAGTAAAAGTTTACTTACATTATTATCAACAAATTTCTTGATTCAAATGGGCTGAATCGGTTGAGTGATTCGAGTATGCCCCAATTGCCATGAAAATTGAATAACACTCTGAGGTCTCCTAGGACTGAATCCAACCCCTCCCGAATCCTTTAACCCCTTTAGGGATCAGGCCCATTTTCTTTTTTTCAGACAAAAGAAGAACCAAGAAAACCGCAACAAAAATGCACCTCCAATTGAATAAAATATGAAACAAACATAGACACAAACATTTAAAAATTGTATCCAATAGAAGATGTGCCGGTACAAATAAGACCAGGCACAGACAAATGGCTCACCAGTCGAAGCCAGCAGGTGACACGCAGGTCGAGGTGGACTTTTCAGTATAGCGGTGCCGCGCTACATTCTTATCATGTCGCAGGGTATGTACCTTTTGGATTGATTTTTGGTCCAGTGTTTTTTTCTTTATTATATTTGGAGATATTGTTTATTTTCAAATTTCCAAAAATAATCTGTCAATTTTTGTGCATTTTTGTATTGGGAGCTGTGAAATACTATTTACTTGCAGTTACCATACATCAGGTTTTGGCAACATTGTCTCCCTTTTACCACCTATTTTATGTATATTTTTGCACATTTTTTGACACATTATTATTGTTTTTTCATTATTTTTTCTATATTTATACACATGCCCGTTGTGACATGATTTGTAGATCGCACCGCTGTGTGCACTCTGCATTATTGGGGTCGTCTTCAATAATATACAGCAACACCGGATATTTTCATATATACAGTATATTTGAGATTTTGTATCAATAAAACACGTGATACTTTTATTCTTTGGATCGCTCTTTGTTGCAGTCTTTGACAATGCTCACCTACTAGTTCAGGACGCACTTAATTTTGTTTTATTTAGGCTACATGCACACGACCGTTGGTGTTTTGCGGTCCTCAAACCGCGGATCCGCAAAACACAGAAGCTGTTCCGCGTTCCGTTCCGCAATTTGCGGAACAGAACGCGGCCCATTGTAGAAATGCCTATTCTTGTCCGCAAAACAGACAAGAATAGGACATGCTATATTTTTTTTGCGGAGGCATGGAACGGAGCAACGGATGCGGACAGCACACGGAGTGCTGTCCGCATCTTTTGCGGCCCCATTGGAGTGAATGGGTCCGCGGCTGAGCCGCGAAATAGGTGGCTCGGACGCAGACCCGAACAACGGCCGTGTGCATGAGGCCCTAAAGGTATTGTTGTACATTTATTAATGCTGCATTATCATGATCAATTTGATATTTGATTAGGTTTCATATTGTCCCGGACTGTATATGATTGTTCCCTATCTGTGGACTTTGGTGAGCTATTTGTCTGTGCCTGGTCTTATTTGTACCGGCACATCTTCTATTGGATACAATTTTTAAATGTTTGTGTCTGTGTGTTTCTCACAATAAAATAGTTTCATATATTTTATTCAATTGGAGGTGCAAACTATGCATCAGACCACCTAAGGGTACGACCACCGGTCGTGATCCGTTCATGTCGCGGCCAGCTGCAGTCAAGAACCACACGCCCAATTAGGCCGCAGTTGCTTGATATTTAACTAATGAAGACTGCACTATGTTGGTGGTCTGAATTTTTAATACCCACGCGGTATTAAAGGTGCTACGTGCCATTAAGATTTCAGACCGCTTATACAGAGTGGTCTTCATTAGTTAGCCATCAGGCAGCTGCGACATAATTGGCCATGTGAAAATAAAAACCAATAAGATACAGTCCAAAGTAACCACAGAGTACTATAATAAAAATACTATAATACATATACAAGTTGATGGAAAGCAGTTAATAATACCAATCAAAGTATACTATTCTGTACCAAGTCAGACCACTGACATGCGTTTCGCAGTCAGCTTTCTCAAGGGGTGAGAAACCTTTTGAGAAAGCTGACTGCGAAACACGCGTTGGAGTGTGGCGGTGGTCTGACTTGGTACAGAATAGTATACATTGATTGGTATTATTAACTGCTTTCCATCAACTTGTATTTTTACTATAGTATTTTATTATAGTACTCTGTTGTTACTTTGGACTGTATCTTTTCCAACACATTTAGCAGTTCTTTTTCACAGCTACACTGTTAGGGTCCATTCACACGCCCAAAACCGCAAAACACGGACACCGTCCATGTGCGTTCCGCATTTTGCGGACCACACATAGCCGGAACTTTAATAGAAATGCCTTTTCTTGTCTGCGTCTGCGGACAAGAATAGGACATGTTCTATTTTTTTGCGGAATGGAAGTGCGAATGCGGACAGCACACTGTGTGCTGTCCGCATCTTTTGCGGCCCCATTGAAAATTAATGGGTCCGCACCCATTCCACAAAGTTGCGGAACGGATCCGGACCCATTTTGCGGATGTGTGAATGGATCCTTAGGGCCCATGCACACGACAGTATGCCTTTCCGAAACATACGGTCTGTGAGCGGGCCATATGTCTTGGAGGGCATACGGTCGTGTGCATGAGCCCTTATGCTGTGTTTTTAATACCATGTAACTATTTTGCACTTGCACTTTAGTTTTATCCTGCCGTCTGACCACCACATTTGTGTTGTTTTTAACTTTTTAATTTGTTTGTGTATGCCAATCATGTTGTCAATATGTGTTAAATAAAATATAATGGTATAATCATGTTTATGGTGTGACTATTAAGTGATTTATTATTCATCTGCATAAACACTTATTGGTTTTTGTAGTCTATTATGTATATGGGTTAAAGGGGTTCTACAGTTTATTTAAACTGATGATCTATCCTCTGGATAGATCATCAGCATCTGATCAGCGGGAGTCCGACACCCAGGACCCCCGCCGATCAGCTGCTTGAGAAGGATGCAGCGCTCCCGGCCTTCTCACTGTTTTCCGCAGGACCAGTGACGTCAATACTTGTATCAATTGGCCTGGGCGAGGCTAAGCTCCATTCAAGTGAACAGAGTTTAGCTGCGCCCAGGCCAGTTGGTACAAATCGTGACGTCACTGGTCCTGCGGTAAACAGTGAGAAGGCCGCGGCGCTCCAGGAGCGCCACTGCCTTCTCAAACAGCTGATCGGTGGGGGTCCTGGGTGTCTGACCCCTGCCAATCAGATGCTGATGATCTATCCAGAGGATAGATCATCAGTTTAAACAAAGTGCAGAACCCCTTTAATGTTACTCTAGATGGGGAAGTAGGTTTGGTGTTCATAATTGGCCATGTGGTTCTTGAGCGCACCTGGCCTCGACCCGAGCCTGACTGCACCATGTGGTTGTACCCTAACAGGTACAGAGTCAATTACTCCAGCTTGTATAGCGTTGTACACAATTTATAAGCCTTGGTGACAAAAACATGCATAGAAGAACTGTGAACAGGGATCAACTTTACATTTGGTTTGACTCAAGTGAGGTCTCATTTCCAAGACAGATGTCTTCATCCAAGAATCAGGCTCTGAATAAACAACATAGGAGTCCTACAGTGATCATCTGAATGGCTCTCACCATTCTGAAGTTCTCTCACCAAGGAACTCTTCATCTACACTGTGACATGAAACATACTTCAGAATTATTACAAGTGTTTATTTCTCATTTAGATCTGCTCGGCAAGGAAATGTCTCCTCGGACGATGAAGTGATGGCCATGGGGGACATATTCCTACTCAATGATGAGGAATAACATAGAGCAGCTGCTACTGGCAGAAGAACATAGTTCAATACATGCAGTCTTTAAGAAAAGATAGATACTTATTAGCACTGGGGTCCCAGGTTCTAATCTGGCCATGACCATCATATGCATGGTGTTTGCACGTTCTTCAGTGGCGTATACCCCGAAACGCGTATGGCGTGTCCTGCACTCGCTCCAACTAATTGTCTCCGGAGACATTGTTTATCCACTTTAACAATTGGAACATTTAAGGAGCTAATTTTGCTTATATCCTAGTGGAGCGATCCATATCTTTGATTATCCAGCAAAGGATCTGCAACAAAACCGCCTACTCCTGTGACATCATAGTCACGTGCACGCTGCCGGTCACGTGGGACGCCGCGCTAGACCGAGAGACCAGCACGAGTCGCCGCGCTCGGTCCGGTCGGCAAGCATAAAGAGGAATAGCGATTCAAGGAGAGCGGTAATGTACTTGCCTTAGTGGCGCTTCCTCTTTACTACACCACAGAGTTTAATAATAAGAGTTGTATGAGATATACATTGGACTGTTGATTCAGCACGCTACGGCCTTACCAATTGGGACTTACTATTTGTCTCCATTCAGCCTATTGTATGACATTTTTGGCCACCTTTTCCACCCATTTCTAGTCTTTGGACAGGGGCTGCGCCTATTTCGTTATTTGTATTTCATATGATGTTTTTTAATGCTTTTATTTAGAGTATTTTATTAAACGATTGTAATATTACATGTACATACATGTTCGTATTGTGGTCCATTTGGTCTCTATATTATTGAGTGCCCCCCACTCACTTTTCTTTAGCAATTTTCTGTTATTTCAATCTATTTATTTTAGGCTCAAAATCATTTTTACAAATGGTTTTTATTAAAAATAAATATTTTTAGCAGTTTTTGAGATGCAGGATTTAAATGCCTTTCTGATTACGCCAAATCCCATCAGGTGAAGGCTCATGTAGAGCTCTTATCTCTGATCCTTAGCCATATTCTTCTCAGTTTGATAAGAATTTATCTATGATAAAATATACAGAACATTATTTAACCCCTATATCTTCAAAACTGTCGAACAAATGTAAAAAAGACCAATTGCAAGAAAGATTTTTAGCCGAAAATAAACATAATTCAACAATAATAAAACATTCCTCCAAACCGGAGCATGCATCGGAGCTGCTAATGATTATTACTAATCCCATTACTGTATTTAATGTGCAGAAATCCGCACACCATGGAAGGTCCACAAGTAGACTTCTCCTTCAAGCAATGCTTTGATCAGCGCCACCCACACAAAGTATGTCAAGAGAGACTTAATTTTTAAGGACATGTTTGAAATCATCTGGATCCGCAACGTCGGGTGAGAAAACATTCTTAGAACATTCTGCAGTTCTGCACATTCTGAGCCAATGTTCAGTATGGTCATGTTTTTACAGTGATAATGACCATATGGCGGTTGTGTGAACGGATCATGCCTAGATTATAGAATGCATGGGTAACTCAATAGATATTGAGGAAACAAAATCAAAATCTTAATAGTCTATGAGCTGAAGACATACTGTACATGCAGCAAGAAGCCAAACAAAATGTATAAAATAAACATAGCGGCATTTATGTCATGCCCCTCAGAACACCCTGAAACGCCCCCCAAATGCCCACTTTTTATGCAAGCCCTTCTGATTCATTGTTTTGGCAAAATTGGCACTGTTGGCAAATTTGTGAAGATGCTACGCTACAGTCTTACTTCAGAGACATGTGCCCCGGGTCTTAGTGCCCTGTACTTGGCTGACCCCATTCCCGTAGACACAGAATGGAGCGGCAGTGGGCAGGTATGACCACCATTCTGTCCAATACTCTCTCCTCACTGTGGGCGTGGGGTTTGGGACCCCTGTTCTAGTGACCGGTGAGGGTCCAAGTGGATAGGGGCTGAATGTTTTTGGTGGGATAACTCCTTTACGTAGAACTGTTCATTCACTGAGCAGGAATGACAATACATATAGTTCAACTGGTAAGCAGTATATCCAACACATGAATGGTCTGTGTGGTTACAGGCATAGAATAAAGCTAACCTATAACAGGGCCCCATACTGACCATGTGCCATTTATTATACTGGTGTCTTATGAGGAGTCTTTGGGCCCCCCTCAGGCACCAGGGCCTGGGTATGAATGCAATCACTGCACCCCCTATGGTGCTAGTCACCACTTTTCCTATAATGCCAGAGCTGCCATATTAAGGACTCTAGGAAATGTGACAAATGATGACTTTGAGAATTAGGGAAAGGCCTTACATTTAAGAACTTGAACTAATAAGATGATTTTTAAAGAAATTTCAAATGAACTGGACGGGCGAAGAGAAGGGATCACTCAGAAGACTTCTGCATTCGGGCACGAGCTGGCTGAAGAATTTTCTTTGTGCTGTTCAGTCCTTTAAATAATGTAATAATTTAATTTCAGTAATTAATCCTAAATGTCTATTAGTGAAATGGCACTGCAAAATGTATAATATGGCGTTACATCAGAGCTTAAAGGGGTATGCTGTTTATATATAAAGTTATATAGTGCAAAGAGAGATGTCGGAGGCAGCATGGCAGAAAAATGTTGTCTATTATAGGGGATGTATTGTATGCACATCAGCTGTTTAGCCTTAATTTGATTGGCTGAGAAATTTTAACCTTTTACATCACTTGTCTATAATGAAATGCAGTGACTGGACACACCTCTGAGAAGGGATGGACTTCACTTTATAAACTTATGTATGTATTGAGCACATTATGCTTGACAAAGGCTATGTGAGAGCCGAAATGTAGCACTCTTTTGTATCCACGTTTTTTCATGTGAGCAGTTCCCAAAATAAAGGGATTTCATCCGGACATGCTGCCTCCGACTTCTCTCTTTGCACTATATACTCAGGAGCCTCTGTGGATCTAGGGCTCCAGGCTGGCTGGTGCATTCCGGCAGACCGCAAGATCTGGCGAGTGCTATTCCACATCGATATATTACATATATATAAAGTTACACAGGATAGGGGATGACTATTAAGTGGGTAGGGGTCCTACTGCTGGGAGCCCCACTAATCACAAAAACAGGGGGTCCATACCTGAAATAAATGGAGCGGCCAGTCGGGCATACGCTCAGCCGTTCCATTCATTTCTATGAGAGTTCTGGAGTACAGCGGCAATTTCCGGAACTCTCATAGAAATGAATAGAGTGGCTGAGCATATCCGTTCATTTTGGGGGGGCTCCATGGAATACGGGGTCCCATTTTCATGATGGGTTGGGATCTCAGAGATAGGACAATTTCCAAGAGCTTAATTATTGAGAGGGTAAAAAGGGGCTTCTTCTACCATCCTCCGGATGATTAACAGCAGGAATTAAAAGGGTTTGCCGGGAGTGTGAAATTGATGGCCTCTCCAACAGATGGTCTATCCTCAGGATAAGCCTTCCATGAGTCCTCCATCACATGGGACTGATCTACAATAAGGCACAGCCATCACCCATCGATATTGACGGTCTATCCTAAAATGCACGATAGTTATTATAATTATTTCTTGTACCTGCAATTTAGATCCATGCTCTGCTTGGACCCCATGGAATGCAATCACATGTAAAGCGATATGGGCGAGTGCACCATAGACAGGACCATTATAGCAACTTAAATGAACCCCACACAGTGGGGCCGCTCCAATAAGTTCATTGTGTTTGGTGCACAACAACCTAAATCACAGTGAAATTACATCCACCAGGTTTAACACATGGTCCCCACCAGATCCGATCCAGAATATATACACAGAAACAGATAGGAGAACGGAGACTCTCAATGCGGCACTACCTCAACAAGCTGGCATGATATTACTGTGATGTGATCCTTTATTAATCTTTCTGCAACGCGTTTCGGGGCCATATTGGTCCCTTCATCAGGCAGTACCCAACATCTAACCACCATGTTGGTTATTGCCTGGTGGAAGGACTGGTATGGGCCCGAAACATGTTTCGGGGCTGTATCGGTCCCTTCATTAGGTGGTACCCAACATCTAACCACCATGTTGGTTATTATCCAAACAAACTAGTTTCTTCCAGCTCACCATTCATTTTCTCCTTGCACGCAACAGTCCTCAATATATGTAACAAAGAAGGAAAAACGTTCCAGCAATCCGATTAAAACCTTGGCGTTTTATTTTTCACAGTGGCAAAAATTCATATACATGGATAACATCCCCCTCCACCGCTCTGGTTGACATGTTTCGGGCAAGTGAGCCCTTACTCGTAACGAGTTAGGGCTCACTTGCCCGAAACTTGTCAACCAGAGCGGTGGAGGGGGCTGTTAATGTGAATTTTTGCCACTGTGAAAAACAAAGCAGGAAGGTTTTAATAGGATTGCTGGAACGTATTTCCTTATTTGCTACATGTTGGTTATTGCCTGGAGGGATGTATGGGCCCGAAATGTGTTTCGGGGATGTATCGGTCCCTTCATCAGGTAATACCCAACATCTAACCACCATGTTGGTTATTGCCTGATGAAGGGACTGGTATGGGCCCGAAACGTGCTGCAGAAAGATTAATAACGGATCACATCACTGCAATATCGTGCCAGCTTATTGAGGTGGTGCCGTATCAAGAGTCCACGTTCTCCGATCTGTTTCTGCGGACTCCGTGGAAGACACTCACATAATAGCAGCACAAGACTCAGAAAGTATAGTTCAAGAACAGTAGCCGAGGCCTCTTGGTGAGATTGCGGTTCTTGCACAGATTGATGATCATATGGGGAGCGTAGTCAAGGAATTGCAGACTGCGCACCATAGACGTTGACAGATCATTACAGGATGTAGCTATGCCAGTTGCCAGTTAACCATTAGTGGTATCAGGGCATCATGAAAGATATAGTTCTGTACGACGCCGGACAGCTCTCCGTGCTCCATCTTGATAAACGTCAATTAAAATATAATGTCCCAAATGTATGAGCATTAGGCCGAGTACAAACTGTGACCACTAAAGTAAATTAAGTATTTATGGGCTGGAGAATATGAAGAAAAATCACACAAATCAAATACTGGTACAAAAGATGAAAGGAACTTATTACCGTAATGAGAATAAATGAAACGTCTGCTTATAGCACATGGGAGTAGATCACTAGACGTCTACTCCGGGCCTCCATGAAACCCATTACATTCCCTCTTTATAAGTAGCAATCGCTATCCTCGTATATCGCTACATCACAAAGTTTTCAACTCCGGGCCTCTAGGGGACGCTGTAATATAGAGAGCGGTCGGTGCGTTTGTATCCAACTTCTAAAGTGTCGATTAAGAGGCCAAAAGTATCCTACACAAGACCCAAAAAGTGTGCGGTGACTATAACTCAGCCACGTTGGCTAATCAGAAGTGCAGGGGTTTATGTCATTCTCTTAAAGGGGTTTTCAGGACTATGATCTATACTTAGGACAGTTCATCAATATTAGGTTTGTGGGGCTCCTACTCCTGGCAACCCACCCCAATCGGAAACAGGCACCCGAACATGACATCTACATCCACTATGTAGTGGGACTGATTATTGGAGCATGTACTCGAAAGGGAGCACGGCTGCAGTAACCAGTTCTGTCCACTACACAATGAATGGCGCTGTACAGTTCTGGCACCTATTTTCAGTGCCGAAGCCACTCACAAACAGCAGTGCAGGTGTGTTGGACCCCGGCGATCTGATATTGATGGCCTACTCTGGCCATCAATATAAATTACCAGAAAACGCCTTCAAGTCCTTCTTTTTGTTAAAGGGGCTGTCCGGATATATCCCCGTTTTCAACCAAGCAGCCCCATTTCATGCTCCAATACTCTCCTTTGTCCTGTGCTGAGTCGCTCCAATGCTCATATCAGAGAGCCTGCCTGAGTGAAAACGAGGATATGTCCGGGTTGACAACCCCTTTAAGGCAGTTCAAAAGTAAACAGGTTTACGGAAACTCCTATACTGATGACCTATCCTTGGCATAGACTATTAATATCAGATTGGCGGGGGTCAGACAGACCCGTGGATCAGCTGTTTGAAGAGGCTGCGGCGTTCCGGTGAGCACAGCGCCGTACATTGTATAGTGGCTGTGCTTGGAATTGCAGCCCAGGCTCATACATGTAGATGGGACTAAGCTGCGCCTAGGCCGTGTGACTGATGAACGTGAAGTCGCTGGTCAAGGAAGAGGCTGTAGCGCTCACCAGAGCTCAATGGCCTCTTCAAACAACTTAGAAGATGGATCCCAGCCGCTCATATATTGATGAATATCCTGAGGATCGATATACCAATCCTGGAAAACCCCTTTAAAGGGTCTGTCTGGTAAAATATGCCCTTCAAATTGGCTAAAATAGTCTACCCAAGGCCCACTGTATCTAGTAGGTAGGTCTGTGCCTATAGGTGGCCCTGGGGCAACGGCACTCGCTAAGAAAACCTACATATGAATATACTGAAGAACGTTATTGGGAGTCTATCGGGGTAGAAAGAATTGTAAATTGCTGTGAAAAAGAGTAACATTTAATTATCTATCTCTGTATCTATCTCTGTATCTATCTATCTATCTATCTATCTATCTCTGTATCTATCTATCTCTGTATCTATCTATCTCTGTATCTATCTATCTATCTATCTATCTATCTATCTCTGTATCTATCTATCTCTGCATCTATCTCTGCATCTATCTATCTATCTATCTATCCATCTATCTCATATCTATCTATCTATCTATCTATCTATCTATCTATCTCTGAGTCTATCTCTGTATCTATCTCTGTATCTATCTCTGTATCTATCTCTGTATCTATCTCTGTATCTATCTCTGTATCTATCTCTGTATCTATCTCTGTATCTATCTCTGAATCTATCTCTGAATCTATCTATCTCTCTAATATCTCTCTATCTATCTATCTCTCTAATATCTCTCTATCTATCTCTCTCTCTATCTATCTATCTATCTATCTATCTATCTCTGTATCTATCTGTCGATCTCTGTATCTATATCTATCTATCTATCTATCTATCTATCTATCTATCTATCTATCTATCTATCTATCTATCTATCTATCTATCTATAAGTAGCAATAGATAGCAGTACTCCCGGTTGTGGATCCATTTATACGGTCGTGTGAATGCTCCCTTATTAAAACAAATCAAAAGATAAACGATATCTATCTATCTATGTATCTATCTATCTAATATCTATCTATCTATCTATCTATCTATCTATCTAATATCTATCTATCTATCTATCTATCTATCTATCTCTCTATCTATCTATCTATCTCTCTAATATCTATCTCATATCTATCTCCTATCTATCTCCTATCTATCTATCTATCTATCTAATATCTATCTATCTATCTAATATCTATCCATTTAACAGCATTTTAGCAAAAATAGTAAAAATCTGTTTAAACATTATTTCTTTGAAATTACAGCTGTTCTGGTGATCAGTTAATCTTATGTTGGAGGTCCCCTTTAAATTTACATGAAATGAATATACAGTACACGCACCATATCCCAGTTTCCAGACAATATTCGCTGATGTTGCTTTAAACAGTTAAAGAAGGACGTTTTTTCTTCTCTATAAATGTGAGGAGAGCGCGGCTAATGAAATAATAAATCTTTGCTTGTGCCTTTTATAATCCGCTTTAGACGAAGGCCATCTATTCAGATTATGCAACAAGCCCCAGATCCCAGCTCTGCTAATGTGTGTGGGACTGAGGGCCGACCCAGGAGGAACTGTTTACTTTTCAATGTTTCATGGCTTTTATAGGCATATAAAATCTGAAGGGATCGCTCCGTTTCTCGCCGCAAATAAAAGCTGGGAGGTTCTTCAGTATTTCAAGTCTCAATCTATGCCTGATGGTATCAAGCGTGGAGAAATTAGGCCAAGGTAACCCTGGTTCAGCACAGAAGACGGTGGCTGTTCTCTGGGATTACATCTTGGCCAAGTAGCAGGTAACTCACAAAAGCATAAGAATTAATATGACCCCCCCAGCAAAGTCATGAATGGACGCCCAGCCTAGGCTACTTTCACATCTGCGGTGCTCTCCTTTATCCTCTGCTGAATCGCTCCGATGCGCCGATAAGAGGACCGGCCTGGATGAAAACGAGGATATGTCCGGGTTCAACTCTGAACCTGGACAACCCCTTTAAAGAGGACCTTTCACCTGAAATTGCATGTTAAACTAAACATATACCTTACTTGCTGGCCCGGTGGTGCTGATTCTCCTCTTCTTTTTCGATATGTGCCCCCGTTTGTCATGGTGCCGCCGCTCAATATCTCCCGCCGTGTATGCTAATGAGCCATTCGGCTCAACTAGGCGTGACCTGCAAGAAGTTCTCCGAGCGTGTCTGCCTCCATCCTGGCACGGGCGCAGCCTAATACGCGCTCCAGCTCTCAGCTCAGGATGAAGATCGCTCCAGATCTCGCGAATTCGCGAGATCTGGAGCGACTTCATCCATGCCTGAGCCGAGGCGCCATCTTGGATTCCGCGCCAGCGTCGGCTCAGGATGAAGGCAGATCACGCCTCGCGAGAACTCTCGGTCTGCAGCGTCTCGCCCTAGCTGGAGCCGAATGGCTCATTAGCATGCACGGACGGGCAGATATTGCAGGGGGCACCGCTGAGCAAACGGCGGCACATATCGGCAAAAGATATGAGGAGAATCAGCACCACCGGGGGCCAGCAAGTAAGGGTATATGTTTAGTTTAACATGCAATTTCAGGTGAAAGGTCCTCTTTAAGGCAGTTCAAAGTTAAACAGGTTTTCTACTCAAGGGGGCATTGCCTGTGAGACTTCCTACTCAAGAGGGCATTGCCTGTAAGACTTCTGACTGAAGGGGGCATTGCCTGTGAGACTTCCTACTCCAGGGACATTGCCTGTGAGACTTCCTACTCCAGGAGGCATTGCCGGTAAGACTTTCTACTCTAGGGAACATTGCCTGTGAGACTTCCTACTCCAGTGAGCATTGCCTGTGAGACTTCCTACTCCAGGGGACATTGCCTGTGAGACTTCCTACTCCAGGGAGCATTGCCTGTGAGACTTCCTACTCAAGGGGGCATTGCCTGTGAGACTTCCTACTCCAGTCAGCATTGCCTGTGAGACTTCCTACTCCAGGGAGCATTGCCTGTGAGACTTCCTACTCAAGGGGGCATTGCCTGTGAGACTTCCTACTCAAGGGGGCATTGCCTGTAAGACTTCTGACTGAAGGGGGCATTGCCTGTGAGACTTCCTACTCCAGGGGACATTGCCTGTGAGACTTCCTACTCCAGGAGGCATTGCCGGTAAGACTTTCTACTCTAGGGAACATTGCCTGTGAGACTTCCTACTCCAGTGAGCATTGCCTGTGAGACTTCCTACTCCAGGGGACATTGCCTGTGAGACTTCCTACTCCAGGGGGCATTGCCTGTGAGACTTCCTACTCAAGGGGGCATTGCCTGTGAGACTTCCTACTCAAGGGGGCATTGCCTGTGAGACTTCCTACTCCAGTCAGCATTGCCTGTGAGACTTCCTACTCCAGGGGGCATTGCCTGTGAGACTTCCTACTCAAGGGGGCATTGCCTGTGAGACTTCCTACTCAAGGGGGCATTGCCTGTGAGACTTCCTACTCCAGGGAGCATTGCCTGTGAGACTTCCCACTCCAGGGGGCATTGCCTGTAAGACTTTGTAATCCAGGGGGCATTGCCTGTGAGACTTCCTACTCCAGGGAGCATTGCCTGTGAGACTTCCCACTCCAGGGGGCATTGCCTGTAAGACTTTGTAATCCAGGGGGCATTGCCTGTGAGACTTTCCTACTCCAGGGGGCTTTGCCTGTGAGACTTCTTACTCCAGGAGGCATTGCCTGTAAGACTTCTTACTCCAGGAGGCATTGCCTGTAAGACTTCTTACTTAAGGGGGCATCGCCTGTGAGACTTCCTACTCAAGGGGGCATCGCCTGTGAGACTTCCTACTCAAGGGGGCATCGCCTGTGAGACTTCCTACTCAAGGGGGCATCACCTGTGAGACTTCCTACTCAAGGGGGCATCGCCTGTGAGACTTCCTACTCAAGGGGGCATTGCCTGTAAGACTTCCTACTCAAGAGGGCACTGCCTGTGAGACTTCCTACACAAGAAGGCATTGCCTGTGAGACTTCCTACTCAAGGGGGCATTGCCTATGAGACTTCCTACTCTAGGGGGCATTGCCTTAAAGATTTTCTATTGCAGGGGGCATTGCCTGAAAGATTTACTATTGCATGGGGACATTGCCTGTAAGACTTTCTACTCTAGGGGGCATTGACTGTGAGCCTTCCTACTCCAGGGGGCATTGCCTGTAAGACCTTCTACTCCAGGGGGCATTGCCTGTGAGACTTCCTACTCCAGGAGGCATTGCCGGTAAGACTTCGTATTCCAGGGGGCATTGCCGGTAAGAATTTCTACTCCAGGGGACATTGCCTGTGAGACTTCCTACTCCAGGGAGCATTGCTTGTGAGACTTACTACTCAAGGGGACATTGCCTGTGAGACTTCCTACTTCAGGGGGCATTGCTTGTGAGACTTCCTACTCCAGGGGGCATTGCCTGTAAGACTTTCTAATCCAGGGGGCATTGCCTGTGAGACTTTCTACTCCAGGGGGCATTGCCTGTGAGACTTCCTACTCCAGGGGGCATTGCCTGTAAGACTTCCTACTCCAGGGGGCATTGCCTGTGAGACTTCCTAGTCAAGGGGGCATTGCCTGCAAAACTTCCTTCTCAAGGGGGCATTGCCTGTAAGACTTCCTACTCCAGGGGGCATTGCCTGTGAGACTTCCTACTCCAGGAGGCATTGCCGGTAAGACTTCGTATTCCAGGGGGGCATTGCCGGTAAGAATTTCTACTCCAGGGGACATTGCCCGTGAAACTTCCTACTCCAGGGAGCATTGCCTGTGAGACTTCTTACTCAAGAGGACATTGCCTGTGAGACTTCCTACTCCAAGGGGCATTGCCTGTGAGACTTCCTACTCCAGGGGGCATTGCCTGTAAGACTTTCTAATCCAGGGAGCATTGCCTGTGAGACTTCCTAGTCAAGGGGGCATTGTCTGTGAGATTTCCTAGTCAAGGGGGCATTGCCTGTGAGACTTCCTAGTCAAGGGGGCATTGCCTGCGACACTTCCTTCTCCAGGGGGCATTGCCTGTGAGACTTCCTACTCTAGGGGCATTGCCTGTGAGACTTCCGACTCCAGGGGGCATTGCCTGTGAGACTTCCTACTCCAGGGGGCATTGTCTGTGAGACTTCCTACTCCAGGGGTCATTGCCTGTGAGACTTCCTACTCCAGGGGGCATTGCCTGTAAGACTTTCTACTCCAGGAGGCATTGCCTCTAAGACTTCCTACTCCAGGGGGCATTGCCTCTAAGACTTTCTACTCCAGGGGGCATTGCCTGTGAGACTTCCTACTCCAGGGGGCATTGCCTGTGAGACTTCCTACTCCAGGAAGCATTGCCTTTGAGACTTCCTACTCAAGAGGGCATTGGCTGTGAGACTTACTACTCCAGGGGACATTGCCTGTAAGACTTTCTACTCCAGGAAGCATTGCCTTTAAGACTTCCTACTCTAGGGGGCATGCCTGTAAGACTTCCTAGCTGGATCTCTGCAGGGAATACAGAACTTACGGTATACACACCTAGACAGGGTATGTTCCCAATAGTTTTATGGTGTGTCACTTCTGCCATGCTCCAAGCTGAACCATCTCCCAGGAGATCCCAGCGGGACAAGGAGGAGGCAAGACCATATTCTTAGGGCACTGCACAATCCCTTTAATTCAACTGTTTCTGTTGCCTTCCTCTAAGACTGATATACTATTTATCAGTGGTGAGGGTGTAGGAGGGTGAATGCGCATTATAATGTTTCTGATGACAGTGTCTGACGCAGAGGTAACAATCACTGTCATGTAGATCTAATTATTGCTGTTAATACTGCTCTACAGAGAGATTTATACCTTGTGGGGTTACGACAGGCACATACACATCTCCATACAACTCCACTCAGATATACTGTAGTGAAGGGACCAGAGAGCTTATGTGTACGAGATGCCACCCTCACCCGTCATAGAGGAAACCAGAACTATTCAGAAATAGGATATTTTAGGCTTTTTTATTTTACTCTATGGGACCTAAGTAGAGATGAGCGAACATTTAAAAAAAGTCCGTTGTTCGGGGTTCGGGTGGTGGTTAATTGCGCATCCCGTTATGGATTCCACAATAGCGCATATGGAATACATAAGGGGCGGCTGCCACCAACCCGAACTGTAGAACAGCTGAAGGACCTGGCGTGACGTCACTGTCATGTGATCAGTGCAGGGGGCGTGGCTCAGCACGGGATCAAATCCCGTGCTGAGCCCGCCCTGCACTGATCACATGACAGTGACGCTCACGCCAGGTCCTTCAGCTGTTCTACAGTTCGAGTTGGTGGCAGCCGCCTTATGGATTCCATATGCGCTATTGTGGAATCCATACGAGATGCGCACTAACCACACCCAAGCTGCACGGACTTTAAATGTTCGCTCATCTCTAGACCTAAGGAAACAGTCAGCAAATCTGTCCAGCTATTTTCATATGTCTAATAGAATATCATGGAGAGAACAGGACAGCCAGCTCTTCCCAGCATCAACTTTTACGGGCCATTGTTGGCCAACTTCTAGTGCAAAATGAGGTCAGAGGACCCCAGACAAGTGAGGGTGCCAGCAGTTGGATCCCCATCCATCAGACATAAATGTGTTTTAGTGGAAAGCCCCTTTAAAAGAGTTTTCCGGGATTTACATATTGACGGCCTATCCTCAAGAATAAGTCATCAATATCGGATCGATGGTAGTCCGACTCTTGGGACCTACGCTGATTAGTTGTACAAAGAGGTCGCGGAGCTCCGTGAGTACTTAGACCTCTTCCTAGGCCATGTGACGTCACGTTCATCGGTCACATGGTCTAAGCGCAACTCAGTCTCTTTCAAGTGAATGGAGTAGAGCTGCGATACCAAGCACGGCCACTAAAGAAAGGGGGGCGCTGTGCTTGGTAAGATGTGAGGAGACCATGGCTTCCTCAAACAGCTGATCACTGCAGTTGCATCGAGTAGAATAGGTCATGAATATGTAAATTCCGGAGAACCCTTTTAATTGTAAACAGCAATTTCGTATCACAAAAGAATTGTAGAATGAGATTAATTAGAACCGAGCAGTGTCAGTATTGTAAGTGCCACCTTAAAGGGTCACTGTGCTTTCTGAAAACTTTTGATATACTATAGGGACATATCTAAAGTTTTGTTCGGTGGGGGTTGGAGCAGTGAGACCCCCACCAATCTCTAGAACAAGAGGAGAACGTCTAAAATGCCGGTCTTAATAAATGACCCCCATACTGCCATAGGATTAGAGCTGATCGCTAGGACTCTCTGAGATCAGCTGATTGGCGGGGATTGTCCAAAAAGAACTACCCCTATAAGAGTAATAGATGGTGGAAACTCTACTTTAATTGCGAAAAAAAGTGCTCAATCAACATAACCCATACCGTCTTCTATGCAAACGCCACATATTATTATGTATTCACCAGTGTTGAGCGTGAATATTCGAATTGCGAATTTTTATTGCGAATATCGGCACTTTGAGAATTTGTGAATATTTTGAATATAGTGATATATATTCGTTAAAACGAATATTTGTCTTTGTTTTTTATCTGAACCCATTACCTGCCTGCTTCTGGGGGCCGATGTGAGAAGGCTGCAATATCGTAGTCTGTAGTGAATTCGAATATTCTATCCTTATTATTTAATTTATTTCATCTTATGCGAAAAATCGGCAATGTAATGTGCGCGTTAATCGAGTAAGAGCGGGTTATAGGCAACTTTCCTATTGGGTTGGCTTACTAGAAATCGCGAATATGTAGAATATAGTGATATAAAACTAATATTTTTTTTTCATCTGAACCCATAAGTAAATGTAATGGGTTCGGATGAAAAGAAAAAAAAGAATATTAGTTTTTCCGAATATATCACTATATTCTACATATTCGCGATTTCGAGCCAGCCAACCCAATAGGAAAGTTGCCTATAACCCGCCCCTACTCGATTAACGCGCATACTGTATTACATTGATGATTTTTCGCATACAAGAGAATAATCTCGAATAGGAATATTCGCGAATATTCTACCACATATTCGCGATATAGCTCAACTTTGAATATTGCCCCTGCCGCTCATCACTAGTATTCACATTCATAAAAATGATCCCTTGACTTTCTTCTTTCATACAAGTGCACCTTAGAATAACCCGCAACAAGGGAATAACATTTGCATAAATACATTTTCAGGAATTCTAGACATAAAACACATTAAACAGGTTATGTCATGATTAAAGTAAAAAATGAAAATCCGACATCCTAGCTAATACATGACAATCTCTTTCCAACAAAGCCAGAACCAGCCCTGTACCTGACATGGATTCAGAGATCTCAACATTCATTGCTCCAGTTGCTCTGACTGATTTATTTCAAGCTGGCAACTCAGGGGGCGTGCCCTTTCTCAGGATGTATATCCTTTCTGCTGCAGCTCCCTTCCTGTAACTGTCACAGCTTCTAACAGTAGATTCGGTTACTGGCATTTTAAAGATGGAACGGAGCATGTGCGACCACCTCAGTGAGGTGGACAGAGAATTAGGCAAAAGAACAAACAGCAGGTGGCGCTATACAGATACATTTTATTGAATAACTCAGTGGCTATACTAAATTTTGATTTACATCTAATTACAAAAGTATTCAGATCCAGGTGCTGGTTTGAAAAATGCGGAATATATTTTATGGGACAATCCTTTTATGAAATGCAAAACACTATAATATCGTTTAAAGGGAACCTATCACCATGAAAATGCAATGTGAGCTTCTGGCAGCATGTTATAGAGCAGGAGGAGTTGAGCAGATTGATATATAGTTATGTGAGTAAAGATTCAGTATAACTTGTATTTTTCCATTTAAACGGGTTGTCCGGGTTCAGAGCTGAACCCAGACAAAGCCATAATTTCACCCAGGCAGCCCCCCTGATGTTAGCGGAGGCTTCCGCCCAGCAGTGTGTTCGGTGAGGTCACCGGCTCTGATGGGCGGGCTTTATCGCTGCCCTAGCCGTTTTACAGGCTAGGGCAGAGCTAAAACCTGCCCATTACTGCCGATGACGTCACCGGGCTCACTGCTGGATGGAAGCCTCCGCCTGTCCGCCCTATGAAGAGCCAGGTATGTCACCGGATCTCCTAAAAATGCCTTTGTCCTGCGCGATTCAGCGCAAGGCAAAGGAGAGCATCGGAGCATGAACTGCTCCGATGCTCAAGTCAGGGGGGCTGCCTGGGTGAAAATGGGGATATGTCCGGGTTCAGCTCAAAGCCCGGACAACCCCATTAAATTCCTGCTCATTCTGGGCTTTAAAGTCCAGGAGGCGGTCCTGTCAGTGATTGACAGCTCTCTCTGTATACACAGTCATAGAGGGAAGGCTGTCAATCACTGATAGGACCGCCTCCTGGACTTCACAGCCCAGAATAACATACATAATATATCAACCTGCTCAGCTCCTCCTGCTCTATAACATGTCGCCTTTAGATCAGACACCATGGTCAACGTGACAGGTTCCCTTTAGGGCTGGAAACACACATGCAGTTTTTGATGCGATTTTTGCGCCAAGACTTAACTCAGACATAAAAAACTTTTATTTATTGGCTCAGAGGTGCAAAAATAACCCCCAAAAATAATAATAATAATTTCTCTACCAAAAAGTAAGTCCTACCTGTTTGGCTGAGCTGTGAGGTACTTCGGCTTTTCCGTGAGAGGCCAACAATAGCCACCATTTTGGCGCCGATGCTGGATCTTCTCTTCTTATTGCCAGTACCCACTGTGCCCACTGCTGTGTCGGACTGGCTGCCGTCATTCTTCTCCAAGGTATACATGTCCCCTCCGATGCTGGTACTTTTAGTCATGTTCTTCCCCGAGGCGCCCATCTGTCTGCTTTGCATTTTGGATGTAAAAACACTGTCAGCCAATTGGCAGATAATGTTTGCACACAAAACAGAGGGTGAAAAGACAGAAAAGCAAAGTTTTTAGTCGATAAAATACGTGAAGCTGAGGGAAAACAGACGTTATGTGAAAAAAAGAAAACACTGGAGAAAAAAAAAATCACACAGGACGGACATGACATTGGAAATCTCATCACGTGAGTTATTGACATCTTCTACTTCCTCTTCAGTCACCCTGACAGTCTTAGGCTATCTTCACATCTCCGTTTTGAAATCCGGTAGTCTCTTCCAGCAGATGGATTCCACCATATCTAGCACAGCCAAATACTGCCAACCGCCACCAGATCCCATTGACTATAATGGGATCCGGCAGGGCAAATATGCATGCAGTGGTATTGGATCAAAATACAACATTTAGCTGGACACCGACCAAATCCCTGTAGGATCCCATTGTAGTCAATGCGGTCCATCAGCGTAACGGCAGGATCCATCTGTGCCGGATATGGTGAAATCCAGTAGTCTGTTGGTTTGTCGGGACGGAGATGTGAACCTGGCATAATGTACACTTGTGTTAAGTGCTCTAGCCGCCGCTCCTCTCTAGAGTAGGGAGACCATTGACTTCTATGACCTTGGATATGTCTTGCCAGGAAAGTAGATCATCCTGCTCTGTTGACTCTGCTCTACGGAGATCCCGAACAAAGGCTTTTGCTGTACACCAGACATCTGCCCCTCATTGAGGTCTATGACCTCCTTGAAGGATGAAACAATGATGGATACCGGACTGAACACAAGTATACAGATTAAAGACATGCGTAGTATAGTCATGAGGAGCACATTTTGTACAAGTGAAATAACATTACTTCTCCTAATGGAAGCCTACTGAATTGTTGCACAAGTATTGAGGTTGTGCTCAGTTGTAGGGGGTGTAAAAGTTGCTGAGGTTTATCTACACTCTTTAGTCAGACATGGGACCATCTAGGTCTAAATTATATCAGAGCCTTCAAAATCCATTACACTCTATTACCAGGAAACTTGCAGAATTCTGAATTTAGATTTTTGGAGTATGTGACATGATGGAATTCAATACAGGACAATGCTCAAAAAGATTTGAAGACCTTATGAGTTTGGAATCAGAGTAGTACTTCTCAGTTTCCAAGGGTCTGGAAATGTGAGGCTATCTTTATTTACAAGCTGGTCAAATAAAAGTGCCAAATATAGAGTGCTAATATTTCATGATCTCCATATTTAATTGGTGGTAGCTCTAAAATGGTGCCGATTGCTCCATGAGTCCTACATCGTTACTATTGACCGGAAATCTGGTGCTCACCTTAAGTGAAAACCAGAATTCAATTCATCACCAAGAAAACCAGAGGTTAAGACTCCCTTCAATGTGATATTAGAGATGACTACACACCCGGACATGTTCTGCAGCGGAACAAGCAGGCAGTGACTCTTTTTACGTGAATGGGTGTGTTGTGATTCAAGACATTTCTACGGTCATGGTGGAAATATTTGTGTTGTTTGAAGAAGAAAGAGAATGAAGTGGTCAGGAAAGTGGTAAAATTACTTTATGAACTTTTTCTTAGGAGAAAAAGATTGTCAAGTGCTGTACTGTGCTTGTTTTCAGCAGTTCTATGAGGCTGAATGGAGAGTTAGAGCAAACAAATGACCACTACTCTAGTCACTTGGGGGCTCAGAAGCCCTCATTCTTGTGATCGTTGGGGTCCCAGCAGTTGGACCGCCACCAATCAGATAATTATGAACTATTCGGTGGATATTCTGAGTTGTTATAGTAGGACAACCCCTTTAAGGTTGAGACACTGGCACAGTGGACATTTTCCAATCTGAGCTATATCTGTCCTGTGTTGCCCTTCCATTGTTGTGGCAACATGGCTGAGAGCATTGTGCCAAGGTCTCTGCATATGGATAAGTAAACGCAGCATTAACAACCACCTCTATTCTATTCATGGGTCTCAAAATAGCATGGAATAGACGTTCAGGACTAACCTGCTGGCAGTTATCATGCCACACATTGACATCATTAAAAGGGTTGCCCGAGAGAATAATATGGATAGGTTATTAGTATCTGATCAGTGTGGGTCCGACACCCGGGACCACCACCAAATAGCTGTTTGAGAAGGCACCGGTGCTCGCAGTTGCGCAATGGCCTTCTCTTGGCTCACCATGCCCAGAGTCATACATTGTATAGCGGTTTTGCTTGGTATCGCAGCCTAGGCAATGTGACCGATGAACATGGCAGCTAGGCTACCCTGTGAGAAGGCTGTGGTGCTACTGCGAGGCCTTAGATTGTGACTTTCTTAGACTCTGTGACATTTGCTCATTGAGTATATCATCGGTGGCCTGATGTCAGAGGAGTTCATCTCATCTTCGGCAACTTTATGTTCATTGCTGCCATATTGCTAGAAATAGTGAACAATAGCAGCAGTTTCAGGACACGTATGATGTAAGCGAGCTATGTTTCCATGGAGACTCGGCTTCGGGGAACTGCACCGGTGTGCATCTGTCACTTCACATCGATGAAGGGGGCTATGCTTCTTAAATCATTATGACTACAATGCGCACGGCTTTACGGAGCCCTAATATACTCTCCAAATGTTAATTTACCTATGTCATACTGCCATGGCCTATTATTATTAGTGCTATACAATGAGGCTCTGTAGCTAGATGACCAGTAGAAACTAGTATGCGCATGGTCAGACAGGTATGCCATTATTGTGAAATGTGAGCAATAGTATGTTGGGGGGGGGTCTAAACCTTATTATTTTTGTTCTGTCTGCTTCCCATTGGTTCTTCACTGACAGACTAGTAAAGGAAATTTGATGGACTCTATAAAGTAAGTGAGATATGGCAATGAGATCCAACTGGATGTGTTACTCAGTAGATCTGTCATTTCTGTAATGGAACTAAAACAGAAACTAAAAAATTATTTGTGAAGTTCCCCAAAAGTTGATAAACTCAAGTACCAAGATGGGACTTCTCCGCTTGACCTTATAGACTCTGCTAGAGTAGGTTTTGGTATTGAGTTAGAAACCAGACCCCATTTTGGTAGGCTGCCCTACACTGTACAGCTCCTTAAGGGCTTCTTTAGCTGCATGCATATTACATCTCGGGTGGAGCAAATTCTAACGTTCTTTGTCCTCTGAACAGGAACAGCCACAGTGTGTAGTGTGTAGACAGTTTAAGAGACTTAGAGAACATAGAAATTACTTCTATAAGAGGACAATCAGGAAACGTTGAGATGATGGCCAGGAGGCACATCTGAGAACGACAGGAAAGTTAACTTGTTCCTGAAGTTCTAGACTTTCTAGATCAGTGTTTCCCAACTCCAGTCCTCATGACCCTCCAGCATGCCATGTTTTCAAGATTTAGTTACCGTAGTATTGATCAGTGATCTTGTCATTGTCAATGCATCAGGACTTACCATAAGTATTCATTTCGTGCGATATTCTCAAATCATGACCGGCAGGTGGGTCCTAAGGACTGGAGTTGAGAAGTACTGTTCTAGATAATGTACAGCAGGTCAAATGAAATGACTTTGTGTGAGTACTACCTTCAAGTAATGGAGGTCTCCAGTCTTAAACTGTAAACATACTTATCTATGAACCTTGGTCGTACCGGCATATATAAACAATATGTTTTGTCAGGTCAACAATGTTCTCATGTAAATCACCATAAGCTGTGCCAAAGAGGTGGGTGGCCATTCCAATTGATTTGTATATTGTCTTTGGATCTGATTTGTACAGCATTGAACGCTGGATACAAAATGTGCCTGGACGATTAGGTAGCACCAGCAAACTACAACGCGTCTGTCTTCTGGATGGCCACCAGTTTCCCGTACCAGGATAGAGAAGATGAAAGTGGGACAGACAGAAGCAGTACCTTATTTACATCCATTGTAAAATCAGGGCGATTAACTTAATTGTTCTGGCTCTGTCACAAAATGGGTCAGGACTTCTCAGGGGAATTATGCACATTCAGTGGAGAACTATTTCATGACAATATAATGAATAGTTCCATATCAGTTGTGACAAGAGGGGATTTTAACAAGTTGAGTATATAAGCGTTGTTTGGTAGGATCTACCTGATGGGGTAGCACGACGCTGGGTCACGTGATCTATGAGTTTTTAGTTAGAGTTCTTCGTTTTATAAATGTATGTTTACACAGTATGACAGGTTGGGTCCCACTTTTGGAACCTCTAATTACTAGAGGAGCATTTCCTGGGACCCACATGTTGCAGTTTAGGGAAATTAGTGCCACAAATCCAAGAGGAAGATGAGAAGAACTGCATAAATATCTAACAGGTTTGATCCCAGCTTTGGAACCCCCCAATGACTGGGAGAGATCGTTCCTTTGTCCCACATGTTGCAGTTCAGGAAGATAGGTCAACAAATGCAAAAGTAAGATGAGGACATATGGAGCACTCTGCATTCCTGGGACTTACAGGAGTGTACGGATACGGTTCTATTGACATCATGTTTGGTGTTACGGCACTGGGTGTGGAGCCACTTTGCCAACCAACGGATTTGACATAGGATTAAACCTAAGGGAGTTATCCTGGTGGTTCCCTGATTTTTAACCTTTAACACCTATACAGGGACATGGACTACACTGCAGGGAAAACACCAAGCCGCTACCTCTTGGAGCAGTCAAGAGACACCAGTGCAAAGCCCCAAAGGGACAGGCGAAACTCGTAGTCAGTAACAGACCAAGGTTAAGGCAGGGACCACAGAGTTTCTACATAGTCAGTAATCTCCAGAACTCCCATAGAAATGAATAGAAAGGGAAAGAGCAGGCCCAACCGGCTGCTCCTTTGATTTCAGGGGGCTCCACGGGTACAGGTGGAAGAAGGAGGGCTTATCCAAAGGAATCTTTCCCTCCTATTGCAGACAGAGCAGAGGAGGAGGCTCCTGCTGCAGCTAGTTGTCTTACAGCCAAGCAGATGACAGTGCAGAGGAAGGGGGCATGGCTGAACCCCCTGGGATACAAAGAGAAGATTTTTTTTTTACAAAGCTTTCAGATTTAATTGTAATATCAGACAAAGTAGGATCAAATGAAATGAGAAGATGGGATTTTTTTTTTTTACTTTTCGAGCATTATCTATAATACTATGGGAAGGATGGGAAAAATACTATTTAGGAGGGTTATAGTGTGAGGATAAACATGTTACCTGATGTCATTCTCTGACAACCTCCTTGGCAGAACCTCTTCGTGATTTTCTTCAGGTTCATGCATTTCTCCATCTTTCTCAGAATGCAGGATCTCCTCCTCTATCGAGCCCTTACTTCCTCTCTTGAGTGAGTTCTCTCTGGCTCTTTGAGCCTCCTCCACTACTTTCTCACTATCCCCTTCCTCCCTGATGTCCTCCTCATCCTCCTCGGGGAAGCCCATGTGGTTCTCCCCACCCTGTCCTCCCTCTCTCCTATCACTCCTGTCCCCTATTTCTTTCGATCTTCTAATGAGCCCAAACAGACAGGAAAAGAAGCATGCAAGTAGAAAAGAAAAGATGAGGGTTAGAGCCAAGAAATAAACAAGCAAGACATGCAGGACACTAAAGTTAAGGCTCTGTTCACACTAGTGTCACGTTTATAATGGAGCCCTGACAGCTAATCTATGATGAATCCTGATGGTTCCCATCCAGTTATAATGGGGTCTGACAGGTTTCCATTGATGTTCCGATGCACTATTCCTGCCGTCAAAAACACTGGAACTGCTGAAGGAAACTGCATAATGCAGATGTGAACAGAGCCTTGATGGAAGACATGCAAAATAATATACACTTATAATGACTGGAAATATAAATAAATCAAAGAAAAGAATATGAGGACTTCAGAAAATCCCATCTCTAGCGTCAATCAAAATGATATATATATCATGCATCATGCTAGACATGGTAGACACTTCTGTCCGACTTTACCCCACTTGATTGGCTTACTCTGCACAAAACATTTGGTGCACATTGCACCATTTTAAGCCAGACTCCATCATGCCAAATCCCTCCCTTCTCCCTCTAAGCCAGGCATCCTCAAACTGCGGCCCTCCAACTGTTGCAAAACTACAACTCCCAGCATGCCTGAACAGCCTACAGGTATCAGCCTACAGCAGGGCATTGTGGGAGTTGTAGTTTTACAAAAGCTGGAGGGCCGCAGTTTGAGGATGCTTGCTCTAAGCCATGCCCCTTTCTCTAACGAGGCACAAAACATGTACAAAACACACAATAAATATGGTGCAAGGCACGTGCAGCAGTTTTTTGGCACACATTGTGCCAGGATCTTGGAGCGTTTGGCTTAAAGGGTTTCTTTATTACTTTATTATAAATATATTCCCAAATACCTTTCATTAGGTATAACGGCTCATTTTGTCTGGGGAGCAATGATTAGGAGAAACAAAATGGCCACCGTCCTATTAGTACACACAAAACCTGTCCTAATCACACAGGAGGACAAGTTACTTCACAACGCTGAGGTAAAGAGCTGCCTCATCCTCCTTTCAGCTCTGCTTGTCAGGGATTATGATCCTGAATACAGTTTAATGATATTTAGCTGAATCTCTGTGGGAATCGGAGTTCATGAGGAGACATGAAGTACAGAAAGGATGGACTGGACAGACTGTGGTAATGGAGACTGTAAACAAGTGCTGCTGCTCATCAGCCACATCTGCTCAGGAGCTCAATTCCAACAGAGATTCAGCTAAAGATCTTATCATCTGTATTCAGGATCATAATAAGAGATTCTCTCATTGGTGTTATTTGAATCCCTGTGTCATGCTCCGCCCCATTAGGTACTGTGTAAGGCAGGTCACAGTTGTCCCAAGTTTGTCTGCAGTGTTCCTTCGACTTTACGTTTCTTCCCTGTGCATTATACCACTGCTCACCTTATTTTGCTGTTCCCTCGCGGCCGTTCCGACTGCACAGACATGTAGCTGGTACTGCTAAATCGGGAGGCACTGCTTGTCCTGGACACAGCAGACACGTCACTCACATCGCTGTCTGACGACTTGTTGGAGACATTGTCCGACCCTCTCTGTGGATCCCGGCCTGACCGATACTGAAACACAAATAACAGACCCGAATCAGCGCTTCTGAGGACACAGATACCTGCTGCTCGTGGAGCTGTAATAGTGGAAGACCTACCTAGATGTCAATATCGATGTGAAATTATATATATTTTATCAATGTCAATTTTGGAATTTTGGATGTTTTGATTGTTAAAGGAATTAAAGAAGGATTGCAAAAAACAGAAAAAACAGCACCACTCTCATCTACAGGCTAGGCTTGGTATTACAGCGCAAGTCCTTTTCATTACAATGGAGCTGAGCTGCAGTCCCAGCAAAATGATAAGAATAGTGCTGTTCATGGAAATAAAGAAGACACTTTTTTCATATCTCAGAAATCCCTTCATCGTAATTTACCACTGAATATAATGAATAAAATAATCAGGAGACAATTAAAGGGCACCTGTCGGCACTTTTATACCTATGACACTGGCTGACCTGTTGCATGTGCGCTTGGCAGCTGAAGGCATCTGTGCTGGTCCCATGTTCATATGTGCCCGCATTGCTGGGAAAAATGATGTTTTAATATATGCAAATGAGCCTCTAGGAGCAACGGGGGTGTTACCATTACACCTAGAGGCTCAGTTCTCTCTGTAATTGCCGCACCCTCTGGACTTTGATTGCCACGGCCAGGCAGTGTAAATGTCATCACTCCTTCCTGGCCCTGTCAATCAAAGTGCAGAGGGTCCTGCAGTTGCAGAGAGAGCTGAGCCTCTAGGTGTAATGGTAACGCCCCCGTTGCTCCTAGAGGCTCATTTGCATATAGTAAAACATCATTTTCACAGCAATGCGGGCACCTACGAACATGGGACCAACACAGATGCCTTCGGCTGCCAAGTGCACATGTAACAGGTCAGCCAGTGTCATAGGGACAAATCTGCTGACAGATGCCCTTTAAGGCTAGCATTTTTTTTCTCAAGGACTAGTCTTTTTTTAATCTTAGATTTTTGTTTTTCTATTTTTTGTACATTATTATGGGGGCAGCCATCTTGCCTGAGCTGTTGTTAACAACATTCAGAGATATGTTTTATAGCAGCCAAATGGACCATAGGAAACAACAGACAGGAGATATACATTGGTTTCTATAGAAGAGTGTTGTGGGCATGCTTTGTGACCTCTACTGAGGTCATTGTGCAGGGAGGGGAGTAGGTGAACTGTGACCATCACCTATTGCGAATGGTATTATCTATATAGAAGTGATATAATTCACTGTAATTCTGCCTGTAATGAGATGATTGCCCAGAAGCAATCTCAAGCCTGATATAAGGCTTAGTGGCCAGTGTGAAACCGCAAGATTCCAGGGTTATTTTAACCCCATACGGAACACGCAGTTTTTATTTGTTTTTTCATCAATGTAACTGTATAGTTTTTAATGCACCATTTTGAGTACCTACTGTATAGTCACTGCTGTTTAGCATGAATCCCCTTTGTTTACGTCAGTAAAAAGGCATATTTGTGGTCACGGAAAATAAAATAAAAAAATTACAAAAAGTTTTTAAAATATGTTTTCCATAAAATTTTAACCTAAACAATAAGTCCCCTTCTGTTAATACATCCCTTTAAGTAAGTTTGGGCTGGATTCTGAGCAGAGTAGTCAAAATCATGAACATAAGGCTAGAAAAACTCCATCAATCTTTTCCTAGGGTGTTCCCTCAGATCCATCTCTAGGGTACCATCAACATATTGTGCCAAAGCAGGCTCAATATAGTTGGGCGCCATAACTTTTCTAAAACAGAGTTGAAATGAGCCTCCTATTCGTCATCCACAGGCACCAGTGGAAATTAGGGAAATACTCTGTACCAGCCAATGGTCAAAGCTGCCCTTTTCTCTGAATACAGGAAGATGGACAATGAACATCAGATCCTTGGACCTTCTAATACCCTGCACTGGAAGGGGGTCATCATTTTTAATGTTGCTGTTCTGCGGCAGCTTGTCGTGTATACCCAACCTGTAATATGGAAGGCTTTTACTCTGGCTACCCTACTATATTATGGCATTACCTCCTTCAGCTACCTGTTGTAGTCCATCCAACCTATGTTCTAGATCACTAGTCATCACCAAGTCATCATTTCCATGGACATGTAACTGTGTGATGTTTCTTAAAGATCTAAGGTGAAACTGCCAGGCCAATAGCCAAAGCAAGGAAGTAACTGGGGGGGGGGGCATATGTCTTGAGACCTGGGTGTTAAAAGGGGAAGGGAGAGCATCAACAAGCCACACTGCATTGCCCAGGGTATTTAGGTATACATCTACGACAGCAACCTGAATCGTTGCCCTAGGTGAAGGAAACCATATTTATGGATATGTAAAGCACATAAAAAACTCTAGAAATGAAGGAAACTATTGAGGAAGTATTAAAGACACATACAATTCCCATTACAAAGAGTCTTTCAGGAGAGCATGCCTTTTGCTCCATAGATGGAGGTTCAGAGAGAAGCTGAGCTCTGTGATATATAGGTTTATATGACTTGTAGTGGACTTTCTCAATCAATCCTGACAGGACTCTTAGAAGAGACATTGAGAGTCCTGATTACCCCGCCCACACAGGATGATTGACAGTTCTTTCTGTTATCAGCATGTGCACTCAGAAGGCTGTCAATCATCCTATGTGGGCGGGGTAATCAGGACTCTCACTGTCTCTCCTGGGAGTCCTGTCAGGATTTATTGAAAAAGTCAACTACAAGTCATGTAAACATATATATCACAGAGCTCAGGTTCTCTCCCCTAAAATATGGATTGGGCAGCAGAAATCACCCGACAGGTTCTCTTTAAAGACCATAGATGGTTATCTCTTACTTTATAAGACAAATAAATGTGGCGCCCAGCACAACATATAACGTCCCCCATAATATTCCTCAACGTCAAGCTCTCGGCATATACTATAGTTATATAAAATCTTCTTTTTGCGGTCTAGAAGGTGATTTTCAGCGTTGGCACCTTGAACTGAAGTTAGATTGATTAAGGGCTAGGAAATTATACATTTTAGAGATGTAAATGTGCGTGGAAGAACATCCTGTACCTATTAGCATATCGTCTACTAATTGCTAAGTAAATGGATAAGAACATTTTGATACGTCTTACTAATTTACATAATTTGTTTCTGGAGTTTATAGCTATATGCTTTATGTATATTGCAACATTTATAATTCAATTAAAGTCAATCATTCAATCAAAAGCAAATCTGGTCCAGTTTAGGCTCTGTTCATAGTTGAATTAGTGGGGTCCATTGTGCGTTCCAGAAAAGACTTACCATAAGTGTCACAGTCTGCAGCACTATTCTTGCCGCCAAGAATGCTGGAACCCTGACTGCCCCCCTTCTTCCCCCACTCAGGCCCTCTGACATGAGCATGGGAGCATTTTATGCTCCGATGCTCTCCCTTGCCCTGTGCGATAAAGGGCTTTTTTATGTACATTTTGCACTGCTAGGCAGAGGCTTCCGCCTAGCAGTGTTCCTGGTGACGTCCCCGGCACTGATGGGCGGGCTTCACTCTGCCCTAGTTGTTTTACAGGCTACGGCAGCGAGAAAGCCCTGCCATAAGTGCCAGTGACATCACCGGACTCACTGTTAGGTGGAAGCCTCCGCCTAGCTTACCCATAGAGAGCCTGGTACATCACCGGATCTGCAGAAACAGCCCTTGCCGTGCGTGATTCAGCACAGGGCAAAGGAGAGCATCGGAGCATGAAAGGCTCCGATGCTCTCATCAGAGGGGCTCAGTGGAGGAAGAAGGGTTCAGCTCGGAACCCGTGCAAGTCCTTTAACCTTCCTGGCGGTCTAAATCCGGCAGTGTTTTCGTACCCGAAGCGGTACATTCTTCCAGAGCTTTCGCGCCGCGCTCCGGAAATGCGCATGCGGAGAGCACACTGCGTGCTGTCCGCATCCTTTCCTGCCCTGTTCTAATTAACCGATGGTAATCCCGAGTGTGGTTCGGGGTTACCACGTCTTGCACGTCTTCCACACTCGGGATTTTACCTATGACCAGTTGTATGTGCACTTGGCAGGAGAAGGCATCTATGTTGCTCCCATGTTCATATGTGCCCGCATTGCTGAGAAAAATAAAGTTTTGCAAATGAGCCTCTGGAAGCGACGAGGGCATTGCCGTTACACCTAGAGTCATCCCTGTATACACTAGGCAATGTGCTGCCGGCAAATTATGATTTTAGATGCTGCATGAGGCCTTATGGGGAGGTGCAGGAGGAGGATGAGAGTGGTAATTGTGGCCTACATGATGGTAGTAATATTCAGCCACCCCTCTGGCTCTCCCTGAGACCTTGCAGTGACTGCAGGGCACACCCTTTCTTCCCTCCGGGTATTGGGGCTCCTGCGTGGTTGTAGTTGGCGTGCCCTTCATTTTAGGTATTTGTCAGGTTGCAAAACAGGAGTGTGGGTGCAGCAGCCAATGTATGCTGAAGTCAATAACCAGGCCAGTTGGTATCAATAAATAAGTCTCTCTCTATTAAAGTGCACAATAGGGGTTGTAGTACATCCAGCAATAACAAGATAAAGTTCCAAGGCATATGATACAGTGCTGTAC
Source organism: Bufotes viridis (assembly GCA_033119425.1). Taxonomy (NCBI): domain Eukaryota; kingdom Metazoa; phylum Chordata; class Amphibia; order Anura; family Bufonidae; genus Bufotes; species Bufotes viridis. Next base: position 38,642,009 of record CM065593.1, on the reverse strand, counting down.
CCAGTGACGATGTATGGACAGCAGAAATAATGGGGGCTGTAGTACTGCTACCCTTCGTCTTTCTAAATCTCTCAACAGACCCATAGGCCGGCGATGAGGTTCTTGGAAAATGTTTCTGCAATTCCCGGGCTGGAGGGTCCAGATATAAGATATAGCTGGCCGGACCATCCCAATGCGTGGGACAGTGTGCTGGCAATGTTCCCACTCACAGCAGTAAGCTCTTTCTGACATAAATTTGCCCAATACCTTGCTGTCCGACCTTGTAGATTCTGGACTCTCTCTGGAGTACTTTAATGCATCAATTGTCTTTTAGCTGTAGAAGTCTCAGAGATGGTGTTTCTCTGGAGGTGTTTGGCCGCACCGTGTTCTCAGACACATCTATCCTCTTCCTCTGCTACTGCTAACAACAGACTCCGCAGGGGGCGGACCCTGGGTCCATCTCCTAAGAACCCCAACCGGTAAACACAGGTTTAACCCTTACTTGTCCATACAATGCCATTTGGCACACAAATTAAAAAAAACCGCAACATTTCACTTTGCAACAATATAACATCGCATCAGTTAACCCTTTGCAGTGACAATCACCCGAGGAATAAGCGTTTGCTGTTCATCATGTGAGCGGCTGCACTTTTACACTTGGCAGTTATCATTCCTGATCATTGAGCCGATCTTCAGCCGTGTAAAAGCGCCCTAACGCAGTAAAAGACAGTGTATAGGAAGGTTAAATGAGGTAAAATCGATCTGATCTGAATAATAATCCGCAATTACCGCTGAACCAGTGGAATATATATTTATGCTGGAGACGTGCAGCTGGCATCCTGCAGAACAGTGCCCAGCCAGCCCGGTAACAGATTGCATTGTGTGCCTTACTTCAAGGATATGAAAGAATATGTACCGTCTTGGAGCACGCAGACAATACTAATTGAAATGCTCGGTATACTTTTTCTAAAATGCAGATTATCTAAACTCACAAGAGAGACTGCTTTTCTGGACCATCAGTCTAGACACGAGACGGCTACAAGGAGAGATAACATCCTTTAGAACAGAGCAGGCACATTACTGTAATTCAGGAATATCTCACTCTTCATTTATTTTATTGTTGCAATGAGTCCAAAATTAAGAAAGTGAAGCAACTTTGCAAATGATCGGGATTACAAATATCCTACTTCTAAAGAATTATATTATTATATGGGCCGGGCCCAAACAAACCCAGATTTATTCTGATTCTGCAATTATTACCTCGGACCCCTACCTCTTCATACTATACATTCAGTAGATCAACAGAGAAACAGATCAGACTACACAGTGTTTATTTGTAGTCTGTAACCATGGAAACATATTTGTCTGCATAGGGGATGTAGACACTCAGTTGTAAGATATTTAGAATCAAGTCTATCGAAAAGTTACTTCGGTTTTTGTTTTAGATGCAAAGGCGGCTAGAAGGATAGATACAGTCCTTCAGAAAAGAATAGGTAGATTTACTGTAATGGAGCCCAAAATGAAATAAATGAAGCAACTTTGCAAATGGTCTTGATTACAAATATCATGCTATGGACAGCATGGTGGCTCAGTGGTTAGCAGCGCTGGGGTCCTAGGTTCAAATCCAACCAAGGACATCTGCATGGAGTTTGTATGTTCTCCCTGTGTTTGTGTGGGTTTCCTCCGCTTTCCTCCCACACTCCAAAGACATACTGATAGGGAGCTTAGTTTTTCAGCCCCATTGTGGACAGTGTGATGCTAATGTCAGCGCTATATAAGTGCGTATAATAAAATAATAATTGCTAAATTTCTCCCAGACACCCAGATTATGGTCCATTCACACGTCCGTAAGTGTTTTGCAGATCTGCAAAACCCGGATACCGGCAGTGTGCGTTCTGCAATTTGCGGACCGCACATCGCCGGCACTATAATAGAAAATGCCTAATCTTGTCCGCAATTGCAGACAAGAATAGGACATGTTCTATTTTTTTGCAGATGCGGAAGTGCGGATCCAGAAATGCAGATGCGGACAGCACATAGTGTGCTGTCCGCATCTTTTCCGTGCCCATTGGAAATGAATGGGTCTGCACCCCTTCCGCAAAATTGTGGAAACGATGCAGACCCATTTTGCGGACGTGGGAATGGAGCCTGATCCTGCAATTATTACCTGGGATCCCTACCTCTTCTTACTATACATTCAGTAGATCAACAAAGAGTAAGATCAGACTACGCAGTGTTTATTTGTAGTCTGTAACCGTGGAGACCCATATGTCCGCATAAGGGATTTAGACAACTGTAAGGCCCCTTTCACATCTGCGTTTTTGCTTTCCGTCCTAGAGTTCCGTCCTTGGGCATCTAGGACGGAAAGATACTGATCAGGATTATCCCAATGCATTCTGAATGGAGAGAAATCCGTTCAGGATGCATCAGGATGTCTTCCGTTCAGTATGTGAACGTTTTTTGGACGTTGACAAAATCGCAGCATGCTGCGGATTTGTCTCCGTCCAAAAATCCGGAAGACATGCCATAACGCCGGATCCGGAATTAATGCACATTGAAGTGCATTAATCCGGATCCAGCATTAAGCTAAACGTCGTTTCGGCGCATTGCCGGATCCGACGTTTAGCTTTGCGCATGCGCAGCAGCAGTTCCAATCGGTTACCATGGCAACCAGGACGCTACTGAAGTCCTGGCTGGCATGGTAAGTACTCCGCAGCAGTGTACTTACCTGCGCTGTGGCCTCCGGCGCTCCTTCATGACGTCACAGGTCCGGGCGGCACATTGATCTATGCACGGCAGGGACCTGTGACGTCATGAAGGAGCGCCTGGCGGCCGCAGCGCAGTTAAGTACACTGCTGTGGAGTACCATGGCAGCCAGGACTTCAGAAGCGTCCTGACTGCCATGGTAACCTGAAAGCATTTCGAAGACTGATCAGGATCCTGATCAGTCTTCTAATGCTTTCAGGCGACTTGCGTTCTGACGGATCCGGCAGGACGGAAGTGCCCGCCGGATCCTCAGAACGCAAGTGTGAAAGAGGCCTAAGATAGTCTATTGAAAAGTCACTTCAGGTTTTGTCTAACGGAGGCTACAAGGATAGATACAATCATTCAGAAAAGAATAGGTAGATTTACTGTGACTGAGTCCAAAATAAAATAAATGAAGCGACTTTGCAAGTGGCTCAGTGGTTAGCACTGGCGCCATGCAACGTTGGGGTTGTGGGTTCAAATCCGACCAAGGACAACATCTGCATGGAGTTTATATGTTCTCCCCATGTTTGTGTGGATTTTCTCCGGTTTCCTCCCACACTCCAAAGACATACTGATAGGCACCTTAGATTGTGAGCCCCATTGGGGACAGTGTCAGCGCTATATAAGTGAGTATAATAAAATAATAATTGCTATATGTCTCCCAGACACCCAGATTAGCCTGATCCTGGGATCCCAACCTCTTCTTACTATACATTCAGTAGATCAACAAAGAGTAAGATCAGACTACGCAGTGTTTATTTGTAGTCTGTAACCGTGGAGACCCATATGTCCGCATAAGGGATGTAGACAAATGTTAGATAGTCGGTTTTTGTGTAATGGAGGCTACAAGGATAGATACAATCCTTCAGAAAAGAATAGGTAGATTTACTGTAATTCAAGAATATGACTACAAAATGAAATAAATGAAGCAACTTTGCAAATGGTCTTAATTAGAAATATCATGTTATGGGCAGCACGGTGGTTGCCAGAGTAAAGAGTAAGATCAGACTACAAGTGTAGTCTGTAACCATGGAAACCCATATGCCTGTATAGGGGATGTAGACACTCAGCGGTAAGAAATAAAAAATGGTTGTGGGCATACCCTTTAAAACAACACATTTTGCAGAGGTTTATTTACCAACCAGGGTGTCACCAGGTGCCTGATTAACTCTGCATAAAATAGATTCTCCTAAATAGCTTTGCTAATTCCCAGGGTGCATGTGGACTGCCATGTGGACCGCGGAGTGCGCATCGGTCGGTGCTTTTTCCTGCAGTGTACAAACACGTCCACCGCCGCTGGATTGCAGGGTGGTCGTAACCATAGAAACAGAGTATAATGTGATAGAAAAATGAATCCAACAAGCAAAGGAAGCAATATGGAGAATCACAATACATTAGTAAGTGCCTTGTATTAACTTTCTCTATGCGATGAATGTCACTTGCTGAGGTCAGACAAGGAAGCGCCTTCAACAAATGAGTGACAATATAAGAAATTCCTCTTTACCTTGGAATGATAATCTTTCTCCAGCCTGGAGTCTGACCCCGCCACCGGCTTGAACTTGTTCATCTTCATTTTCATCTGTCGATTTCTCTCCTCTACATCCATTGAACCTGTCAAAAGCAGAGAGAAGTGATCACTACCAAGCTATAGGCTATTAGATCTTCAGATATAAAACAACTTTCATAAACTACGAGAGGCCAGAATCATCACACACCACCTATAATGGTGCAGGCATGTCCGCCCCAGGTCAAACTGGACAACTGGAGGTTGTCGTTATCATTATAACGGTGGAGAACATGTATTTTGTGGATTTTGGGTAAAACTGACCATGAGTATTAATGCTACAGTTAAAATGACTGTACAGGTCTGATGAGAAAAACATGGCTGCTTTCTTCCCAAAACAGTGCCACACCTATGCACAGGCTGTGTGGGGTAGTGCAGCTCAGCCCCATTCACTTCAATAGTGCTAAGCTGCAATACCAGACACGGACAGGTGTGATGCACTTTACAGAATAAAGCAGCCATGTCTAATCCTGCACAACCCCTTTAAAGAAGTTGTGCAGGGGGTTTATACTGATGACCTATTCTCAGAATAGGTCATCAGTATCAGATTGGCAGGGTTCCAAATCCCCGCATCCCCACTGATCAGCTGTTTGAAGAGGAGGCGACGTGCTGCTTCCGCTTTAACAGGGTTGCATTGCGTGTCGCCTCACTTGCAGTGGTTGCGCAGTGTAACTGCAAGGACTGTAATTCAAGTGAATGGGACCAGCACTTGTAATTGGACTGCGCAGCCGCTGCAAGCGAGACGATGTGCAGTGTAATCCCGGAAAATGAACAGAGCGAGCCGAGCGGTGGGGGTGTCGGAACTTGGTCATCAATATAAACCCTCTACTGTGTAAAACAACTGCAAATACAGTAAATCTAAAAAGCAAACAGAAAAAAAGCAAACTTTACTCAAATCTACTGCAGGTGGTCAAGCCCAGCCATGCAAGAACTGCAGGGTAGATGATGAGAAATGTACTCCCCTCATAAAGCGCAATGTGACCCCATTTAATGCATTGTGAAGAGGTTTCAGTCTTTGGTGAATGTGGTTTGCAGCTGCTAAACACTCCTTGAAACTTTGCAATGAGCAAATGTCTAGTTGTTAAAGCGGTGGAGACCATAAAATATAGAGAAATGATACTTTAAGATGAAAATCAGTGTTGTAGCATCCCCTGCCAGCCAAGTCCTAGCAATAATAAATCTATTAACAGCCCTCCATATTGTATCACTGTTATACCTAGTGCAGCGTACTGTGTATATCTATGTATTATTATAGACATACACACAAATAAGAGATAGACGGATAGATAGATAGATATGAGATAGATAGATAGACAGAGAGATAGATAGATAATGATAGATAGACAATGATAGATAGATAGATAGATATGAGATAGATAGATAGATAGGAGATAGACAGAGAGATAATGATAGATAGATAGACAGAGAGACAGATAGATAATGTAGACAAGAGATAAATAAATAGACTGATATAGATAAATTGACAGATAGATAGATAGATAGATAGATAGATAGATAATACATAGACACACAGATAACAGATAGATGGATGGATAGATAGCTAGATAGTTATGAGATAGATAGATATGAGATAGATAGATAGACAGACGATAGATAGATAGATAGATAGATAGATACGATAGATACATGGGCGTAGCTATAGGGGGTGCAGAGGGGCCCATGAGCCTGAGGGGGCCCAAAGACCCTTGTACCACATAAGAAGACACACAAAGCACTGAGGCAAGGGGGCCCAAGCTGAACTCTTGCACCAGGGCCCATGAGCTGTTAGCTACGCCCCTGGATAGATAGATAGATAGATAGATAGATACCAAAACCAGTCAGACCCCCAGCTTGTCCTATGAAACCTGTTCATTACAAGGTAGAAGGACCCGCTATGACATCCTTTATAATCAGCAGCTGGAACATCCAGGGTCTGAACGCGTCAGCCTTTGGATGTAAAGTAAATGATCCAGACTTCACCCAGAGTTTGAGAAAAATCGACATTCAAATCATTCTAGAAACATGGACTAAGGCAGAGAGTGAGTCCCTGGCGCCTACTAGATACAGGGAAATCTCTGTCCCGGCCCTGAAAATAAAACCACCAAACTTGGCCGCTGTTCAGGAGGAATACTAGTGTGGTATAAAGTGGAGCTCCATGAGCAGATCAGACCAGTGAAACAGGGAAACGGCACATCAGAATGGACCGCTCCACCCTCACCTCTCAGTCCAACATCTACGTCTGTGCGGCCTACATACCACCACCTGAGTCCCCCTACTACAACTCAGAAAGCTTTGAGATCCTGCAAAGGGAAGCCGCCCACTATCAAACCCTGGGCAAAGTCCTTATCATGGGAGACCTCAATGCCAGAACAGGCAGGGAAAGAGACTACCTGACCACAGATGGAAACATCTATATATATGGAGCACAGACCGACAGCTCAGTACAAACAAAGAGGAACAGTTACAACGGCACAGTAAATAAAAGTGGCAAAAAACTGTTGAATCTTTGCCGAAGCCTTGGACTCCACATCCTCAATGGTCGCACCAAGGGAGACTCTCTAGGAAGGACTACATTAAACTCCCATGTGGGTAGCAGCATTGTGGACTACGCCATCACAGACATGGACCCGGCAAGCATTGGGGCCTTCATAGTCAACCCCCAATTGCACTTGTCTGATCAGAACCAGGACAAATACCTCAGCAGGCTGGGATCTTCACACTGCCTCCATCTTATAAAAGGTCCAAGACATCGGCTCAGAAATATAAAGAGGTGCACAATAAACCAGAAATCCAAGGGATGCTCTACTACTTCAACAACAAGGTGTTTGAGATAAACCCAGAAGGAGTCAATCCAGCTGTAAGATACCATGGCAGAAATGGCTGACCTGAAAAAGTACAGCCACCTGACGCAAAAAGAAGATAACCCCAACACTTGGTTTGATGATGAGTGCAGAGCTGTACGGAAGACCTTAAGATCGGCCTCAAATAAAAAGCATAAAGTTCCCAACAACACCAACCTGCGGGAAATCTACGACACAACGCAGAGGCAATACAAAACCCTCCTCAGAAGGAAAAAGCAAGAATATACCTCAACCAAATTTACACAGATTTAAGGTGCCCTCTAAGATAACTCCTCCTGGGAACTATGGAACCACCTGAGCACAAATGAGAAGAAAAACCACCTCCATATTCAGAACGGCAACATCTGGCTCCAGTATATCAGAGACCTCTTCCGAGACATCCCAAAAGAAGAACGTAACCCAGACCAAGAACAAATGAGGTCAAAACTGAAGAGCATGGAAGAGATACTTAAAGATATACAAAACCCGCTAGGCTCACCCATAACACTGCAGGAGATGTCAGAGAGAATATCAACCATAAGAGGTCAGAAATCCAGCCGCACAGATGGTATCCCACCCGAAATGATTAAGTACAGCCCACCAGCAATGCAGGCAGCCATAGAAAAACTGCACAACATTGTGCTGGCCGCTGGCTACTTCCCCTAAGCCTGGAACCAAGGTGTCATAACCCCAATACACAAGAGCGAGGACAGGTATGACCCGGCCAACTACCGAGGGATATGTGTGAGCAGCAATCTGGGGAAAATATCTCACAGTGTCCTGAACCAGAGAATCCTCGGCTTTCTCACCCGGCACAATGTACTCAGTAAAAGCCAAGCAGGGTTCATGCCAAACCATCGCAACACAGACCAAGTCTACACCCTGCACCGCCTCATCCAGAGCCATGTCCACAACACAAAGAAGGGAAAGATATACTGTTGTTTTATGGACTTCAAAAAGGCCTTTGACTCGGTTTGGGACCCAAGATTGCTCCTGAGGCTATTGGAGAGCGGAATAGGAGGAAAGACATGCAACATCATCGAAAGCTCCTACACCGAGAACCGATGCAGCATGAAAGTAAATGGGAAAAGAACGGCTTACTTCCAGCAGAGCCGAGGAGTCAGACAGGGCTGCAGCCTCAGTCCAACTCTCCTTAAAGCGAACCTGTCACCTGCTTTTTACCTCTTAAGCTGTTAACTGTACCTTATAGATCATTGTAACCTTGTTTCCAAACAGGTGTTTTCCGTTTTTCTGGGGTTTATATTCCTGAAAAAATCACTTTATAATCTCCTGCTCTGCTGCGTCTGAAGTCACCAGACAAGTCAAGGAGGCAGACCCTCCTTGACTGCTGGATGCGACTCCCCCGCCCTAACCCCGCCTCTCATCCCTATGATTGACACTAGCTCTTCTGCCCGGGACCGCGCTTGTCTCGGCGGCGCATGCGCCGTCTGCCTTCATAGCAGCGCGATACCGAGCCTCACGCTGAGTGATCTGCATTTCACCAGCGGCCCGGCTAGAGAGGAGAGAAGTGCGCAGCGCGATCTAGCAAGGGGATCGCTGCTATGAAGGCAGACGGCGCATGCGCCGCCGAGACCAGCGGTCCCGGGCAGAAGAGCTAGTGTCAATCATAGGGATGAGAGGCGGGGTTAGGGCGGGGAGTCGCATCCAGCAGTCAAGGAGGGTCTGCCTCCTTGACTTGTCTGGTGACTTCAGACGCAGCAGAGCAGGAGATTATAAAGTGATTTTTTCAGGAATATAAACCCCAGAAAAACGGAAAACACCTGTTTGGAAACAAGGTTACAATGATCTATAAGGTACAGTTAACAGCTTAAGAGGTAAAAAGCAGGTGACAGGTTCGCTTTAACATTTACATCAACGAGCTGGCAGCAGCTCTGGAGTCCTCCTCAACACCAGGTCTCATCCTCCATGACACTGAGGTGAAAGTTCTCCTGTTAGTGGATGACCTTCTCCTACTATCACCAACTGAGAAAGGTCTCCAAGACCAGCTAGTCATTCTGGAGAAATTCAGCACCACATGGGCCCTTCCCATCAATTTAAAAAAAGACCAACACTGGTGTTCCAGAGAAGGAAAACAAAGTCAGCCAGGCCCCCTACCTTCACGCTACACAACCACCCTCTTACAGCCACCAACCCGTACACCTACCTGGGTCTGATAATTGACCAAACTGGGAGCTTCAAAACAGCCATTAAGGAGCTGAAAGTCAAAGCATGCAAGACCTTCTACACTATCAGAAGATGACTTGTACCACATCAAGGCACCTGTGAGGGTCTTGCTTAAAATCTTTGACTCCATCATTGCACCAATCCTCCTGTATGGCAGTGAAGTCTGGGACCCTCACACGTACCCCGACTGATCAAGATGGGATTCCAGCCCAACAGAAATATTCCACCTGGAATTCTGTAAGCATCTCCTCCACCTATGTTCTGGACTGCAGACCCATTCAAGTGAATGCGAATCGCAATATGGGCACAGCCGGCACACAGTCGTTGGCATTAGCTCTAAGCCCCTCGGTGCTTTTGAACAGAACTGTAGGGAAACCTACTGTGCTAGTGGTCCACAATCTGCAGCTTTCTAGCTGTTAAGGCCTGATGGGAGTTGAAGTTTTGCAACAACTGGACAGTCAAATGTTGGAGACCATTCATATACTACATTATCTTGAAAACTATGGACATCTTTAACATTTTTTTAACATATGTTAGTGGTTTCCTTAAGTTAAAAGGTTGCAGTTCATTTTTAGACATTTTATCCACATGCTGGATATAAGACCGGGTGTTGATGTCTTCATTAGCTCTCATGTATCTAAACTGCTTCATTCCTGGACTGATGTGTTTTACCCTCTCCCCTGCAGACTCCACAGAAGCTTTCCCCCTCTCTACACTCTGATCTGCCATGTACAACTTTCTCCCCCTCCCTGCTGCTATTTCTAATGTTCCATTCACATATGACAAATCTGGCAACAATCTGCATGCCATGCATGCAAATGGGGTTTCCACAACCCTGTTCACATGCAAAGGATATTTTCCGAGTGGATTTTAAATGCTGGTACCTAAAAAAAAAAAAAACTGCTGTAAAAATAAGCACCAGGCTACTTATCTCAGCCAGAAATGCAGAGGATTAGCCCAAATAAATAACAATGGGGCTTATACTCATGAAGATCAACTGCTCTGCTCAGCACGTCCAAGTTGGAGCCTTGGATTTCGGTTGTGGATCTTGGATTTGCAATATGCAAATGCAACACATGTGAGCATACCTCAACACTGAGAGACGGGAGGGGGAGAGCAAACAGAGCTGACACGGTCAGGAGTTTCTTTGGGTCCATGTCATAGTCAGTGGGCAGCCAGATACGTGCATAAACAGTGTCCATAGTTTTTAGAGCAAATGCCAGGTAGAAGGGACTTCAGTTTGATAACCTACAAGAACCCTGGGAATTAGCAATCTTCCCTTTAGGGCTTTAATTCATTTCAATGAAGGTCACATCTTGGCAGAAACTAGCTATAAATTATATAATACATATAATTTATGAATTAAAACAAATAACAATTCAGTAATGCGCCCTAAGATCTTTGCTAAACACGCTGAACAACTAAACAGAAATACACTTGAAAACATAAAAAACAATATATACAATAAAACAGAAATGTCACCACGTCTAGTTACGTAACATGCCTCTAACTACGTCCCATACCTTGATCCCAATTCTCTTGTTCTGCCGTCCTGTCTTCTAGAAATAAAAATGATAAATGTAATGGAAGACATTAAATGAAAACAATAGTTGCACATGAGGACACAAGCAAAAACTAAATGAATAAAACATAGGAAAGCAAACAAAAGCAAAAACACACATGTGACCAGAACAAACTGGGCAATGGATGGATGGGTGGACAGATGGCTCAATGAAAGGACTGATACAAATAATGGTGTCGTTATCCCTTTTATTGCACTAGGAACACTCTGAAACTTGTCTTGACCTTATTCCGTTAATTTCCACAAACATCTTATAGAGCAAACTGACAATTTGTAGATGCAAATCCTAAAATAGCAGATATTTGAAATTCCTTCTGCAGTCCTAATCTCAATAGAACAGGCAGCAACGTCAGCTGCAAAAGATGCTGAGCCAGCCAGAGTGACCAAGGCTCAGTCCCCGCTGTAAGGCCCGTATCCGAATAGTGCTCCTCACGGTCTATAATTTGCACCCTCTCAGGATGGGCCTTCTGATTAAGTAAGTTACATCAATGGACTGGTCAGAACAGAACAAGACCTAGTCCTCGACCGTAAGGCCCGTGACCTCAGTCCTCTTCAAATGTATCACTACAGTCATTCAACTAGACTGGCTGTATCTATCTATCTATCTATCTATCTATCTATCTAATCTCGATCTAGAATTATCAGCTTCTTGTACCTATTATCCTGTTATCATTATCTGGATAGGTTAATAATAGTAGTTAAATATCTTTTGTTCTCCAATACTATCAACAATGTGCAATTGGATTGAGCACTCATTCCTGTCAGTGCTCAGTCATGTCAAGTCCTGTCTCGGTGCTAAGTCCTGTGTCGGTGCTAAGTATCTTTTGTGTATATTGGATAAACTTATCATTCTGTACACTTTCTCTTTTATTTTTGTCAGCCTGATGAAGGGCTTCTTATATAGCCCGAAACGTTGCCTGCTTATATGTGCCAATATGTCCGGCTGAAAGCTTAATAAATACACCTTTGCATCATCATCCTTTGGAGTGCTGTCTGAATTGTATCTATATGATGAAAAGTTCATGTGGTGGAGCATTGAACAAAGCCTTTACTGACGTGCACCCATCTCTCCAGTATTAAGAGCGAGTGCTTGGATCCATTCTGCTGAAATTACAGTGCTAAGTCCTGTGTCGGTGCTAAGTCCTGTGTCGGTGCTAAGTCCTGTGTCGGTGCTAAGCCCTGTGTTGGTGCTCAGCCCCGTGTCGGTGCTCAGCCCCGTGTCGGTGCTAAGCCCCGTGTCGGTGCTCAGCCCTGTGTCGGTGCTCAGCCCTGTGTCGGTGCTCAGTCATGTGTCGGTGCTCAGTCATGTGTCGGTGCTCAGTCATGTGTCGGTGCTCAGTCCTGTGCCGTTGCTCAGTCCTGTGTCGGTGCTCAGTCCTGTGTCAGGTGCTCAGTCCTGTGTTGGTGCTCAGTTCTGTGTCTGTGCTCAGTCCTGTGTCTGTGCTCAGTCCTGTGTCGGTGCTCAGTCATGTGTCGGTGCTCAGTCCTATCAGGATTAGTTACACAGAAATTCTAAAAATCTTTGTGGCTGCCTGTGATTAGAAAAAAGGATCTGTTCTGTGTCTGATATTGCAGTTCACCCTATTCACTTTAATGGGGATGAGCTGCAATCCCAAACACTGACAGATGTGGCTCTGTTTCCGGAATAAAAAGCAGATCCCCCTTTAATACGTGTCTATCATGAAGTCTTGTGCGATGTGAGTTTGTTGCATGATGTGTTTTCGGGACTGGAATAGCAACCAACTGCATTATCTGGCTCAGTGAGTACGGTGCACAAGAGAAACAGTTAAATGACAAATTCAGCTCTGCTACATGTACTGCAATATAATGAATCTGCCACAAACTGTGCAATTATCTGTGACAATATGAAAGCCATTCATCAAATCCCAGGCTTGAAATAGCAGCAAGTCAGCTTCACTCTGTCAAGATTGTCTTCAAGACATCTCGAGAGAATGAACAGTGCAGGTAGGTTATCTGTATCTATACGGTATCTGCTGTGGATGTATCACCAGTCGCTACCTTCCAAAAAGGATATTCTTCCGTTTCCCATATGAGGAACTTTGAGCTGAAAGCAGTGTCCCCCCAACCAATGGCTCAGGGGCCACATGTCATCCTCCTTTATGTGGCACTGGCTACCCAACTGATGGCAGCTCCAGATATTCTTGTACCCTAGTGGCACCTCTGATGTCATAATATCACCAAAACATGCTGATGCGCTATAGCCATATCACAACTTGGTTGGCAAGCGGTTGTCTCATTATTGCAGATCCCAGCTGATTCCAATGGGGGGGAGCCTCGTCCAGACATTTTCACTGCAGAGGCTGCCGCATGGAATATGTAGTTCAGATGAATACATGGATGGACTGTGTCCACCAGAACAGGAGGTGCTCTTATACAGTGGTTCTCCTCCTGGCTCCAAGATGGGGGCTCCCGAGTGGTGGACACCCTGTATGATATCTTAATAGGCAATATGGACACTGGCGATTCCGTTGTATCATTCATACACTTTTAAACGCCAATATGGTCGCCATGTTGAAAGTGGTTGTGAAGTATATATAGTAGATAAACTTCACAGAGGCATAACCCCTTAAAGAGCCTCTGTCAGAATGAGCATATTGCCTGGTAGGGCTTATCATGCTGAGTAAAACAATATATTTATTTCCTCTCTGGGGTTAATAAGTGCCGACATACCAGTATATTAATTTTTATATATATGTAAATGTGGCATTTGGAGCACCAAGGGCTTGGCCATAGCACTAGGAGCACCACTAGCTCAATGGTCCCTGTGTTGTCTGTATTCCCTGTTCTCTATTGAGTGACAGGGCTTGACATCTTGTCCAGCCCTGTGTTCTCATGGCAGTGCCAAAGCTTTGTGACTTGGCGCTTGCGCAGTAAAATAAGATGCTGCTTTCTGAGCTTTCGAGGCAGCAGAAAATCCAATGTGCGAGCGTGTCGGTTCAGTGACTCAACAAGTGTGCAGTGGATCTGATAAGCACTGCTTTCCGAGCTCATCGGTTCCACTGCACAAGTGCTGAGTCTTACACCAAGGCAAAACTCTATACAAGATTAAAAATATCCTTCAATTTAAATGGTTCACTAGGATATGCCAGATAAGTGCAGATCCCACTTCTGGGACCTGCACCTGTCTCCAGAACGGGGCCCCCAAAGTGAAGAAGAGCAGGCCGCACATGCGTGGTGGACTGTCCTTTTACTGCTATAGGAATTCCCAAAATTTCTGAGCGTGTGCACTCGCCTATTTTCAGAGGTCCCAAAGAAGTGAATGTAGAGCCCACCACGCATGCACGGCCACCTCTCCATTCACTGCTATGGGACGGCCAAAAATAGCCGAACTCTCATAGCACTGAACAGAGGGTGGTCGTGCATGTACATCTGTTCACCTAGGGGCGCCCGTTCTGGAGTTAGAAGAAGGTTCCACCTTGAGGGTATATCCAAGCAATATGCCATCAGTGCCTGCGATGGGAATACCTCTTTAATGACTCTGTTACCCAGAGGATCCCCTCCTTCAGCCAGGTCCCCTTACCAGCCACATTATTATCAGTTTTTATAAGAATTTAGCTTTAATTAGTGTTTATCAGCTGTCGGGTGTTCAGAATATACAAGAGCTCTCAGAGCAGGAAACTGATAAGTTCAGCATGAAACAGAAAATTAAATCCTCTGCAGATACAGGCTGACACTTAAAGGGGATGTCTCACTTCAGCAAATGGCATTTATTGTGTAGAGAAGGTTAATACCAGGCTCTTACTAATGTATTGTGATTGTCCATATTGCCGCCTTTGCTGTCTGGATACATTTTTCCATCACATTATACACTGCTCATATCCATGGTTATGACCACCCTGCAATCCATCAGTGGTGGCCGTGCTTACACACTATAGGAAAATGCGTTAGCCTCTCTAGTGGCCAGGAACATGTGAGCGCACAGAGGCTGGTGCTTTTTCCTATAGTGTGCAAGCACGACCACTGCTGATGGATTGCAGGGTGGTCGTAACCATGGAAACGAGCAGTGTATAATGTGATGGAAAAATGAGTCCAGCCAGCAAAGGAAGCAATATGGACAATCACAATACATTAGTAAGTGCCTTGTGTTTATCTACATAATAAATGCTATTTGCTGAAGTGAGATAACCCCTTTAAGTGTCAGCTGAGGTCTAAATAACCAAATATCTGCCCCCACGATCACTACATTCCAGAATCTCCTGAAACCCTTATGTAGCTAACAGTAAGACTAATTGCTACAATTCCCATAGTTTTCATAAGGGTACACTTACACGAGTGTATGTATTTTTCAGTCTGCAAACTGTGGATCCACAAATACGGATGCGGTTCATGGCATGCGCATAGTATTAGACATGTTCTACCTTTTGCGGAGTGGACATACGAAAGCAGAAAGCAGACGGAAGACATGGTGTGCTTTCCGCATTCATGTGTCCGTTCCGCAAAAGTTAGAACATGTCATATTCTTGGCCACAAATGCGGACCACGGACCGGATGAAGTAATTCGAACCTCATCAGTATTTTGTGGATTTGCATTTTGCGGACCCAAAATACATATGGTCACGTGAATCTACCCTAAAAGGCTAAAAAAAATAAAAGTAAAACATTTAAAGGGCCATTATGCTTCCTCCTTAGGATGAAAAGAGACATGCATGGAACAGACACAGCCATAAGGACGAGACAGGGAAGAAGCAAAGATTCAAGACACAGACCTGAGTTTCGTCTTCGTGGTGAGTCCAAGTCTTCTGTGGCAACACCGTGCAATGACAGACAGAGACAAAGGAGATGGGAGTGAGAGTGAGGGGAGAAAGCAACGGACACTGAAGGAAAAGCACCTTGCAAAGGTTTAGAAAAAGTACAGATTGTAGGCAGACAGATGACACAGAATGAACACAGACGTAGAGACAAAGAGGACAATAGAAAGACTCCGAGAACACACAGGCTACAGGAGAAAATCATTAGGCAATTCAATGCAGGTAAAGCACTCGATATCTGGTGAATACGTTGGCCAATCAATAACTATAGCAAATGGCACAGTTATATGGAAGAATACAAAAGCCCGCAATCCAGTTTTATAATATTAAAAATGAAAAGAAGAAAAGAAATTATATATATATATATATATATATATATATATATAGTGTATAGTGCAGAGCTGAATTTGTCATTTACCTGTTCATCATGTAATAACTAGCTAATAATTATGACTGCAGTCCTCCTAGGGCAGTGGTCAGCAAACTGCGGCTCTAGGGCCACATGTGGCTCTTTAGCCCCTTGATATTGGCTCTTCCAGGTGCGGGATCACATGTACAGTGCGATCGCATTTTCATTGCCCGTGGCAAAAATCGTCAGGAGGGGGAGGACCAGGAAGTGGTGAAGGCTCTGTACTCACCGCTTCCTGGTCCTTGGCTGTAGGCTGTGCAGGGCTGCTCACAGCGTGAGGCGCTCTGTGACGTCATGCTATGCGCGCTAGTTTACAGCACAGCCAGCAGCAGGAGGAACACAGAGTGAGGGTTGTGAGGAGCAGGAGAGGTAAGTGCTTTTTTATTTTATGAAACTTGGGGCTGATCTGAGGCAATGGGGTGATGAGAATCATAATGGGGGATATGAGAGGCATCATGGATAATAACAGGGTTGATAAGAGGCATCATGGATGATAATGGGGATGATTAGAGGCATGGGGCTCTTATCTAAGGTCTGATTGGGGGTCTTTTACTTTGGGGTCTGAGCTGACGTCTGATCTGAGGGAGGTCTTATTAACATTAGGGGTCTGATTAGTGGTTTGACCTGAGGTGTAATGAAATTTTTTTTTCCATATTGTCCTCCTCTAAAACCTACGTGCGTCTTATAGAGTGAAACGTTGTGGAGTGAAAGATGTAGTGTCGAGGACTGAGAAAGGTAAGTTCAGATGGTTAGGAATACCCTTATTAAGTTAATAACAATGTACCTTCCTATATAGTTTACATTTAAAAAATTAAATCGCTGTTTTGTTGATATTTGGCTCAGTTGACTAATAAGTTTGCCCACCACTGGCCTAGGTATTACCAAAAATAAAACTGTGTAGGTGTACGTCTTTTAATCCGGTATTTGGTAATCTAGAACATCCATATATACCGTATCGGCAATATAATAAGGCGCAATGATGTTGCTCCTAGAGGCTCATTTGCATTTAATAAAACTAAAAAAATGTCATCAATGCGGGCACATTTGAACATGGGACGAACACAGATGCCTTTGCACCAAGCGCACATGTAACAGGTCAGCCAGTGTCATAGCCACAAATCTGCTGACAGATGCCCTATTAACATCTTCAGCGCGGAGATATGATCATTCAGAGTTACAGGCCCAAAGCCTGAGTCTGTACTACTTAGAGACTCTGATGACAAGTTGTTTTCTGATGTCTGTCAGATTGTATGGATTCAAATCATCAAATACACCGATATCTACATCATACCTACATGGAGTAGTGGCAAACACTGATGTACAGTACATGATAATTCCGCACACTATACATGATAGATGAGCAACACAGACACTGAGGGGGTCATTTATTAAACAGAAATACACCTATGTTAGGTGTATTTTTGGCGCAGATTGTGGCGCAAAGCTCCTTTGCACCGCAAACGACGACTTCTCCCCGCTAACGCCTGGTGTAAAAAAGTGGAGTGGGCGGGGAAGGGAACGGCCGGCAGCCGCGTCTCATTCATCATTTACCATGCCTGGTGTAAGCGTAGAAAATGGTCTAAATGTAAGACAGCAAGGAAGCTGGTGTTGGATCTGCCGAAGTTATGTAGGCGCCGACGCCTCTTCATAACTCCGGCAGAACCACCGCCAGCGCACGGGGTTATTAAGACCAGCCTCTAAAATGCCCGTCCTAATAAATGTGCCCCCGAATGCCCAGAATGAACCCCCAGCCAGATTTAGTTTGCAAGACACCTTAGGGCAAATTTAAAATTTACTTTCCTAAGAACGTAAACATTTCCAGAAATTTTTATTTAAAAAAAAAGCATATGGGTTCAGCTTTCCTAGTAAGTAAAATGGATCCCAGAAGATGAATTTAAAAAAAAAAAAAGAATTCAACCGAAATTTACAATTCTTTTACATCATGAGATCCACGCAGAGTATGATACAGGAGCAGCAACTTTATCTACTGATTAGAACTTTGTTCAAAAAATTCAATTCATTTATTATCCTGAACTTCACCAGTAAATGTACAATCAAGGATAATTCCACAAAAAAAATACTTCACATCTTTATCGTTCTTTGATCCTCATCTCGTCCCAACCTGAGCATCAACTTGGCCTGAAAGGTTTGACATTGGTTTGTGAATTGGTTCAAAAATCCCAACCAATTTGAATACACATCTTGCATACCCTTTTTAAAGATGGCCGCCGCAACAAAACAGAATAATGCCCATATCTCTAAAAGGAAACATATTCATCAAATTTTACTAACTTGCTCACTAAAGTGATCCTCCATCCAACCATCCTCCACCTTCGTCTTCAGCCCTGGGGTCTTATACAGTAGTGTTGGTAGGGCACTTGTCTATACATGCCAATATACTTCTAATTAGAGAAGGAAGCCTTTACTGTATTCCCATGGCATGGATATTCAGCATGGGGCCCCGCGTGGTATAGCACCTATCCATCAGCTATTCACCCATTCAAAACTCTTCAAAGTACAGAACTATGTTGAAATGCAGAATTATTTTAAATACCCATGCCTCTGGGTGCCATGAGATGTTTTTGACCAATGAGGATGAGAGGCATACGCAGTTACATACAGAACTTTATAGACTGCTTCTCCTTTTGCACTGATAATGCCAAGTCTGCCAACAGTAACTTTCTGGTTCAAGAAAAAAAAAAAAAATCACATCAACTGGGGAACAAAATCAGCACTTACATGGTGCCCTCCATTTCATCTTCTCAGCTGCAGATCCTCAAATACCTGGGCTTTTCTTCTGCCATCCATGATGGTCAAAGACTACCTGGTGCACACTGTGCATTGGGTGGTCCGAGACACCTCCTGCTATCCTTGGGTTGGCCAGAATTGCTCATGTGGCCAGTGCTGGCCCATCCAAGAGCAGGACTGGCCAAGCAGGAAGTGTCTTGAACTACAGATGCACAGTGTGCATCAGGTTTTCTGAGAAGTGGTGTGGCCATCTTGGATGGCAGAAGAGAAGCCTGGCCTGATAGACCTGCAACTGGAATGATGAAAAAGAGGTCACCAGTTAAGTGTTCTGTTTATTTTTCTTGAACCAAAGAGTCACTTTAATGTCAATTTTAAGTGTAAATACTTTAAGGTTAAGCAATCTGTAAAGTTCTGTATGTAATTACGTATGCTCTCAAATGGCCAAAAACATCTCGTGGCACCAAAAGTCATCGCTAATTAACATAATTTTGCACTTTGAGAAGTTCTGAATAGGTGAAACCGATTGTTGATGGATAGGTGCTATACCCAGCAGAGGCCACTGGTGAATATCCATGCCATGGAAATAAATGAAGCATTAATCAGAAGAAAGTCCATCGGCACGTATAGACATGTGCTACCAGCACTACCGTATGAAACCCTATGGCTGAAGAAGGAAGATGGAGGCCATTTCTTTGATTCCTTTAGACAGGGTTTTTGTTAAATAGAGGGACAAGGAAGGAACCAACATGAGCCTTTTTCAATGTCCTCTTGGCATATTTTTTTTTTTTTTCGCTGCTTATCCCAAGAAACCACTCCAACAGTACCAAAGTTGTATTGCTAAAAGACGTTATGCAACCAAACTGGTGGCCCCTTGACAATGATCTCATTTCGTTCATGAAGACATGACCCAGCATCCTTGTCTGCAGCACTTAGGTCAGGCTTTAGAGGAGAAAGTCATTCAACAACTACAAATATGACGGTGATGACCTTTGAAACAGAGAGTTGCTGAGCCCATGTTCAGTACAGCATGGGGTGGGGGAGAGTTCCACTGGAAAAAACTTGAGTTTTGACCTTTTTAGATGTATAAAAATGACAGCACTGATAGGACAACACTCTGCAGAAGTCATTTGAACATTGCATCAAATTTGGTGACTATAGGCGAATACTGTCTGTGGTGATTCGAAGGGTTTATCCAGTCTCCACGTCAAGCTGAACGCAAGGTGTCCTAATACTCTGACTCGTTCAACCAGTTGCTATGAGTGGCACAGGGAAAGACACTGATATATGACTGGTTGTCTTCCTGGCCACAAAAGAGGGATGCAGCATCACCAATGAAAGCCAATAGGCATTCTCTGATTTCAATGGGATCGCTCGGCTTTAATTGTTGGCCAACACCTTATTTAAATCATGTTTTTATGCTTAACGTACTTTTAAAGAATAGTTGATGATGTTATTTTTAATTTTCCATGTCAATATCTATATTTAAACAAAAACCATGAAATCCTGCAGTTCTTGTACTGGCCGCTAAGCCTAATAATAGGCACCACTTCTTAGTCTGTACAGATAACTTTCCTGCAGTTTTCTGCTAATCTGTCATTCTAATCCTGCCTGTAATGATACTACCTCTGTGTATAGATAAGACAGGATCCATCATTCACAGTAGCTGATTGTCAGAGCTTATCTATTCCTTCCTTGTACAGTGACCTCTGCACAGGGCACAGAGCATGCCTAGAAAACTCTCCCATAGAAGTCAGTGAGCCCCCCCTGACCATTGTGTCTATGGCCCATGGGGCTGTTGTAAAGCATATCTCTAAATGCTGTTAAGAACGGCTCAGGTAAGATGGCCGCCCCCATAATCGTGTTCAGGAAACTAAAAACAGATTAGAAAAAACCTTATGTGCTGCTATCTGGTTTTAACTGGCAGATAAAAATTTCAGTGGCACGTTTCCTTTAAAAGCTTCTAGCCCCAATAAAAACTCTATAAAGGCCTCTCACCTTACATATGTGCCATATATAAGGGCTTTTGACACCCCCCCCCCCCCCCTTAGGCGCTAAGACCTGGATGCGACTGCTACCTTTATGCCCACCTCAGATACACCCTGGTGCATGTTTTGTCTTAAAGGCTATGGAAACCTTTGACAATGGGAAAAAAAAATACATATGAATGTCACGAGTAAAGGCTGTAATCTTCATTCCTTTATTTCAGACCCATAATATTCAGTTTTCAATTCCTAGTTTCACACGTTTCTCCGGCATACATGTCCACTCTATGTAATACATGATGGATTTGTGTGTCCAGAATGCTGCTGCCCTCACTAGCTTTCCGGTATCAGCAAAGATTCATTCTAGGACTGAATTCTCTTACTACAGCCCATGAGGGATCTCTATTCCTCCATGGAAAAGGTCCAAAACCAGCTGTTCAGATCTGGGTGGTTATTACAGTGCACGAATCCCATTCCGAGAAACATAATAAATGCTGAAAAAACACGATGTTGATTCAGCACCAGGAAACAATCAATTTGATCTTCCTTAAGGTATGTATTAAAAATCCTGTAACATACTTATGGATGCTATTGATCGAAAAATCTATCTTAATACTATGATAAAGATCATTTTTTCAATCAAAATACTTTGATAGGACCCAGCAGTATGTTACAGGATTTTTAATACATGCCTTAATGAAGATGGAATTGATTTTATTCTGGTGCAGAATCAACATCGCGTTTTCTCTGCATTTTCCTCCACATGTTGATAGACACTGATGATGAGGAGTATATGACATGTGTGCTCAGCTTTCTCTCTACACTTCTACAAAACCTATATAATTCCATCTCTGTAAACTGCCTTGTGTAGGCTTTTCTCCCTATCTACAACACGTGTCAGCTGTCCTCTTTGGCTGCTTTGCCCCCTCTCCACACACTGATCTGCCTTGTACAGTATCCTCCACCTCCCTTGTACAGTCTCTAACACTGAGAGAAGTTAAGGCAGTAGGTAAAGACAGCCAGTGTCGAGAGCACCACTAGCTAGGTATTACACTCTGTAGAGGCAAAATGGTAGGAAATCAAATGAAAAAGAAACAAAAATCAGTGTAATGAGATTGTCTCCTATGTACCTATGACATACCAGAACATCATCTGACTCTTTAAGAAAGCTAGTCGTCCATATGGCAAAATGTGATCTGTTCCAATGAAACTTTAAACAAAGTTGAGTTTCAGTTTTCAGAGGCTTTATCAGACTTCCACTGAAAGCAGACAGAATTACAGTCTATGTATAAAGGCGGATATCGCACCGCTCCACATTGTGGATGTTTTTTTACTTACTTAGATCATTATATTGACAACAGTATAGATAATAATTTCTTCTAGTTTTACCAGAGAAGGAAAAATAGGTCAATGCTTGTGAAAAGCACTTGATCGGGACAATTGCTGCACAACTATGTCTTTAGGAAATCTATTTTATTATTTTCAAAGTACTATTTCTTGGGATGTGGGTCGATCAATAAGAACAAGTACAATAGTAGGCCGAGACTTGATTTCTATATGTAGTACAAGAAGAAAATGCCCTTTTTAAACTCCAAAAGAATTCTAAAGGTGGGTAGATGATAGATAGATAGATAGATAGATAGATAGATAGATAGATAAATAGATAGATACAGATAGATAGATAGATAGATAAATAGACAGATAGATAGATAGATAGATAGATAGATAGATAGATAATAGATAGGAGATAGATAGATAGATAGATAGATAGATAGATAGATAGATACTAGATAGATAGATAAATAGATAGATACAGATAGATAGAAGATACATAAATAGATAACAGATAAATAAATATGTAGATAGATAGATAGATGCATAGATAGATAATATGCAATTTCTAAACTTCAAAACAATTCCAAAGATATGTTGATAGACAGATAGATAGATAGACAGATAGATAGATAATATATAGATATAGATAGTAGATATATAGACAGTGCCACCTTGATGCAACCAGAAAAAATGAGGGCCCACTAAGTTGTTGCCATTGCATATACAAGTTATATCACAATTCAGTCAGGATTGTCCCTAGCAGAAAGTGACTGGTCCCAAAGTGGCATCAAATAGGGATGTATTTTGGGCTCATTAAAGGGGTTGTCCCATGAAAATTTTTTTTACATTTTTCAAACCAGCACTTGGATCTGAATATTTTTGGAGTTGCATGTAATTAGAAATTTAGTATAGCCACTGAGCTATTCAATAAAATGTATCTGTATAGCGTCACCTGCTGTTTGTTCTTTTCCTTATTTCCTTTTATAACTCACTGAGGTGGTCGCACACGCTCAGTTTAAATCTTCACCTGCCATCAGCCATATCTTCTGTTAGAAGCTGTGACAGTTATATGGAAAAAAACTACAGCAGAAAGAAAATGCCCCCTGAGCTGCAGCAGAAAGGACGTGCCCCCTGAGCTGCCAGGTTGAAATAAATCTAGCAGAGCAATTGGAGCAATGAATTGGGAGATCGCTGTATCCATGTGAGGTACAGGGCTGGTTGTAGCTTTGTTAGAAAGAGACTGTCCTCTACTATATGTTGTCTGATTTACATTTTTACATCAATCATGGCAGAACCCCTTTAAATATGTGACAACCTAGGTCCATTTATACTCTAGTAGACCAGTCTGACCCTGTATAGATATGAGGTAGCTAGAAAGATAAATATATACTGTAGATATAAGATAGATAGATGCAAGATACGATAGATATTAGATAGATAGATAGATAGATAGATAGAAGATAGCTAGATAGATGGATATGAGATAGATTGCTAGATAGATAGATAGATAGATAGATAGATAGATAGATAGATAGATAGATAGATAGATAGATAGATAGATAGATAGATAGATATGAGATAGATAGATAGATAGATAGATAGATAGATAGATATTCTCTGAGAAAAGATCTTGGAAGTACATGGACAGGCGTGTGTAAATACGCACATTAGCTGAGGCCCAGACACCTCCCATTAGACTGCTCACCAAGGTATGAAGAATAGATTGCAAGGGTGTGAGTATCCAGATAACTTCCTTGCATCTATGCCCTAGGTAGCAGAGGTATGATCACTGATACAGCAGAACACACTGATGGAAAATGTTATCCGGCATAAGACTTATATTCTGTTTTAAAGTGAACTTCCACCTTTCAAACCTTGTAACTTCAGGTCTCACACTCGGTATTTACAGAGCCCCAAATACCTTGCGTGGCACTAAAGTTCAAGACCAAAACTCTGCCTGCCTTAGACCACCACTAGAGGGAGCTTTGGAGCGGACTGCATCCTGTTTATACATTGAACTCAATCAGTAAAAAGGATGCAGTTAGTGCCCCCTAATGGTAGCTGCAGGCATCAAAATGTATCTGTCTATGGGGAATCTGAAGTTATGTATCAGAAAAACTGAGGTATAGTAAGATATCTGGATGAGTGGACAATTCACTGAGGGCCAATCATCTCCCCAATTCAGTGTATACTTTTTAAAAAATGTTTGCCCTTTGTTCCAGAATTTAACTTTTTTCTTTTTTGGGGGGGATTGATAAACTTTCTGAAAAGGGATGATGCACAACACTGAGTTAAAGGTCTCACGCTCACAGGCTAAACCTAGACATTTCACACCAAAGTGAGGAGCGCGCATGATGGACACACTCAATACGAAAGCATGAGCTCTCCCGGGGGCGCCACACGTGTGCAGGCCTCATGCTTTCAAGGTGGTTTCCAAAAACCCTGACAAACCTGGCTCAGAATGGGCTTTCTTTCTCGGCAATGGTTTGTCATCAGTTATTGCACCATTCACCTTTCTCTGCTGGTCTTCCCAAGTAACTTCTAGCATAAACCAAGAGAAATTAAAACTTGTCAGAAACACAACAGTAAGTGGACAGAACATAAAGCCTCACAACATGGTGGAGGTGGGAGCAGCTTCAATCGGGAAGGAAAGATAAGGGGGGGGGGGGGGCACTGCAATCGGATGGGTTAGAGGTTTCTGATTTCTTCACAAATGTAAATCGGTAAAAAACTGGGTAAAGGTCAAGGGTAACGGCCATGGTGATGTTTTACATAGCTATGAGCGTACACGGGTCAGACTCGATCCATAGATTGCATATGGGTCCGTAGAGCATGCTCGAGTCTCAAGAGATAGCCGAGCAGAACCGCTCAAACCCCAAGGGCACAGCACTTGCATGAGCCTTTCCAACAACTTTTTTCCGCAACCAACTGATGGGGGTTGTAGCACCTGGACCCCCCGCCACACAGAGCAACTAATACGGCAGAAGCTTTATAAAATGATATTTAGTCTTTCATGTGGATTTTACTAGTTACATGATTCGGACATACCAGATATTGTTCACATCAATGGAAGCCAACTGTGTAGGTTAAAAAAGTGGGAAGAAATAGATAGATAGATAGATAGATAGATAGATAGATAGATAGATAGATATGAGATATAGATAGATAAATAGATATAGACAGAGACAGACAGATATAGACAGATAGATAGATAGATAGATAGATAGATAGATAGAGGGTTAGAAAGAAAGACAGATACATAGATACAGTATGAGATGATATGAGATAGATAGATAGATAGATAAAAAAGATAGATATAGATATGAGATAGATAGTTTCCTGAACTGTAATATTGATGGCCTGTCCTTAGGATACCATCCATGTCTAACCGGTGGTCAGTCTTCAGGTTTTTCCACCAATTACCTGTATGAAGCGGCTGCAGCGCTCATTGCTTAGGCTACTTTCACACTCGCGTTTGGTGCGGATCCGTCATGGATCTAAACAAACGCATCCGTTCAGATAATACAACCGCATGCATCCGTTCAGAACCGATCCGTTTGTAGTATCTTTAATATAGCCAAAACGGCTATGGAGGACGGATCCGTTTTCTATTGTGCCATATTGTGTCAGTGAAAACGGATCCGTCCCCATTGACTTACATTGTGAGCCAGGACGGATCCGTTTGGCTCAGTTTCGTTAGACGGCCACCAAAACGCTGCAGGCAGTGTTTTGGTGTCCGCCTCCAAAGTGGAATGGAGGCGGAACAGAGCGAAACTGATGCATTCTGAGCAGATCCTTTTCTATTCAGAATGCATTGGGGCAAAACTGATCCGTTTTGGACCGCTTCTGAGAGCCCTGAACGGATCAGACAAACGGAAACCAAAACGCCAGTGTGAAAGTAGCCTTACTCAGGCACAGCACTATACTGATGGTTGTGGCAGCGCCTGGAACTGCAGCTTAGTTTGATTCACTTGTGCTTTTGATAAAACAATATCCTTTATTTGATGCGGTAAATTCCATACAGTGCAAGATAAATGCAAAATCGACGCGTTTCGGATCTCAAGTTAACGATCCTTACTCATGATGGATACTGCAAGCTGCCAGATCCAGAAGCGCAGCGCCATGCCTGGGCAAACCAGGCGGCTCCTTCACGCAGCTAATGGGGAGTGTCGCTGGACCTGACCCCGGAAATCCCTTTAATGACATCCCACATTCTAAAAGCTATTGCAATTACTTTCCAAGCACCATTATCCCCATCCTCCTGGTCTCCCTGAAGCGAACATAGATCATCATAAAACGGCAGGGGTGGGTGTGTGGAATCAGTCCTATTTGTACATTTTCAATCAATATACTGCCCTTTATGTCAATTATAAATTGGTAAAAAGTTGTTATAAATTCACAAAATCGCAGCACCACCTGCCTGTACCACAGCTTGTTGCTGCAGTTTTGTTAGATGTGACATGACCGAAGAAAAAAAATATATAATTAGGCTGGGAAAACTAGAAATAATTGTGGAAAGTTCTTTCTAAAGCAATATGCAGGGGAAGATAACAAATATATGATTTTGATTAATGTATAAAGTGAATAATAAAAGGTTTTCGGACTCCAAGTGGTTGTACATGATTAGAAAAACATGGCTGCTTTCTTACAGAAATAGCGCCCCCCCGTCCATGGGTTATGACTGGTATTACAGCCCATCTCAATTGAAGTGAATCAAGCTGAGCTGCAATACCACAACCAACCTGTGTGGCGCTGTTTCTATAAGAAAGCTGCCATGTCTTTTCTAATCCAGCACAACCACTTTACGGAGATTCAGTCAAGGTCTCCGGTACTTTGTCTTCTCACCCCTGGTCACAAGATCAACAGTAAGGCTTTCGGGACAAACAATTATACAATTTTCTTTCTTCATAATTCCACGCCATAAATCATGTGCACATTTTACACAATCCACATAGTGTGGTCCTAGGACATATGCTGAATAGCTGCAGTGTTGCCACAAAACTAAAGATTTCTGCCCATTTCCTATAGATAAAAGAGAAGAACCTTCCCTCCAGTAACAATAAATAATGAGAAGAGCGATGCGCTAGTATGCTCGGCAGTAGATACTGACACTTCGCTGGATTTACATCCACCTACAGTTGATATCAGGGGTGGATTTCTAACTGTGCATTCACCCAACTGTATCCATTTTGGGTTCCACAAATCGCAGACCCGCAAAATACGGATGTGGTTCACATGCATCCCACATTTTTCGCGGGTCCCATTGAAAAAATGGCTATTCTTGTCTGCATAACAGACAAGAATAAGACATGTTCTATAATTTGCGACACAGATGCGGACAGCACACAGACGACATCCATGTGCTGTCCCCAATTTTTGCCGGCTGCCCGCCTTGATGTGTGTGCTCACTATTGCCTGATGAAGGGCACTCATACTGCCTGCAACGTTGTGTTATTGAATTGCACCACCATGTCTGGCTAAATCATTAAGTTCACCCAGCATACAAAAATTGGAGTGCTGTCTCATCTGTCTCAGTCCCCAATTTTTGCGGCCCTGTAGAAATGAATGGGTCCATGTGTGAGCCACAAAAAATAGTATCCGGCATATGCTGGGCACTACCAGCTCCTGACAGATGCTATACACTATAATGGGGTGCACCAGATTTCCGACATGAACAACAGTATTTTGCCAGACAAAATATTGTTACGTACCGGCAATGTTTGGCACTTTTTTTTAACTTTATTACAGTGTACTCATTTTGAGCTTAAAATCATATTTTCAATTGGTCTTTATTAAAAAATTTGAGCACCTTTCTCTTTACAGCCTCGAGATTCTCTATTAGTAGGCTCTGTATTTTTACTGTTTTCCGTCAGGCAGCTCAGCTGACAGCTCCTTATCTCTGATCCCTGAGGTTTACAGTCTGGAAAGCACAAGGACAGCGAAGCCTGGCATCTGAATCAGGCCTCAATGAGTTGCTGGCTCAGCCATCCCCATGCACTGACCCAGCAGATCACTGCTAAACTGGGTTAAAAATATAAGATGTGGCATTTTTACTATTTAGGATTGTGTTTTATGGGCATAGGGGGATAATATTCCCTTTCTAGCAGCAGTAACTAAGGAAGAGGAGGGCTCAACCCTGCGGGCTTGGTACTGTCCTGTTTATCAATCAGTGTAGTAGTGCGTAGTGAGGTGTGTAAAGCAAGCAGCTGAATCAGCTCTCTAATCAACAGGGAACAGCCAGCAAAGAGATCCAAGGAGAACAAACCAGGCAGCATTCCCCTGAGAGAGAAAGAGAGTACAGTATCCATTTAGATGGTAGGGCAGCCATTAAGAGAGACTATGCATGATGCAAGTCTGTGAAGGTAAAGCAGTCTCCTGGACTCCATAGCATTGGCTGGGCTTAAAAGTCTTAGCTCTGGGTTGTACCTGAGAGAAAGATTACAGATCTATTTTAAGGTCTGGGCATTGCATCCTTCACCTAGCTCCTGCACTGTACCCCATAGATGAAGCCTCAGGACGGATTGTACTGTGCCTACACCTCCTCTAGGTGTATGTGAATGCACCCTATAACCTTCTAACACCAAAGGCACCTCACCTTTATTCAGGCAGAAGACAATGACCATGGGATACTCTGGGGGAACATAGGATGCCCCCCTATTTGCTGTGCATGGCCTACGGAGCACTTTGGAGGGCCCATAGTCACCATGAAAACTACCACTCCCATAGGCCACAGGCCTCCCCTATGAGCTGCTTCACCCATAACTCCTGAAAGCTTCTAGGAGAAGACCACGCTCATGCACATCAACTCCTTGTATATGTGGCTGCTACAGAGACTCTGGTGCGCTTTGGGTCTCAGTGGTTCAATGGGAGCACCCTTTCAAACCTGAATCTGGTTCCGGCCTCCACATTGCTCATCCTATTACTAAAAAAAATTTATGGCCAGTTCTTAAGAAGAACATTTCGTGTTCACAAAGGTAAAAGTGGAGGAGCTGCCCAGAAAAACCAGATGCCAGAAAGGAAGGAATATCATTAGTTGTGGCGACGACCTCCACTTTTCTATTGCCTTAGTTTAAAAAAAATAGTTCCTTCCACTGTCTTCATCAAAGCCTATCTAGAGTATATCCACAGATTTGAATCACCATCCATGTGACACTGATAAGACCCGCTTCAGTCTACCTGGGAGCGACCATAAAACACACTGAGAAAACCCACTTTTAAGAAAAGTTGCACAAGCCACACAAGCTTTGTAAACTATTCCACAGGACAATCCTGCAAAAAAAAGGAGGATACCTCACTCTTTGGAGATTCTGATGGAGGACAACAACAACATTTTTATGGTGTTGGTATACAAGCTAGAGAAGAGAATCGTGTATGTGATTGGTGTTTATGGCCATTTGACCACAGTGATACAGTTATGGGGTTATTCAAGAGTAATATAGACCTTCCAGAGTGGCCGACCCGCAGTGGAGATCATACTTACCACGGTCCCACTGCTGGGTTCACTGTCTGATGCTCTTAGGCCGGCACTTCCTTTCCCTTCCGCACAGAGATCGACATCTGTTGACAGGGGGACACGTGACCGCTGCAGTGGTGACCTGATCCCCTTCCGTTACGTGACCAGTTGTCGTGATGCAAGCGGAGCAAGTCAGCACTTTGGCCTGTGATTGGCTGGCACCAGGTAAGTATGATCTTCACCATGGGTCAACCACTCTGGGAGGTCTGTCTATTAGGCTTCGTTCACATCACCGTTCAGCCTTTCCGTTCTCCTGCTCCGTTTAAAAGTTGTGCATGCAGGACTTTTGTCTCCGCTCCAAAATCATCTTCTGAGCGCAGACCTAACGGACCCCATTATAGTCTATGGGGTCTTTAGGCTCCGTTTGGCTCAGTTATGTGCCAAATCCGTCATTTCCGTTCTTCTGTTCTTAAACAGAGCAGGAGAACGGAAAGGCTGAACGGTGAAGTGAACAAAGCCTTAGCCTATATGTGAATTTTATAATGTCTACATAGAATTGTGTGTGTTGGGAGGGGGGGGACGAGTTATTTTCAACAGGTTGTTTAAAGATGTAAATTAAATTTCTTTTATATTCTGTAAATCTAAAGTAGGTGGACGGATATTTAAGAATGGAGAATGTGCTGTGATCTTATGTTCCTAGCCGTTGTGGCCATCTTGATTGAAGATACCGCGCAAAGTGTTGACATATGACGTCACCGCGCCGGTTGGGCACATCGACGTCATCCTCTTGCCCGGCCAGCGTGATGACGTTACAACGTCACTGCGTGAGATTTTGCACGTTGTCTTCAATCAAGATGATCGAATTGGTCTCTACGGGAGCAAATTGATAAGGTAAGTATATATTTATTTTTTCCCTGATTTACCCCTAAAGGGGTAAATGGTAGCCTCAGATGCTGCGATCAGCGATGACCGCAGCATCTGAGGTGTTCAATGATGGGGGGAGGCGCGATCGCTACATACAAAGAAATGCACTTCGCGACGAAGTTATTAGTTACAAATCGAATTTCTTTGTGAAATTCGGCAAAGTAGCCAAATCGAATTTTTCATAACTTCACTCAACTCTACCCCTGACGAAGCAGATGTAAGACTTGAGTTGGGCCGACCCCATAATGTAATTTTAACAATTTTATCCTGGAAGTATAATAAATCTTACATATATTGCCAAGTCCAGGTTGTACTTCACTATTTGCCAGTCCTTTGCCTTTTTACCAGGGGCGTAGCTATAGGGGGTGCACAGGGAGCAGTTGCTACTGGGCCCAGGAGCCTGAGGGGCCCATAGACCCTTGTGGTGCATAAGAAGACACCAGTATTATAGAAAGTGCATGCTGCTGAAGTTGCAATTCTGGCTGGAGAGAAGGGGTTAGGTCAAGAATTTGGCATGGGGAGGGGGGGGGGTGTTTTAATTTTCTGACTCAGGCAGCACAAAGGTTATGTGCTCTCCTGCCCCTGGCCACAAAGCACTGAGGGAAGGGGGGCCCAAGCTGAACTCTTGCACCAGGGCCCATGAGCTTTTAGCTACGCCTCTGCTCTTTACCCTGCAATGGAGGATTAGAACGGGATTTCGAGAAGTGATGTTGCCCTGGGCAATGTGAATGGTGGCTGGCTGCACACCAAGATCTTTGCCTGCATTATAGACATATGTGAACGGTATACATTTGAACATCGTATTGCTATCATTTGAAGGAAACCCACATCACCAAAAATCTGCTGTGCTCAAGGTTGGATGGATGCTCTAAGGGACATACTGTATGTTTCTTGCTTTTGCCCTGATTTCCATTGAACCAGATGGGCTCCTCCAGCCAGTGGTCATACCCTTCCAGTAATACTTGCCACAAATATTCCTCTTCCCTGCTAAGTGATGACTGTGTCATCCAAGCAATCTGCATTGTGGAACTTACTTTGCACCTTCCACCTCCTCCCTGAGAGATCATTTTCTCCTACACGAGGGCTCCGCATTTCCTAGACCTTCTCCCCTATCTAGACTGGTATGCCTCCTCAGCTCTCTCTTTGCTTTCTGCATCTACTGAGATGGTTCTTCTTAGGCCTCATGCACACGATCGTTGGTGTTTTGCGGTCCACAAACAGTGGATCTGCAAAACACGGAAAGTGATACGCTTTCCGTTCCGCAATTTGCGGAACGGAACGCGGCCCATTGTAGAAATGCCTATTCTTGTCCGTAAAACGGACAAGAATAGGACATGCTCTATTTTTTTTGCGGGGGCACTGAACGGAGCAACGGATGTGGACAGTACACGGAGTGCTGTCCACATCTTTTGCGGCCTCATTGAAGTGAATGGGTCCGCCGCCGAGCCGCAAAATATGTGGCTCGGACGCGGACCACAACAACGGTCGTGTGCATGAGGCCTTAGTCACTGAAGCCTGCTGGATGACATCTATGAGGATGTGTGCTGAGAGCCTAAGGAGTGTTTCTACTGATAGAACCTGACTACAGAGGAGGCTGTTTGTAGTCAGGATCCACCAACTGACCACAGAATTCTGTACATCAGTAATAAACATTCAGGACTAAAGAGGCAAAATAAGTAATAAGGATATATCACAAAGTAGTCATTTTGTATCGTTTTACTTATTGTTTCCAACTAATCTAAATATGGGTACCTTCACACTTGCATTTTTCTTTTCCGGCATAGAGTTCCGTCGTTGGGGCTCTATGCCGTAAAGAAACGCTTCAGTTACAGATAATACAACCGCATGCATCCGTCTGAACGGATCCACTATTTTTTTTAACATTGCCAAGACAGATCCATCATGAACTCCATTAAAAGTCCATTGAATTTGCCAGAGAAAACGGATCTGTCCCTATTGACTTACATTGAGGGTCATGACGGATCCGTTTTGCTCCACATCCCAGGACGGAAAGAAAACCGCAGCATGCTGCGGTATTTTCTTCGTCCAAAAAACGTTCACATACTGAACGGATTTCTCTCTATTCAGGATGCATGGAGATAATCCTGATCAGTTTCTTTCCGGCTTAGAGACCCGACGACAGATCTCTACGCCGGCAAAGAAAAACGCTAGTGTGAAAGTACCCTAATAAATTGTGTATTAAGCCAAGTTATACGCGCGTCAAAAAACAGCGTAATAGAACCGCAGCAAGTAGGAAATGAAAAAAACAAGGTAAGAAATACGTTGACTATTTCCCCACTGGAAACATATCAAAAATGCTGGAAAAATTGTAGTGCCAACCTAAAGCATTAGATAGTTATTAATTCATATGATGAAATGTACAAGGCATGAATAAAATATAGTCTGGCTTCTAAGTAACAGTGGTTTCATTCTGGAGCTGAATCCTGCTACTTATAAACTGCTGTGAAGTCAGTGATTATTCTCTATCGTTCTGGGCCTTCAATAACGGCATTTTAGATTTTGATTCAAGTTGGTCCATGTGCTGCGTCAAAAGGGTTAAATATGTCTATGTATGCAATGAAGGGGCGGCGAGCTACAATGTATGTAAGCAATGAAGGGGCGGTGCGCTACAATGTCTATGTAACCAATGAGGAGGCGGTGTGCTACAATGTCTATGTAAGCAATGAAGGGGTGGCGCGCTACAATGTCTATATAAGAAATGAAGGGACGGCGCGCTACAATGTCTATGTAACCAATGAAGGGGCGGCGCGCTACAATGTCTATGTAAGCAATGAAGGGGCGGCGCGCTACAATGTCTATATAAGTAATGAAGGGGCGGCGAGCTACAATGTCTATGTAACCAATGAAGGGGCGGTGTGCTACAATGTCTATGTAACCAATGAGGAGGCGGTGTGCTACAATGTCTATGTAACCAATGAAGGGGCGGCGTGCTACAATGTCTATGTAAGCAATGAAGGGGCGGCGCGCTACAATGTCTATATAAGTAATGAAGGGACGGCGCGCTACAATGTCTATATAAGCAAAGAAGGGGCGGCGCGCTACAATGTCTATATAAGTAATGAAGGGGCAGCGTGCTACAATGTCTATGTAACCAATAAAGAGGCGGCGAGCTACAATGTCTATATAAGCAATGAAGGGGCGGCGCGCTACAATGTCTATATAAGCAATGAAGGGGCGGCGCTCTACAATGTCTATATAAGCAATGAAGGGACAGCACGCTACAATGTCTATATAAGCAATGAAGGGGCGGCGCGCTACAATGTCTATATAAGCAATGAAGGGGCGGCGCTCTACAATGTCTATATAAGCAATGAAGGGGCGGCGCTCTACAATGTCTATATAAGCAATGAAGGGACAGCACGCTACAATGTCTATATAAGCAATGAAGGGGCGGTGCGCTACAATGTCTATATAAGCAATGAAGGGGCGGCGCGCTACAATGTCTATATAAGCAATGAAGGGGCGGCGCTCTACAATGTCTATATAAGCAATGAAGGGGCGGCGCTCTACAATGTCTATATAAGCAATGAAGGGGCGGTGCGCTACAATGTCTATATAAGCAATGAAGGGGAGGCGTGCTACAATGTCTATATAAGCAATGAAGGGGACACGCCCCCTCCATTGTGATGATCAGTAAGTAAAACTCCCATGGGTTGGATCCTGCCATTTAAAAATTCAGAACTGCACACAATAGGGGGGTTGTTTATGGGTTTAAAGAGGACCTCTCCCCTCTCCTGACATGTCTGTTTTAGTAACTACTTGCATTCCCCATGTCATAACCATTCAGGATCATCTATTCTTGTGATTCTATAATGTACCTTTCCTTTACTGTTCCTGCTTGAAATTGTGAATGATTTACTAATGCAGTCCCCCAGAAGGACTACTGCAAAGGGTTAATTACTATTACCAAAGTTAAATGTTGTGTTTTATTATGTACATGCACTTAATAGCACAGTGTGGGCAACATAGGGTTAACAATTTGGCAAACTGTGTTAGGGTGCCAGGGTGATGGACCTGGTCCGCCCCCTGGCTAGTTAGAGAGAGAGACAGTCTAAAGAGAGCGTCCAGTCTGAAGCAGCCTGGAGGAAAGATATGTGTGAGAGACCTCCAGAACAACTAGGCCCAAGAGAGAGTCCAGTCTGAAGCAGCCTGGAGGAAAGACATGTGTGAGAGACCTGCAGAACAACTAGGCCCAAGTTCAGCGAAACCTAATCTCTTATCCTACAACCCCCCAGAAAGCAGCCATATTACCAGAGTACTCCTGGGAGAAAGAGATTAGACGGTCTAGAACCCACAAAGCCGTGCATTGGACTCAGACAGCAAGGTATTGTGCTTGTTTATGGCAGAAAGACTTTGCTGCTGTAGAAGGAACTATTGTGAAAGCATCTTCACACTTTGAGATGGACTGACCACCCATATCTCACTCCGGGGATTGCAGAACAACTTAACAAGGACCTTACTGCAAGCCTATGGTTCTGCCCAGAGACTGCAATGTGTCTTTAGAGAGAGGGAGTACTATAACCTCCATCATTATTGCTGTCCATACACTGCTATTAGGAGAATATTGCACTGTGATATACTTTGTAGTACAAATAGCAGCAAGGCAGAGTTCCAATCCCTATCATCCACCTAGTAAAACTACAGGCCTGATCATTGTCTACACTGTTTACTGGTCCTGTCTTGCATCCAATCATCCCATCTACCATCAAGAGCACCCCAAACTATCACCACGCAGGACACCCAATACCAGGGTATTCCCTCCAGTCATTTAATGAGTGGAGATTGCCGCCATGATCTGGGAGTACCACCACCTTCATAGCCACAACTACCACGATCTTCTACGCAATCCCCTGCGGCTCGATATACTAGCAGTTTGCACTGGAGGTACAGATGGGCATTACCATTTGGGGGTGTATCCCTGCCAGT
This sequence comes from Bufotes viridis, assembly GCA_033119425.1. NCBI lineage: Eukaryota > Metazoa > Chordata > Amphibia > Anura > Bufonidae > Bufotes > Bufotes viridis. The sequence goes on along the minus strand of CM065593.1, from coordinate 38,606,545 downwards.
CACTGGCAGCACTGATTTTAGTAGGAATAATAAAGGAATGGCACAACATAGTGTTGTAAGAATAGATGTTCCAGAATTGTTATTACATGGGGAATGCAGGTAGTTACTAAAACAGGCATGTCAGGAAAAAACCTAAAGGAGATTTCCAAGATTTTTTCGGGTCTGACTCAGGTGAGTCCCGCTAATAAGCATAAGGGCTCATACACACAAACGCATTTTTTGTCTGTGTCCGTTTTTTTGGGGCCACCAAAAAAAAACAAATTGACTCTGTGTGCATTCCGTTTTCGTAGGTCCGCCCTATTATTGTCCGCATTACGGACAAGGATAGGACAGTTCAATTATGGACCGGCGGTTCCGTTCTGCAAAATGCGGAACACACACGGCTGGTTTCCGTGTTTTGCGGATCCATAATTTGCAGACCACTAAACAAGAGTGGTCGTGTGCATGAACCCTAACCCTGGGTTCACACCTGAGCGTTTCTGAGACTCGCGTTTTACGAGCGTTTTTGTCGCGCGTATTACAGCGCGTTTTTGCAAATAGGAAACGTGCGTCATACGCACGTTCGTGACTCTGGAGACCAATTGAAAAAGGCATATATACACTTTAACGCCTGTTAAACACGCGTCTTACGCGCGTTTCCATTGAAGTCTATGGGTGCAAACCCGCGACAAAACGCCCCAAAGAAGCTCAAGAACTTCTTTGAGCGTAGGGCGTTTTACAGCGCGCGCTGTAAAACGCTCAGGTGAGAACCATGCCCATAGGGAAACATGAGTTTTCTCCTGTTGAGCGTTTTACAGCGCGTTCAAACGCGCTGTAAAACGCGCAAGTGTGAACTGAGGCTACATGGCAATTTTGGTAGCAACACACATTGTGCAAGCAAGTATCGTGGTGTAGCAGAGCTGCCATAGGAACAAATGGAATGACAGGAGACTCAGGTTTGTTGAGACTGCAACACACAAGTCGAAAAAAAATAAAATCAACACTGCTGGATTTTTTGTGGTTCGCGTGCCACGGTCACGGCAAACCTGTGAATAACGCTGCCACCCCATTCATTCTTATGGCGGCCTGTGATAGTTGGGCGCACGACACGTGTCGCACCCAAAAGTCGCCTTGTACCCTAATGAAGGTGTAGTAGTGCCTACTTATAGGGGTTCTCCGGAAAGAAAATGAAAATATGTAAATATTATTTTATTATAAATAAATTCCCAAATACTTTCATTAGTTATAATGGCTCGTTTTCTCTGGGGAGCAATTATAAGGGGAAATAAAATGGCAGCCATCTTATTAGTTCACACAAAACCTGTCCTAATCACACAGGACAAGTTACTTCAGAACACTGAGGTAAAAGCTGCCTCGTTCTCCTCTCTGCTTGTCTGGGATTATGATCCTGAATACAGATGATAGGATCTTCAGCTGAATCTGTAGGAATGGAGCTCATGAGGAGACATGAAGTACAGAGAGGAGATGGGGATGTGGCTGTGTGATTAGGACAGGTTTTGTGTGTAATAATAGGACGGCAGCCATTTTATTTCTCCTAATGATTCCTCCCCAGACAAAACGAGCCATTATAATTAATGAAAGATATTTGGGAATATATTTATAAGGCATTATTGGAGGCATTACTATTGCTGGGGAACTAAAGGAGCCATTATTCATTCTGGGGGCCCTAATGGGAGCAGTATTAATTCTGGGGGGCACTAATGGAGGCATTACTATTACTGGGGCACTAATGGGGGCATTATTCATTCTGGCGGGCACTAATAGAGGCATTACTATTACTGGGGCACTAATGGGGGCATTATTCATTCTGGGGGCCCTAATGGAGCAGTATTAATTTTGAGGGGCACTAATGGAGGCATTACTATTACTGGGGCACTAATGGGGGCATTATTCATTCTGGGGGGCACTAATGAAGGCATTACTATTACTGGGGCACTAATGGGGCATTATTCATTCTGGGGGCCCTAATGGGAGCAGTATTAATTCTGAGGGGCACTAATGGAGGCATTACTATTACTGGGGGCACTAATAGGGGCATTATTAATTCTGGGGGACATTAATGGAGGCATTACTATTACTTGGGCACTTATGGGGGCATTATTCATTCTGGGGGCACTAATGGGTGCATTATTAATTCTGGGGGGGCACCAATGGAGGCATTACTATCACTGGGGAACTAAAGGGGGCATTATTCATTGTGGGGGCACTAATGAAGGCATTACTATTACTGGGGACACTAATGGGGGCATTATTAATTCTGGGGTCACCAATGGAGGCATTACTATTACTGGGAAACTAAAGGGGGCATTATTCATTCTGGGGGCACTAATGGAGGCATTACTATTACTGGGGGGCACTATTAATACTAGGAGCCACATTATGACCCGTACACTATATAGAGTCCAGCTCTGCAACAGACCAAAATCTGATATTAAATGACCTACCTGACGGATAAGTTATCAATATCTGTAGCTCAGAGAACCCCTTTAAGGAATCTGGCGAATTTCAGAACCAACAAGATTATCAAAAATGTCTAATTAAATTCTGGAGAAAAGACATCTCAGGAGTGATCATAGTCTTGTAAGGGGCGCTCACTACATCGAGAGGAGACCACCATTCAATCATTTTTATGCATTTGTATTTAATTATATCACTGGCGGCAGCGAGTGATGACAATGTCTGCAAAGCGCTATGGAATATTTCGGCGCTATATAAGCCGGAGAAATAAATTAATGACCCCTATGTACGGAATAACCTACGGAGCTGTACCGCCAGCCACACTGATTAGGGATTACACAGCTCTTTGGTGCCCTCTCCTGGCGACTGACTGGTACTGCCTTTAAGAGAACTTGACTTGTTTAAGAGAACTAATACTTGATTTGTATTAAGAACCATCATGTATCATTTTAAATGTACTTACATAGAATAGAGCCTGAGCGGTACGTATTTAAGCTGGAGAAATGTTCTATATGATTAACCTATGCTTTTATTTCATAACTTATTTGATCTAAATCTTAAATCTATTTTTTTTGGCTCCATGAGGCAAAAAAATGAAATAGTGTCTGCTCTCTGTAAATTAGAGAAGGTGAATATTCACAGATAAGTTATATATCTGCCCAAATTGCGCGCCCTACCGTCAGTGCGGGATGCTGCCTGACATGAAGTTCTCAGCCTATGTTAGAGATGGTGCACCCCTAGTTGCTGCAGGAAACCTGCATTTGTCCCACCAGCAGAATACAGGCTGCCATAAAACAGCGCAGCTCCTGGGCTGCAGGGAATTGATTCTCCTCGGGGTCCCTTCTCTATGCTTTTCTATCAGGGCTGTTGTCACATAGTGACGAATGCCAAATTTTAGAATTTTATTGGCGGATTGGATTACCTCCTACTAAACAGAACATGCACAAGTCTACTTACTGCTATTAGGACTGACAGGTTAGGCGACTTTCACACTTGCGTTTTTACTGGATCTGGCAGGGTTCAGCAAAAACGCTTCCGTTACTGATAATACAACCGCCTGCATCCGTTATGAATTGATCCGGTTGTATTATCTCTATTGAAAGTCAATGAAGGACGGATCCGTTTTCTTTTGTGTCGTGCTCCGCATCCCACGACGGAAAGCAAACTGCCGGACATGTTGTATTTTTTTGCGGAACGGAAGTGCGGTTGCGGACAGCACACGGTGTGCTGTCCACATCTTTTGCGGCCCCATTGAAAATAAATGGGTCTGCACCCATTCCGCAAAATTGCCGAACGGATCCGGACCCATTTAGTGGACGTGTGAATGGACCCTTAGGCTACATGCACACGAACGTATTTTGTTTCCGTGGCCATTCCGTTTTTTTTTTGCGGATAGGATGTGGACCCATTCATTTCAATGGGTACGCAAAAAATGTGGACAGCACACTGTGTGCTATCAGTATCAGTATGTCCGTTCCTTAGCCAAACAAAAAAAGTTGAATATGTCCTATTCTTGTCCGTTTTAGGCATTGTTACAATGAATCTGCAAAAAAAAAACGGATGGTGTACGGATGTCATCTGTTTTTTTTTGCGGATCCGCAATTTGCGGACCGCAAAACACATACAGTCGTGTGCATGTAGCCTTAGGCTGAGTAATTTGATCAGTTATTTCCATTATTGTGAGCCAAAACCAGTAGCGAAGCCGACACAGAGACTGGGTATAATGGAACGATTTCCTCCTGTTCTGTGTTTAGAGCCGCACCTGGTTTTGGCTCACGAACGTAATTTCTTTCCATGTCCGTTCCCTTTTTTTGCGGCCCATATGTGGAACCATTCACTTCAATGGGTTCGCCCAAAAAATTGAAATGACTCGATTGTGGACCGGACCTGCGGATATACGGAAATGGACTGCACATGGAGTCATTTCAGGTTTTTCGCGGAGCTATTGAAATGAATGAGCCTCTAAGGGCTCATGCACACTAACTTATTTTTCTTCCTATTCCGTTCAGTTTTTTTTACAGGTCCATATGCGGAACCATTCATTTCAACGGGGCTTGAAAAAAACGGAAATGTCTCCGTGTGCATTCCATTTCCGTGTGTCCGCATGGCCTTTCTGCAAAAAAGATAGAACATGTCCTATTATTGTCTGTTTTGCAGACAAGTACAGGGATTGTTACAATGAATCCGCAAAAAAAAAAAATGATGGAATACGGATGTCACATGGATGTGTTTTGTTTTGCAGACCGCAAAATACATACGGTCGTGTGCATGAGTTATAACTGATGCAAATAACTGACCAACTAACTGAAGTGTGAACTCAACCCAAGGGTTCGTACACACGACTGTATTTTTTTTGTGGTCTGCAAATTACGGATCCGTAAAAAACACAGATGACATCTGTGTGACGTCCATGTTGCATCCTTTTTTTTTTGTGGATCTATTGTAACAATGCCTGTCCTTGTCCACACAACAGACAAGAATTGGACATGTTCTATTCTTTTGCGGAACGGAAATGCAGACACGGAATGTACACTGAGACATTTCCGTTTTTTTCAAGCCTCGTTGAAATGAATAGTTCCGCATATGGACCTGTAAAAAAACTGAACGGAAAAGAAAGAAAAATAAGTTAGTGTGCATGAGCCCTTAGAGCAGGCATGCTTAACCTGCGGCCCTCCAGCTGTTGCAAAACTACAACTCCCAGCATGCCCGAATAGCAGTAGGCTGTCCAGGCATGCTGGGAGTTGTAGTTTTGCAACAGCTGGAGGGCCGCAGGTTGGGCATCCCTGCCTTAGAGGCTCATTCATTTCAATGGGTCCGCAAAAAACCCTGACATGACGTGTGCATTCCATTTCCGTATATCCGCAGGTCCTTTCCGCAAAAACACGTCCTATTCGCGCCCGTTTGGCGGTCAAGGGCAGCCATTGTTGCAATGGATCTGCAAAAAAAACAGATGCAATACAGATGTCAAACTGGTGTAATCCTTTTTTTTTTTTTGCGGATCCATATTTTGCGGTCCGCAAAATACATATGGTAGTGTGCATGAGCCCTTATTGAAAGGATTCCCCCTCCCCATCTAAAAAGAAAACTCTGCATTATGCCTCATGCACACTACCATATGTATTTTGCGGCCTGCAAATTATGGATCCTCAAAATACAGCTACCATTCTTGTTGCATCCGCATTTTTTGCAGACCCATTCACGTCAATTTTTTTCCGTTTTTGCGGATTCAGTTTGTGGTCCGTATGCGGAACCATTCATTTCAATGGTTCTGCAAAAAAAAAAAAGGAATGTACTGCATATGCATTCCGTATTTCCGTATATCCATTTCGCTGAAAGATAGAACTTGTCCTATTATTGCCCGCAAATAACGATCCGTGGCTCCATTCAAGTCAATGGGTCCGCAAAAAATACAGAATGCATACGGAACACATCCGTATGTCTTCCGTTTTTTACGGATCCATGCCGACTTTGCCCATGTGTCTACTGTTAAAATACATTACTGTACATGATTAAAAATTTTATGTTTCTGTTTGCGAGCCACAAACAACGGAGTGCATACGGAAACCATACGGAGATTTTTTACGGAACTATGGAACGGAAACAAAAACCAGAACAACGGATCCATTAAAATCGGACCGCAAAATACTGAAAAAGCCATATGGTCGTGTGCAAGAGGCCGAGTCTGTGTCTTGCATTTTGCCGATGCGGAAAGCACATGGATCATCTGGAAAAAGATACAGTATGTCCGCAAATACCGAGGACCATGGACCCACTGAAGTCAACGGGTCCACAGGAAAAATGCGGACGGCACACGGAACGCATCTGTATTTTCTGGATCCGTGGTTTGCAGACCGCAAAACGGACACAGCCATGCACATGAGGCCTTAACTTTCGAAAACCTCTTTACTATTTTGAGAGTGTGTGCATTCGATTGTAAGCTCCTCTGCCGGTACGGCTGGCGGGAATCAATTCATCCCCTGTATAAGGCTGCATTGGGTTCGTGCCTATAAAACTCATTCATTGTATAATATAGAATTATGAGTAAATTCCTTGGCATTTTTAAAATCTCTGCTTGCTGTTAGTAAATTGAAGCATTTTGTCATTTGCAGGTTGATACCCTGTCCTGACCTTGTCCAGCCGTCAGAGGTCCATGACCAGTCAGCGGGCAGAGCTCTGATGGAATCAGTTTGGACAGGACAAGACGGGGTCAGGTCAGGTTTTCAGCTATCCTATGACAGCAAACAGAGATCTTGACAAGAGTAGAAAATTGCCACTGATCCAATTCAGGACTCTGGGAAAGATATAGATGGTCTTACATTTCCCCAGAGAAGAGTCACCCTTTAGCGGCTCTCCGTTCTGGCTAATACAGGGGGGTCCTGGGTGCAGAACACCCTCTCCTAAAAAGACGATGCGAATGAAACCAATAAAATGTCGCCTGTAGTGTTGTATCATATGGATCACTTGTGTTACGAGACTGCAGAAGGTAGCCTATGAGTATGCATTCAGCTCACAGACCGCCTGCGTCCATGCACGGAGACAAGGAGACATCTTAAAGGGACGGGACAAGCAAACACGACAACACGTCTCCACAAACTATGAGGAACACACATGCTAGACCGTGGGCAGTAGGGCGGTGGGAAGTATCAGATACAAGTGCTGTATCTATATGATAGAAGACTGCAGTATCAAGTAATGGACTGTGACTCAAGAACTGTAAGCTAATTAAAGGGGTTGGCCCAAGATTAAAGGGCATCTGTCAGCAGGATCAACGCTATTAAAGCAGCCATAATGCTTGGTAGGGCTAATGCTGCTGATTAAAAACACACGTTTCTTCCTTCGATCCACTGCTATGTTTAAGAGAAATATGTTTTTTTGGGGTTTTTTATATATGAAAATTAGAGCTTTAGTGCACCAGGATTATGGTCTGCTTAAAGGGTTGATCCTGCTGTCAGATGCCTTTTAAACCCTGTCACCTATCTACAAGATAGGTGATAGGATTCTGACTGGTGGGGGTCCGAATGCTGGAACCCCAAATGATCCCGAGGTGTCCAAGAAGCCGAATGGAGTGGCAGTCAAGTGTGGGTGCTGCTACTCCGTATTCTATGGGGCTGCCAGAGATAGGCGAGTAAAGCACTCAGCATTTCCATCAGCCTACTGGGGTGGTGGCGTGCATGCCCCACCACCGCTTCATTCACACGGGGTACTCAAGGACCCTCGTGATCAGTGGGGGGTCCCAGTGTTCGGGAACTTACCACCCATTTTGGTGGAAGAGGTGGTAGGTTTCAGTCTTGGGACCACCCCTTTAAAAGGAGCGGTCAGGTTGAACACGCCCAGGAGGAGCCGAGCAGATTGATACTTGGCTGCAAATTTATTAAAATAGGTTTAGGGTGCATTCATATGTTGCATCCGTTTTTTTGTGGACACACTGTACCAATGCCCATCCATTTCTGCAAAATGGACAAGAATAGGACGTTTTATCTTTTTGCAGGACTGCGGAACTGACATACAGATGGGGACAGCACACAGTGTGCTGTCCACATTTTTATGGACCCACTGAAAGAATGGGTCCGCATCCGATATACAAAAATGCGTATCGGTTACAGACCAAAATATGGTTGTGTGAATGTGGCCTTATTTCATTCCATTTTTATTCAGTGTCAAATGTATCACCAATATTTGTTAAATTAGGTTGCATTCACACGACCACATGTTTTATTTTTATTTTTTGCTGTCCATGAAACACGGATCCACAAAAAATAAGGATGAAATCAGTTTTTTTTGCTGACCCATTGTAATAATGCCTATTCTTGTCCGCAAAACAGACAAGAGTAGGACATGTTCTATTTTTTTGCAGGACTGTGGAAAGGAAATACTGATGCGATGAGCACAAAGTGTGCTGTCTGCAATTTTTGTGGCCCCATTGAAATGAATGGGTTCACATCCGATCTGCAAAAAGTGCGGACCAAAAATACGGCCGTGTGAATGGGGCCTTAATCTGTATGGCAGCGTGAAGGGAAAATGCAACACAAGACGCCATAGGGCTTTGCACTATCAGAATGTTACACTACTTTTTATACCACCTGCTATAGTTTTTGGTCCAAAAGAAGCGCCAAAATCTGTCGAAGGCCTCAAGCACTCGGCCATATTTTTCTTCCGCGTGCTATTAGCGATTTTTTTTAGTGGCCGTTTGCTTGCATAAAGGGGAACATGTTTAAAGTGACTGGGTTATTTAATCCCAGTAATATTAACCAATTCATCCACTGCAGCGGCATAACATCGAGATTTCATACGTCCTACTTAATATCTGATCAGTCATCGTATTCAGATACTTCCCACTGAAGGTGAAGGAACGAGCGCAGGCCCATCAAGTCAGATCTCTAATCTACAGCAGGGACTTGCCTTTTCTCCCGTTCACAGGCGGACTCTGCAGCTTCTCCTCATATTCTTCATTCACATCAAAAAAACAAACAATTATTAATGCATACCGCCATATACAATACACAGCACACGGCATCAGCTTTTAACTAGTCGACCAGTGGACCCAATGGGCTAACTTTACAAATTGCTGAATAATTAGCCACAGTTCTTTTCAGGATTTGTGCCTGTGGTCAAGGAGTTTTTATGGAGGAACACGTAATTGTAGGCATCCGTGTGCCGCCATATGGTGTCTCCATACAGCACCATATCCCAGCCTGATTTTCTGGGACTACTTCTGTGGAAGAGCATGCCATAAAATCCGAGTCATTTGGAGGCACACTATGGTCCCATAGAAGTCAGTGGGTGCTATATGATGTTTCCGGACAACCTGAAGGTCTAAAGCCGGCCATATATTTTAGATTGCTGTGAGCCTACGTCCACATTAGCTTTTGGTAAATCCAGTAGTCTCTTCGAGGAGGGAAGCAGATTGCCAGAATTACTATATCCGGCATAGCTGGACACCGCCATGGTTCTCCAGATCCCTATTTACTACAATGGGATCCATTGGGTGTCCGTCAAGAATTCCGGCCTTCTGCAAAAAAAGAGAGCTGCATGCACTGTGTTTTATCTGGCCGAAACCTGGCACACATCTCGGAAACCGGCCAGTTACCCGCCAAATCCCATTATGGTCCATGGGGTCCAGTGATGAGTGGCAGTATCCGGCTAGGCTGGATCCGGTGAACTCTGGCAGGCTGTTCTATGCCGGAACAGGTCTGATAAACCCTAGTGTGAAGCTAGCCTAACTCCGGTAGTCTGCTCCTCTGCTGGAACAGACTACTGAATGCAGATGTGAACCAACAGTTATTCCTCCCGGCCCTATCATACATGCTCGGGTTCAGCTGAGGATGCATGTGTTCTGAACAAGAGGGCAGAAGGTGTGGGTTACCTCCCTTGATAACAAAATATTGGGAAATCCAGGACACCAACATATGTATAAGGCTACTTTCACACTAGGGTTTCTCTTTTCCGGTATTGAGATCCGTCATAGGGTCTCAATACCGGAAAAAAATGCTTCCGTTTTGCCCCCATTCATTGTCAATGGGGACAAAACGTAACTGAACAGAACGCAATTTTCCAAAATGCATTCCATTCCATTTTCATACCGGAAAGCAAACCGCAGCATGCCGCGGTTTGCTTTCCATCCTGAGATGCGGAGAAAGACGGATACATAATGACCCACAATGCAAGTCAATGGGGACGGATCCGTTTTCTCTGACACAATCGAAAACGGATCCGTTACCCATTGACTTTCAATGGAGTTCATGACAGATCCGTCTTGGCTATGATAAATAAAATACAACCGGATCCGTTCATGCAGACGGTTGTATTATCAAAAACGGAAGCGTTTTGGCTGAGCCCTGCCGGATCCAGCAAAAAACGCCAGTGTGAAAGTAGCCTAAGATTGTTTGGTCAACATTGATTTTAGCCAACGTTCATCTAAGGGCGCATGCACACGAACCGTTCCATGAGGCCCGTTCCGTGCAGTTTGCGGTCCCCAATGCATCGGCACCGTCCATGTGGCTGGCGCAGACGGATTCAGACCCATTCAGCTTGAATGGGCCCGTGATCCATTCGCACGGCAAAGAAATAAAACAAGTTCTATTTTTTTGTGTTGTGGAGGCATGGGCCAAAATGCCACGGAAACACTCTGCAGTGCTTCCGTGGCCTTCCGCTCCGTGACTCCACTCCGTATTTTCCAGGTTGTGGACCCATTCAAGGGTGTATGAGCCCTAAGGGTGCATTCACACAACCGTTTATATTTTGTGGTTTGCAGGACGCGGATCTGCAAAAAAATACAGATGACGTCCGTGTTGCATCCGTTCTTTTTTGTGGACCCATTGTAACAATATCTATCCTTGTCCGCAAAATGGACACGAATAGAATTTGTTCTATCTTTTTTGCGCGGCTGGGGAATGGACATACAGATATACAGATGCATTTTTTGCAGACCCATTGAAATAAATCAACATTTCCAAATTTTTTGCAAAAGTACGGTCGTGTGAATGGGGCCTAATGTGTATGGCCACCTTATGAAGATGTGGCATTGTACTGGCACACAGTCTGTGGAGAATACCAGAACACACAGCTCCTCCTCACAATGTATAGATGTAAGGCCTCATGCACACAACCGTATTTTGTTTCCTTGTCCGTTCCGTTTTTTTTTTTGCTGATAGGCTGCGGACCCATTCATTTCAATGGGTCCGCAAAAAATGTGGACAGCACACCATGTGCTGTCCTCATCAGTATGTCCGTTCCGTAGCCCCGCCAAAAAAATAGAGCATGTCCAATTTTTTTCTAGTTTGCGGACAAGGATAGGCATTATTACAATGGATCCACAAAAAATAACGGATCTGCAAAAGAAAAGGGATGCCATACGGAGGTCATCTTTTTTTTTTGCGGATCCGCAATTTGCGTGTGCATGAGGCTTAATTAAGGAGGAGCCTGAAATGATTTAAGAGAGAATGCAAAAACACAAACAAACGAGTTCCTGGTTGGAAGCAGAAGCATGTGGCGCTGGAGGGGAGGTGATGTGCGGTACTAGATGGGGGGGGTCAAAAATCAAGAGGGTGCATTTAAGAAAACAGGTGCATGTGTGGATTTGCAACACGTGTTTTAACTGAAAGCAACCGCACTTAAGGGGAGCGCGCACATTGCATCTTTGTAGCGGGAATACCGGTTACACCTTAAGGCTACATGCACACGACCGTTGCCTGCCTCCGCTCCTCCTACAAATTTTGGGTCCGTAAAAAAACAAAAACGGATGATGGACTGTTTTTTTTGACGGATCCGATTTTTATGGCAGATCCATTGTAAAAATGCCTATCCTTGTCCGCAAATGTGAAAAAAATAGGACATGCACTATTTTTTTGACGGAATGAAAACACGGACCACGGATGCGGAACAAAAACGGTTGACCATCTGCATTTTCTGACGGACCCATTGAAATGAATGGGGAAGCATCCTATCCGTGAAAAAAACCGGAACGGACGCGGAAACAAACAACGGTCGGGTGCATGAGGCCTAATTTGCATTAAAGTTTTACCTTCATTTGCATAAAAAAAACTGCAGCAGATAGTAGGCAGGCGGAGGATATTCAAATAGCCTATCCCAGTGTACAGACCCAACTTTCTCCACCTGCTGTATCACCTATGGCTGTGCTCGATATTGCAACTCAGGCCTATTCACTTGAATAAGCTGTGCCTAGACCACGTGACCAATGAACCTGACGTCACTGACCTCAAAAGAGGCTGCGGCCTCTTCAAACAGCTGTTCGGTGGTTGAACTTCCACTGATCTGACACTAATGACCTATCCCGAGGATAGGACATCGATATCAAAATCTCAGACAACCCCTTCAAACCGTCGGACATTGATACTGATGGTTTAATAACACTTACTAGCTGCATGTATGTATGTCGGACATTCAGGACCCCCGCCGACCAGCTGTTTGAGAAGGCACTGATGCTCGCAGTAGCGCTGCGGCCTTCTCTCAGCTCGCCAAGCACAGCGCCGTACATTATATAGTGGTTGTGCTTGGTATTGCAGCTCAGCCCCATTCATTTGAATTGGACTGATCTGTGCCTGGGCCACATGCCCGTCATGTCAAATGGCTTAGGCCAAGCTGCGAGAGTTCCGCGCTGCCTTCTTAAACAGCTGATCGGAGGGGGTCCCTGGTGTCAGACCCGCACCGATCAGATAGTGGTGGCCGATAAAGAGGAAGGGTCATCAGTTAAAAAATCTTGGAAAACCCCTAGATAGAAATATGGCGCACAGGTTGCTATAGGTTAAAACACCTTTGTGTTGCCACACATGACCCCTTCCTCCGCTTTCTTAAATGACGCTCAGTGTGATCTATTTACAGCGTGGGTGACTATACACACCATCCATGGATTTCTGTATTTCTGTAATTTATCGTCATAAGAAGCGCGAACTATCAAAAATAATTCCATTACATTTTTTTTTCCGCAGCCAGAGGCAAAGAATGACAGTGCGATAACTTCATCTCGAGTCAAGTAATTAAGAGTATGGAAAATTGTGCTATCTCCATCTATTACAAAAGGATTTCTAATTAAACACTAACTACTCAAAGCGGAGACTAGGTGGTCCCACTGCTTCCCTTTCAGCATTACTTACAGATGTACCAGAGATAGAGTTATCAAATGTAGCAGAGCCGAGTTATCATAAAGAACAGGTTGCATCTGAACCTCTGCTACATCTGTATAGTGAAAGCCGTCCATGCTATGGAACCACAACTGGCAGCAGATGTGTAATACGACTATGGGGATGGGGCGTCTAAACCTCTACGGTGAGACCGACCTGCCTCCACCTCCGAGCCCTGTTCTCCCGCGTAGTGGCACTCCTCTTCTTCACGTGAACATGCAAAGCAAACGACAGGAGATCAACATGCACACGCAATGACATGATGAAGGACACATCATAGATGACGACACGCGACAAAACAGTTTCTGCAGTATGGACTACGCTGATGGTAAACTACAAGTCCCAGTATGCCACGAAAGGGGCAACGTGTAATGGCATGATGGGTGTTGTAGTTTCATAATAGCTAGAGAGAGCCTCACTGATATATGCCTCATTCACACGGCAGTGTTCTGTCAGTGATTTCCATCAGTGATTTTTGATCCAAAATCAGGTGCGGCTCTAAACACAGAACAGGTGCAGATCTTTCCTAATATCTTATGTCTGTGGAGGCTCCGATCCTGGTTTTGGCTCACAAATCACTGATGGAAATCACTGACAGAACACTGCCGTGTGAATGAGGCAATAATGTATCACAGATCAATTAGCAACATGTATCACTTACCCACAGGTATAACTGCTGGGGTCCGACTGCTGGGACCCCTGCTGATCACGAGAACGGGGTTCCCTGAGTCCCCCTTGTGAACGGAGAAGTAGTGTGCGACCATGTTGAGCGCAGCATTCAGCTATAGAAGTCTATAGAGCGGTGGTCATGTGTGCGCCACTACTCCATTCAGAACCTCTGTTCTCGTGATTGGTGTGGGGGGTCCCAGTGATCAGATCCCCGATGATCATACATTCACCATCTATCCTGTAGCTAGGTTGTTAAGAAACCAACATTAAGACTGTGTTCACACAGAAGCCACAATGCTCTGCCGGATCACAATGGATACCATGGGTGCCTGTGAACCCAAATGTCTTATAACGGGATCCTCCAGGTTTGAGTGTGGGGTCCGGGAAAAATAGCTCTGGGACCTGTGACAGAGGCTCCAATCAGTGCCATTGCACTAATACCTGAGGACCCAGGGGTTAAACGGGTTCTCCAGGAATGATTTAAGATGGCTGCCAGCAACCTGTACTAGAATATGAGTAGAACTAGCTGCCTCCACTTGCAGAGCTGCCTAAGAGGGTGAGGGTGTAGGGCATCACTACACATTACGCTCTGGCACTTTAAAATATTAGACACTGGTGAGTGTTCCTGTCAGGCTCCTCAGCCAAGATGTCATGTCATAGCCAGGATTGCATCATTACCATGTATTGTAGAGCAGTCTAGTGTGTAGTATAGATGGTAATGATGTGATCCTGCCTATGAAAAGCCATCACGGCTGAGCAGCCTAACAGGAACACTCGCCAATATGTAGTATATGCAAGTGCCAGAGCGTAGTGTGTAGTGAGGCCCTGCCGCCTCATCCCTGCTAGGCAGCTCAGTGGTGGAAACAGCCATTTTAAATAATTCCTCGATAACCCCTTTAAGCACAGTCATAGTTAATGTTTCAGAAATACAGGTGGGAGATATATAAAAACTGGCTTAGTTTCCATAGTAACCAATCAGATTCCACCTTTTATTTTTTACAGCTTCTTTGGAAAATGAAAGGTGGAATCTGATTGGGTGCTATGGTCAACTAAGCCAGTGTTCCTTTACACCAGTATTGCTAAATCTCCCCCACAGACTGTGTGCCCTGCTACACATGACTATAGGTCAAGCTGCAAATTGCAATTAGTGTCATCAGGTCAGCATATAGCACATATCAGAGTACAATTTTTCGTCCCTCTGTTATTCCTTCTGGAAACACAGGAAAAGGGTGTTACCATTCCCTACACCATTAGGATGTGTTTCTCTCATGGATCCCGAATACGGCTGGACAGGCCCCGCAGTGAGGTATTTTTTGCACAGCGTATGACAACTGCTTTGCGCTCAGTAGCTATTGGAGATATAAAAGGAGCCCATACAGTACATGGGTCACCTGCTGTCTGTGCCCACCCCTGGGTTTCATTATTAATGCTGCAGACTCCTAGGCAGTGGATCCAGTGGCTCTGTAAGGGGTGAAA
This sequence comes from Bufotes viridis, assembly GCA_033119425.1. Lineage (NCBI taxonomy): Eukaryota > Metazoa > Chordata > Amphibia > Anura > Bufonidae > Bufotes > Bufotes viridis. The sequence continues at coordinate 38,591,306 of CM065593.1, read as the reverse complement.
TGTCAAATTGTACCCTATAGTCCTTGTAATGGCAGGGTGATGCTGTAAGGGAGCACATCCATGCATGCTACACTAGCCTCTTTATAATGCATATTGTCTTCATACAGCTTGAATCAAACACCGGAGGCTGGGACAAAGTGCAGGTCTTCTGCTAGAGACCAAATGCTTTGAAAGTACCAATATTTTAAGATGCTGACCCTTCTTATCGTAATCCTCTTTCCAAGACTACTCTGCTGTAGACTCGTTCAAATAGAAAAAGTCTCTACTCTTTTCCCCAGAAACAGCAGCACTCCCATCCATGGACTGTATCTGGTATTGAAGCTCATCCCCATTTAAATTAATAGAGATGCAATACCAGACACGGCCCATGGACAAGAGTGGCGCTCTTTCTGGAAGTGCAGCAGATCCTTTTTTGCTAATCCCAAACTTGCCCTCTTTAAAGGGTTGTCTCATCTAAGACAATGGGGGTATATCTCACCGCGCATTATCGGCCACCTCTCCCATTCTCTTTTATGGGCCTGATAGAAATAGCCGAACCAGTGCTCAGCTATTTTCAGCGCCCCCATAGAAAATGCGCCCTCCACCACTTTCGAGGCTCTGTTCTCGATATAGGTGGGACCCGCACCTATAAGACAATGGGGGCATACCCTAACAAGAGATGTCTGTGAAGGTTCTCATTTATCAAGAGATGAGACAACCCCTTTAATATAAATATAAAATGTGCATGCAATAAATGTACAAATACAAATAGAGTTCTTTAAATAGTGCAAAAGGAGAGATTAAAAAACTAATTTAGGCTACATATCATACAACCGTAAAAAAACCGGTTAAAACACAGATTCGTAAGATTATTCAGCGCTGAATAGTAAAAACTATCTAGCACACAAACACAAGGCACTGCAATTGATATCATTTTAGGTAGGTTTACACCTTCGTGTAACTGATCCAGCAGGGTGTTCTGGCAGAGAACAGCCTACCAGACTTCACCAGATCCGGCCTATAGAATAACCTGTTTGAAGGCATCAGGCATGCTTTATTTTATGAAAGGACCAGGCAAAGCTAAGGCCTCTTTCACACTAGCGTTTTAGCTTTCCGTCCTAGAGATCCGTCGTCGGGCCTCTAGGACGGAAAGCTACTGATCAGGATTATCCCCATGCATCCTGAATGAAGAGAAATCCGTTCAGGATGCATCAGGATGTCTTCCGTTCAGTATGTCAACGTTTTTTGGACGTTGACAAAAGCGCAGCATGCTGCGGATTTGTCTCCGTCCAAAAATCCGGAAGACATGCCGCAACGCCGGATCCGGAATTAATGCCTATTGAAGGGCATTAGTCTGGATCCGGCCTTTAGCTAAACATCGTTTCCGCGCATTGCCGGAACCGACGTTTAGCTTTTTGTCAATGGTTACTATGGCAGCCAGGACGCTAAAGTCCTGGTTGCCATAGTAAGTAGGGAGCGGCATACTTACATTCCGTGCGGCTCCCGGGACGCTCAGGATGACGTCAGGGCGCCCCACGTGATCCATGCGCGCGGGGCGATCTGACGTCATTCAGGAGCGCCCCGGGAGCCGCACGGAATGTAAGTATGCCGCTCCCCACTGCTACTATGGCAACCAGGACGCTAGTAGCGTCCTGGCTGCCATAGTAACACTGAAAGCATTTTGAAGACTGATCAGTCTTCAAATGCTTTCAGTTCACTTGCGTTGTGCAGGATCCGGCGTGCATTCCGGCGACGGAAGTGCACGCCGGATCCTAACAACGCTAGTGTGAAAGAGGCCTAACTCACTATTTTATGCCTTGTGCAAGGCCTCAGGGGCGGTACTTGATATAGGACTTCAAAGACATTAGTCATGCTCCGCCCCTGAGGGCCTGCACCAGACATACCAGTGTATCAGTTTGGCATTGAATTTAATCGATAATGTACAGTAATTAAAGTATTGATATTCATGATGCTGGATCCTAAACATATTGGAGTTTTCGAATTATGGAAATCTCAGTCAGTGCTGAAGAGGTTTACAGAGCTTTTGAAATGCTAGATGTCTCTAGGGAATTTTAGGAGAAAATTTTAGATTCAATGCCTCTAGGGCCTCATGCACACGGACCCATTCACTTTAATGGGGCCGCAAAAGATGCGGACAGCACTCTGTGTGCTGTCCGCGTCCTTTGCTCCGTTTCGTGGCCCCCTCAAAAAAATTTAGCATGTCCTATTCTTGTCCGTTTTGCGGACAAGAATAGGCATTTCTACAATGGGAAGCGTTCCGTTCCACAAATTGCGTAACAGAAAGCGGAACAGCGGACTGCAAAACACCTATGGTCGTGTGCATGAGGCCTAACACCGTCTACCGCTGCCTGGCATTTAAAGGGGTTCTCAGAGTGTTTAATAGTATCTGATTGGTTGGTGTTTGACTCCTGGCATCCCCACCTCCCAATCAGCTGTTTGAAGAGACCACAAGCGTTTTGGCCTCTTCCTAGGTCAGTGACGTCATGTTCATCGCTCACATGGCCTAAGCGCAGGCCAGTCTCAATTAAGTGAATGGGGCTGAGCTGCAATACAAAACACAACATCTATCCAATGGACGGTGCTGTGCTTGGTGAGCTGCGAGAAGGCCATGGTGCTTACCAGAGCGCCGCAGCCTCTTCAAACAGCTGATCTGATATTGATAACCTACCGAGAGGATAGGTAACCCCTTTAGGGTGGCTATTCCCATCTTGGCTATGAAAGGTAGAGATGGGTATAGCCCTTTGAAGTACAGTACCTGAAAGACTGCACAGAAAATTAAGATTTCCCCCACTTCCTTACAGATCCATTAGCAGAGTACAGGCTGCTTTTTGGCAATCTATAATCTGAACCACCTTCAAATACAGACCATGCCATCACTTGTGTCCTGGAGTCCACTGAGAAATTTGCACTACTCCTTAAAACGATCAAGTTTTATTGGTTCGCTCCCATCTTGCCAACTTAGGAAGGGGGTTAATAATATGTATAAGGGTGCATTCACATCACCGTTTAGCTTTCCGTTCTTCTGATCCATCAGAAGAAGATAGAGGGGGGGGGGGAAACGGGATCCTATTTTTTCCCATCTGAAAAATGTATCTCAGACTGAAATGGCTCAAACGGATGACAGTTTTGATCCAAAAGGATCCGTTTTTTTTACAGAATCCTGTTTTTTCTGATGGATCAGAAGAATGGAAAGCTAAACGGCCTAATTGGTGTTTCTTCCTCCTTATGGGCTCAGGTAATGAGGACATGGCGGCGTTCAGTGTTTTTAGGCAACAAGTATAATGTAATGCTCAGCCTCGGATCTTTTTCTTTATCTACCCGTAGCTGGGCTCGACATTGAGACATCAATTGCAGTTGGGTTCATTTCCCCTGCAAAGGGGCGAGTGAAAACAAACCCTCTATGGTGTACAGACCTTCAAAATTCTCTATTTCCTTGTCTCCATTTTCTAGGGAAACCAGAAAAGGGAACCAAAGCACAAGGGTTAAAACAAGAGGATAGTTCATAACGATCACTGCGTAGAACAAAATGGAGAATGTTACATAAGAAAGTATGAATCGCTTGCGAATGACTCAATTTTTCCTTCAGGAGGTTGGCCCATCTCATACTATATTGGAATATCTTCACAGAGCTGGGACCTGCACCTATCTGGCATTGATGGCATATCCTAGCGATATGCCATCAATGTCTGAGATGAGGCAACGAACTTAAGCATCACCCACTGAGGAAATATGGTGGTTATATTATAGCTGAACTCTTATCAAACTGATAATGATATGGCTTAAAAGAGTGTTTATAAGGTCAGAGGATCAGAGATAAGGCTTCACATGAGCCATCAGCTGACGGAACTCAAGAAGGAAAATCTGCAAATAGAGTGATTTTTAACCACATGCATCACAAAAACTGCTGACATTTTTTTTTCATAAAGACCAATTGAAAAAAGATTTTTAGCCCAAAATGAGTAAAATCAAGTCATAAAAATAAAATATTCCCGAAGGTGTCCATAGCCTTTAACAAGACTGGATAATGTACCAATATCTACAAATGAAGGTAAAAATTATCTTCAGTCTTCAACCCAAATGGAACATGTTGGGTATGAAAGGGTTTCCATATGTCCCTCCTCTGGTTTACATGACTATAAATGAAAGGATTAGGAATACAACGAAACCTCTCCAAAGACCACCCGATTCCAGAGCAGATATTTCTGGAATAGATTTCAGTTTCTTTATGTTATGTATATTATCTTCTTCTTTGTGAGGACCATCCTTCTAGAAGACGATTTTTGACCGCAACTTAGGCTGGTCTTCCCCATACGGTTCACCGTATGTTCCCTCATGTTAGGATGAAGACTATGAAATGAAATACAGACCCTTATCCCACGTAGAGGTGGTCTATTTCTGCACCTCACAGGCCTCGGGTTGCACAAGGTGCAATAAATAAAACATAAACCCAACTCATCTTGCTCGAGGATTGTATGGAATAGATACGGCTGTTTGCTGACTCTACACTATCACAGCTGTTTTTAGCGACTCATAAAAATACATTGGATATGAAAATATCCTCGGCAGATATATATAAAATACTGCCTTTGGACGGGGTGCAAGCTGTGTTTCCAGATTTAATATAGAGAAGCGGCTCTTCTAAACATTTATTACAATATCTTTAACACCGCCACCTTCTGTTTTTAGCAGCTGCAGGTGTTTCAGAGGACTGAGAGGAATTAATGAAGTGAAAACAGCAGAGCAAGAGGAAAATAATCAACCCCCGAAACCCTATTCCATGACTTGGTGTTTTGCAATAACCAACCTTAAAATAAAAATGTATTTTCTTAACGGGATTGTCCAGCCAGTAACATAAAAAAAAAAAAAAGGTCAGAATGGCATAATAAAAAACACAGATCCCCAGATGCTGCCGTTTCAAAGCTTCCCAGGTCCTTGACGGTCTTTATTCCTCGAGTCGTTATTCTCAACACAAGAAAGGTGATGGCTCATCCAATCACTGGCTGAGGCGGGTCAGTCAGTGATTGGCTGAGGGACCAGGAGTAAAGACTAGTAGGGACCTGGAAAGTGTCGAAACGGGAGCGATGCGGGATTTGTGGGAATTACTTCCTTGTTTTTCTTTATATGCCATTATGATTAGTGTTGAGCCAACTTGTTTTTAAGTTCGGCCTCCAAAGTTCGGGTTCAGGTTATCGAAGAATCCCGTTATGGATTCCGCTACCACAGACCATAATGGAATTTGGAATCCATAACGGAATTCTTCGATAACCCGAACCCGAACTTTGGACTCCGAACAAACAAAAACAAGTTTGCTCAAAACTAATTATGATCCTTTCTAAAAAAAAACATTCTCGGACACAAAACTGTGGTGCTACATTATGGTCTGTGTGTATACTGCAAACCAAAAGGGCATGGTCAGAAGATTAGTTATGGGGACAGGTGGGTAGGGCACATGTCCAAGAGGGTTCTGAAAAATGACTATGCTGTGGTCAGCCGACCAAACTGTTATTTGCCACAGGGGATGCGCATTAAAGAGTATTATAAAACCCCATCATTCGCTGATCAATTGCAGCCACCGCATGGAATTTTTGGATTCTTTTTTTTTTTCAGTTTGCTTGTTTTTTTCCACACTATGAAATTTGCTTGCCAGAGCTACAGTTTTGGTTGGAAGATTTGAGATTGGATGTCAAAGAGCCCCCCTATCGCTATGTGTAGGGTTACCTATAGTTGAACCTACAACTGCAGCAATTCTCTCTTATACTTCTGTTCCTGGAATTACTCCCTTTAAGAGTGGGAATGGCAGGGCAGCAGGGAGTCTACACTTTAAACACTGAAGAATCGGTTAAAAAAGTGAAGGTTAATGCAAAACCAATTATATTGTTGGCAGAGAGTCCACAGTACTACCGCAACACAGCAAGTCATATGAATACGTGACCTTTCAAGGTGCAAATCAATGAAGACTAAGTCATACCACTATTAAATTCATCTGGTTAGATGTAAATGTCTTATAAAGCGTGAAGAGAAACATGGCACCAACTGTGACTGTGATGGAAAACCATATTACCGAGCTCAGATGCCAAATGCCATTAGAAACAATGTCTGCCCCAACAAATAGCAGTATTTTAATGGTTTTCCAATAATCAGCATGTCCATAGAGATACAACAGTGGGGTCTGACAACTGTCATGGTCAGAGCAAGTGCTACAGGGGGTGCAGAGGTAGCATGGGCCCTGGTGCAAAAACTCCTCTGCGACAAAAGTTCAGTAGATACAAGTATTATAAGATCTACATGGCAGGTTGGGAGCCCACATGACGACTTTCCATTTGCAATCCAGGGCTTCGCGTCACCCCCTCTGGTCCTGATTTAACCATACCTCTAATAGTAATTAATGGAAATTAGGGTTTCCATAATGTCCACTGATTTCAGTAAAGACGTGACTGCATGAGGGTCCTATCCACAGACCCCATCAATGTGACTCCAATGAATGTTTAATATCTCTAGATCATGTTCCTTCTAAGCTGCCAATAACTTCCAGAAAAAGGTCTCCATTGTCCTCAAGCATTCTTTCATCAGCTGGTTGGATGATTTTCCTCCAGCTGGCTCTACAAAGAGGAAGTCAGTACATTGTGCAACCTTGTGCAAAAAAACTGTTTGCTAGGTCCAGCAAAACACAGCTGTAATGTGTCTGTGTACTGACTTCTGCCTGTTTCCTGGATAATGCCTCTCTGTCACCTGACCTGACCACAGTACTGACCCTGAGACATCTGCCCTGACCACTGCCTGTTTCCTGTCTATGTGCATTACCTGACCCCTTGGTGTTTGGCACTAGGTTCTCTGACCCTTGTGGGTGAGCAGCCAATCAAAATGACTATTCCAAGAGATAGCGGCCTAATGCCTTCTTGGCAGCGAAATCAGGTCCCTGTATAGGTGTTAAAGGGTCCACCAGGATAACACCCTCAGGACTAGCCCAAAGTCAAACCAGTTGGTTAGAACAGTGGGTTCACACTCACTGCCCGTAACATAGTGTACCACTTAGTGCCCAAATAATCGACTCATGCAATGTACAAGCTACATTTCTGTGTAGTTTGTCCAAATAACGCAGCCAAACAACTGCTCACGCAGCACTTGACAATCAATAATCTAGGGCAGGGATGCCCAACCTGCGGACCTCCAGCTGTTGCAATGCCAGCATTCCTTGACAGACTATAGCTATTAGGGCATGCTGGGAGTTGTAGTATTGCAACAGCTGGAGGGCTGCAGGTTGAGTGTTCCTGATCCAGGCAATGAAGCTGCATCCTGTGGGCCCTGAAAAGGACATTGGGTGTGCCGAGACCATCAAAACCATTGGTGCCCTCTTCAGAAATAATATGTAATGCTTCCTATAAGATGAAAACATCATGATCTAGCTGTATTCTGAGTTTCTTATATTCAAAGGGGTTGCCCTCTTTTTAGCTCCTGGTTGGTCAGATGAATGTAATAGAGGGGGACATCCCCCAATCAGAACCCCCTCCATCAGGCAGAATGGAGAGGTGCTGCAAAGAACACCTCTTCCACAGGAGGTCTTCTTTATGTATTAAACAGAAAAGGGTTTTCAGTTTTATATAAACTGGGTTTCAATTTAAGGCTGCCTTTTGCCTTGGACAATAGCATGTCTCTGTACACATTTTTCTGTTTTTTTGGCATTCACAGCATGCTGAGAAGAGACTAGCAGGGAATCCCAGAGAAAACACAAGCCGCTTAAAGGGCTGTTTTGTTGACACAAAAAATTGAAAATTGTGTAAAATAATAAAGTACTTACCTAAAAAAAAAAAAAATAAACATAGTTCCAGTGCCGCAGCTCTGGTGCTCCCTGCCAGTCTCTGCTGACAAGGCTACAATGATGATATCACGTTGACAACACTTGACCACTGCAGTCAATCACTGGTCTCAGGGGTTGTCCGGCCACTTAAAAATGTTAAAAAATGCTCAATGCTTTGAAATAATAACTGGGGTAAAGGCTGTAATGGGTTGTCATGGTGGCCAGAGATTGGCCGAGCAGTCACAATTCAGTGTCAACAGGGACCAGGAAGTAAAGGAATCGGTGGGGACCCGGGAAGTAGTCATCATGAGTTTAACAGTGAATGTTACTCTTTTGGTATTGGAGTGTTTATGTAAAAATAAAATAATAATAATTGTGGCCTCGTTTAATGCTTTTTTGTTACCAAGGTTCTAGTAATATATAAACACATTACAAACTACACTACAAGAAGAATTCCTAATATCCTAGATATCAGATCCCTGTGACTGCTGTCGATCGTTAGAATAAAAGTGACAATGCCGCTAAGAAAGAACCATGCCACTTCACTTCCTATCAGCTCCATGTTTTTGGGTTTTTTTTTGGCGACCGCATGGTAGGCCTGCAACCATGTGGAAGCACGGGGAAAGCTAGCCCTATGTCCTATTCTCATGAATATTAAAGGGTCAGGAACCTAAGGTCCACATCTTATCAAATTATTGCTGGATAGATCACCCACCACTGAGAAGGCAATGTTTAGGAAGGTTCACCGAACAAGAGATAAGCAAGGTTGTGATCATGGACGCATGGACAAGGGCTATTCCCATCTCAGACATGGATTGCATATCACTAGGATATTCTATCAATGTCTGATAGGTGCGGGACCTATCTCCAGAACGGGCCTCCAAAAGTAAAGGAGAGCACATCGAGCAAGCCTGACCACCTTCTGTTCACCACTATGGGACTGGCTCAGCTATTTCTGGCAGTCCCATAACAGCAAATGGAGAGGTAGGCATGCATACATGAAGCATTCTCTATTCACTGCTATGGGGCTTCTTAAAAGAGCCAAGTGCACTTGCTTGGATATTTTTGGAACTCCCATAGCCTTAAATGAGGAGCAAGCCACACATGCGCGGTGCAATCTCCTTTATTTTTGGGGGCTCCATTATGGAGACAGGAGTGGGTCCCAGAGGTGGCAATATGCCATCAATATCTGAGACGAGTATAACCCTTTAAAGGGGCTTTCCAGGACATTTATATTGATGACCTATCATTAGCACATGCTTCATCCAGCCAGAGGAGGAGTGACTTTCTATCTAATCTTCTCATCTCCTCCACAGTAACCTATATGGAAGTTTGCATTTGACCGCAGTGCGTCACAGTTCTCTGTCAAATACGATTTGGTTTGAAGAATCCTTCCGCGGGTGCACCGTAACTGAATCCAACACTTTTCCTATTTAGAATAGATCATCAATATCCCATCAGTGAGGGTCTCACTTCTGATTAGCTGATTGCAGTGCACTCAGTGCAATAGAACTCGGCACAGCTCCATGTAGTGGCCAGGCATGGTTACTGCAGCTCCGTCCAATACAAGTCAATGGGAGAGAGCAGCAGAAACCCAGCATGACCACTACACATTGTAGTATTGATGGCCTAGCCCAGTGATGGGCAACGTGCGGCTCTCCAGCTGTTGCTAAACTACAACTCCCACCATGCCTTGCAGTAGACTGATAGCTATAGACAGGCTTTGCATGCTGGGAGTTGTAGTTCTGCAACAGCTGGAGAGCCGCACGTTGCCCATCACTGGCCTAGCCTTATTCTAAGAATAGGGCATCAACATAAGAGTCCTGGAAAACCCCTGTAAAGTCCACGTCTTAAACAGCTGATAACAGGGAGCAATGCAAGCAAAACGCATATGACTTTACATTCATCGCCCCTGTAAAACCAAGAAGTGTAATAAGATGAATAAACTGTGTGCATATATTCACATGAAAGCAAAGCAACTTGCGACAAATTCAGAATATAAGGAATATAAGGAACACCGTCATCTAATGGACTTAGGAGTAGCATAAATAGATCACACTGCTTCAGCATGTAAAGTGCACGCATGAGAGCTCAGGTCTCCATATCCACAGACAGGGGAATGAGATTGAGATTTCATCTGCAATCATTCGATTTTACTTGATAGAAAACGTTGCACTTACTTCGGTCCAGCGAACCCTTTGGCGGAAGCTGTGGTAGCTGGCGGCCTCTGCGTCCTGCTAATGGGGTGCTCGAAGGGCTGGTCTGAACAGAGCCAGTGCGCGGATGTGCCCTAGAAGACATATGTTTAAACAGATTGCACACAGTTATAATCCGTGCTACGTACATGTAGTCATTAGACCAACTTCTGGTATAAAATGGGGACTATAGCTTTAAAAAAAATAAATCATCAAATATTTCTTGTCAAAACAGATTTATTCGACTATGCAAATTGCTGTAATTGGCGACACTGGCACGAGAAACGCACGGTGGACACAGAAGAGAGAAAGCCGATAGTCACATGTCAGCACTCTGGAACTGATACGTGGAGACAATTTCATAAGACAGGTTAATACTTAATATTACAGTAAAGAAGCTGTTATGGGACGTGATGATTAACAAAATTAATAAAAGTTAATTAAGATGGTGAGAAGAGTGGTGACACAGAGTAACCATTATAAATCACATCAAGTGAAGTTAACGGGCTTGAACGGCTTGTGGTTTATGGCAATGGGAGGTGCATATACCAGGGAAAAGTATCTTTCTATCTATCTATCTATCTATCTATCTATCTATCTATCTATCTATCTATCTACCTATATATCTGTTAAAGGGGCTGTCTTATCTCAGGATATGTCACCAATGTCAGATAGGTGCGGGTCCCACCTCTCCTATCTCCAGAACAGGAGTGAAAGTGAAGGAAAGCCCATTACGCAAGCATGGCCACCCTTCATTCACTGCTAAGGGTGTTTCGAAAATCCAGTGCTTGGCTATTTCTGGAAATCCCATAGCAGTGAATGGAGAGACGGCTGTGCTTGTGCAGTGCGCTCTCCATTCACCGCTATGTAACTTCCAAAAATAGCTGAGCGTGCTCTCTTGGCCTATTTTTGGAACTCCCATAGCAGTGGATAGAGATTGCACTGTGCATGCGCCGTTCTCTCTTCTTCGCTTTAGAGGCCCCGTTCTGGAGATAACATTGTGTCCCAAAGGTAGGACCCGCATATATATGATATTGGGGGTGTATCCTTGCGAGATGCAGTGTCTGAGAGGGGTATAACCCTTTAACAGAGTAAACTTTATACATCACATCAGGTAAAGTTGACAGACTGGAAAGATTTATTTTCTTGGTTCCTCAGGTTGGCTTCATCTTACTTGGGTAAGTAGACCTGCACATGGCTCCTACCAATTGGTAATCCCAGCGATGGTAGCCAACAAGTGAGCGGGAAACTAGTAGAGGGTGGAGAAAGCAACAAGAACCACTCTTGTCCATGGATAGTGATGGCACGAGCCACAATCAGAACCTTTTCCTCGGTGATATCTGCCATCCGCTTATCTCCCTCCGAAAATGTTCTTTAGCCTATGACTACAGACAACCTTAGTCCAGCTAACTTATCTGAGAGGAGTTTTAATGTTTATTGGTCACTCACAAACCAAAGTTTTCCATAGCTATGGAACTAGGAATGCAACTTACTACATCAAGGCAAAGAATAGTTAGGAAAATGAAAATACCTAAATATTACTATAAATATAGTCCCAAATACCATTCATTATTTATAATGGCTCACTTTGTCTGTGGAGCAATCTTTAGGAGAAATAAAATGGTGGCCGTCCTATTACTACACACAAAACCTGTCCTGATCACATAGCAGGAGAAGTTACCTCACAACACTGAGGTAAAGAGCTGCCTCATCCTCCTCTCTGCTCTACTTGTCAGGGATTATGATCCTGAATACAGCAGATAAGATCTTCAGCTGAATCTCTGTAGGAATGGAGTTCATGAGGAGACATGAAGTACAGAGAGAGAGGACAGGACAGACTGTGGTAATGTGGGGCTGTGGTAATGGAGACTGCATACAAGTGCTGTTGCCCATTAGCCACATCCCCACCTCCTCTCTGTACTTCATGTCTCCTCATGAGCTCCATTCCTACAGAGGTTCAGCTGAAGATCCTATCATCTGTATTCAGGATCATAATCCCTGACAAGCAGAGCAGAGAGAAGGATGAGGCAGCTCTATAGCTCAATGTTGTGAAGTAACTTGTCCTCCTGTGTGATTAGGACAGGTTTTGTGTGTACTAATAGGACGGTGGCCCTTTTGTTTCTCCTAATGACTGCTCCCCAGACAAAACAAACTGTTATAACAAATGAAAGGTATTTGGCAATATATTTATAATAAAGTAATATTTAAGTATTTTCATTTTCTTAATTCCTGGAGAATCTCTTTAATGCATGGACTGAAAATACACCTGCACTGTATGATAGTTCTGAGCAAAGCCATTCTGAAGCCATTAGTTGACGTGACCAAGAAACATTTTCTTAAGATCTTTAAGAATAAATAAAACTCTTGATCTTTCCGACAGATGTAGAAGAGCTGAATTTCTCATTTAATCTGATCACTAGGTAGGTCAGTTAAGTTAACAGACTCTACTCTGCTTCATGAGATGTATATGTGGCCAATTCTAACCTCCGAAAACTCCTCCGTGATTTATAATAGGTTAATAAGTGCTGAAAAGTATATCTTCTGCTGGAGAAAGAAAACATCCCATGCAAGCTTGATCTCCGAGGCCAGATGGAAACCAGGCCCCGTCTTCCAAGCTGTACCAAATGCTTTCTTTAGACAAGATACGGCTTTCTGAACTTATTAACTGCTACAACGAGAGAGCAAGAATCTTAATTTTGAAGTCAAATTAAAAGGGACTGTATGATGACATGAACTCGCTGGTTAAGCAATGTCTGATGAGGACAAACAAAATTCTCACTCTGCAAGAGAAGACATGATTGTTATGGGGGGAGGGGGGTGCTCTATGAGTTAAAACCAGGCTTCCTGAACAATGAGAAATAACCACAAAACAAATGCAGTTCAATACGGTTAGTAAACAACGTACAATGGCATCCACACCATTATATCCAGCAGAGAATATAAGTAGTGTGCCAGCAGTCGGAACGTTAGTATCTACTGTTATAGACGTGATCAGCCAAGAATGACAAAGAGACTGGAGAGCTACTGGGAAAATAAAATGGTGATTCTGTGGGGGGAGGGAAGGGGAGAAGGAGAGGAATTAGGCTGAGCCATTGTTGGTTTTCACCTCGATAAGGCAGGTGAAGGAGGGGCTGATCTTCCCGTCATTAATGAAGGCATCGACCTCATGAGGTTTGAGTCAGGGCGTTCAGTGGATCGGGAGCGGCAGTTGGTCCGCTCAAGTACAGGCCGTTGTTCTGTGGACCTGGATCTTTGATATGGGTGTCTATCTGCCGCTTCACAATTCCTGTAACGTTAGTCAAAAAGCCGCTCAGTTGAACCGTCTGTCATATTTTTCAGGAAGAAGAGATTTATAGGTTTTCATGGTTTTTCTTTGACCCAATATTATTATACGTTTAACAATCATCAAAACAGCCCAAAAAAACCAGTCATCAGAATTGGGAACATGTTACACTTTGTAAGGAAACTATAGAATAATAAGCCATAGTCATACACAACAATACTTCCCATATTATTGTACATTCATTAGACACTAACCTAAAATATAAAGGAAAGGGAATGTATCCTAAAATATAAAGAAAGTGGAATGTATCACCCAAAAAACATGATGTTTATAGATGCTCTGTATTCATTTATAGACCATTTCTGATGGCTTTCAGAAGGCCACCATGGTATGGTCACAACAAACGGACCTCATGAGGTTTAGCAGGCCATCATAGTAGGGCCACGACAAACACACCTCATGAGGTTCAGAAGGCCACCATAGTATGGTCACAACAAATGGACGTCATGAGGTTTAGCAGGCCATCATAGTAGGGCCACGACAAACACACCTCATGAGGTTCAGAAGGCCACCATAGTATGGTCACGACAAATGGACGTCATGAAGTTCTACTGAACCCACCTAAGATAACTATCCGTGGCGATCTAAGTTTGGTTCGGTTTAACTGGCCTATTGTTACATTTATTAATAATAAGGTCATCAACAGCAGAAAAGCACCCAGACCTGAAAGTGAAGCATTCATGTTGGCTGACCGGATGGCCAACTGACAAGGCAGTGTCATTGCCCCATCTTCATACAAGTTACCAAAAGACTAAACTTGCGAGAAGCTGTCAAGAAGATATTAAAATACTTGACTTCTTTGGCTCATCTGAAGGTCTGATACTCAGTTGTAAGCTTGGCAAGAAGGGATCCTCACTTTTTTATACAGGTATCATGATCAAGAAAAAGTTGGTCTACTCAGTTTTCTTTTATGGTCGAGCACTGTCTACACAAGAGCTTCATCAGAACAATGATATAAAAGCTACATTAATCCAATCCATAGTCACAGCTTCTTGTGGAGACTTTTGTACCAGGGATTTGGTGCAAGTAGGGGCAGTGCTTCACTATAAAAACACTTTGGGCACCATAGGGACCTGGGCAACCAAGGTGAACTGTTCATATTATATTGAACGCAAATACAATTAAAAGTGGTGATTGTGTTGTGACACTAGGGGACTAGGTAAAAGACCTGGGGCATGTGTTCCTGATGTTCAATCCAACTAGCACTATAGGGAGATCAAACCCATTTGACACTGCTCAATGATTTCTAATACTGGAAATCTGAGGGTAAAGCCACACATTTAGCTATTCTGATTAAGTTTTGGAAGCCAAAACCAGGAATTAATTTCAAAAAAGCATAATTCATATTCGTCCTTTATACTTTTTCTCCTTTTATGATCCACTCCTGCTTTTAGCTTCCAAAACTGCATCAGGAAACCTGACCGTGTGGCCGTACCCTAACAAAAGGTTCTGAGCAAAAACCTATTCAGATAAGTCTTGATTTCTAACAACAAATGTCCGAGCAGAGATCTCTTTCTAGAGCCTCTTAACTAGCCATAGTGAGAAATTAGGCATCACCAATGTGACGTCTCTCACATGTACCCATGACATACCAGAAGATCATTTTCACCCAAGGGCTCATACATTCTTGTGATACGTTCCCTTTAAACAAGCATGAAATATGTTAATATTCATTATAAATCTCAAGTAGAAAATGAGTCTGACAAAAACTGACACATTGGGGGAGATTTATCAAAACTGGTGTAAAGGAAAACTGGTTTAGTTGCCCACAGCAGCCAATCAGATTACACCTTTCATTTTCAAAAGGGCTTCTGATTGGTTGCTGTGAAAAACTAAGCCAGTTTTCCTTTGCGACAGTTTGGATAAATCTCCCCCATAATGCACATGTTCTGATTGTTCTAATTTTATAGCTCCTGCTCCAATTAGTTAACGCAAGCATTATTGGAGCGTCCGCAGATCCGACATCTTCAAGGCAATTTAACGGTATAGATAGAATATTCCATAATCACAATGATCGTTAAATATAATTAGTAGAACTTAAAAAGTGCCAAACTTTTCAAAATTGAAAATGACCTGGCAGAAGCCACGACTGCAACTTACCTTATATACAATACATACTGCACAGACACAAGTTACAGATCATGCGGGTACAGTACATAAGACAAGGCCACACGTAGAACTTTATGTGTCCTCTATAATGGAGTGCATAGGCCACCTTCTGTATACTTGCAATAAACATTAAAGGGGTAGTCCAAGTTTAATACTGATGACCTATCCTCAGAATAGGTCATCACTATCTGATTGGTGGGGGTACGACTTCCGGTACCCTAGCCAATCAGCTCGCTCCATAAGTGCTGCGGCCTATTGTTAGGCCGGTGACGTCATGCTCACTGGTCACATGGCCTTGGAGCAGCTCAGTCCCATTCAATTGAATCTGTCTCAGCTTCAATACTGAGCCCAACCACTATTCAATGGACGGAGCTGGTATGCTGATAATCTGAAAGGAGGCCGCAGCACTCACCGTGCCAAAATTCACTTGGACGTTCACGGTACACATATTTGAACACAAATGTAAGAGATTAAAGTGCAGGACAATCAAAGTGCAAGGGTTATCTGAGTTAAATAAAAACTTGGTCAGCAATGTAATAAAATAACAAAAGAAGCAATACTCATCACTTTTCTCCCCTGCCCCTTCTAGTGTCATGCTCTGATCCTCCCCGACGCCGTTTGTTTTCCTGGCGGCAGTGGTGACATTCCGTGCACATTAAGTCACTGCTGCAGACAATCACTGGCCTCATTTGTGATGTCCCATATACTGCTGAAGCCAGTGATTGGGTAGCATCCGCAGGGGGAGAGCTTGGAGGAGAGTGGTAGTAACTGATAGAAGTTGTAGTGGTTCATAGTGGCTGTCCTCACTCCAATGTTCCCTGGGGCCGTGCAGTGAATGGAATAAGCTGTTTTCCCATGTCAGCTCATGGAATCATATTCAAAGCATGGAAAGTACTTTGACCCTTAATAGTAGATATTAACCCTTTTAGCAGTGATCAACTGGGTCACTGCACAAGTTGACTTGTGTGCATGAAACATCACCGCAGCAGCCGGGAAGATATCAGTGCTGTAGGACCAGAGCGTGACACTGGAAGCAGCAGAGTGAAAAGGGCTAAAACTTCTTTTGTTAGTTATTTTTGTCTTATTTAAAGCTGCTGCCCAAGTTTTTATTTAACTCAGATGACCCCTTTAAGGTTCATAAGTGAACATTGGTACTTTTCCCAATTAAGTCATGATGGAAAAAACATAGTAAATGCCCGACCAAAGCACATAAGGGGCATTCAAAGGCTATGATCTCCTTTGTGGCAATTTTTTAATGACTGCTTTTTATTAAAAGTTTTCAATAGTTTTTGTGCTAGAGAGTTACATTTCATTCTACTTGCAGGCAACGGCTTATTTGATAAAGACAGATTGAAAAAAAGATTTGTAGCCCAAAATGAGTAGAATGCAATCATTAAAATAAAAAAATGCCCCCAAAAGTGTACATAACCTTTGAAGGTGCTAAGGAAACAGTTGAGTGAATGTAATTTTTAAAAAATCCTATTAAAATCAATTCTGCCTTTGCTCTCCGCATGAACAATACTCACACAAGACGGCAAATGTGCCAGTCCTTATAGTTTTTCTTCTAGTCAATTACAAATAATGGTAAAAAAAGAAAGTCACTTTGAGTTAGAGTGTAGTACCGTCCTCTTACTAGAGAAGACGTCCCATGGTTTGTGAGATCATTGACCTGCAATGATTACTCAGAAGTTGGTGGAAGATTACAAATTAGACATCTTCCTTCATTAACCTGAGTTGTTGGGTAGATGTCTCAGATGAGGAACTAGTGGGAGCAAAGTCAAACAAAAATTTCAACCCACTTTGGTGTTGGTTTAAAGCAGGCATGCTCAACCTGCGGCCCTCCAGCTGTTGGAAAACTACAACTCCCATCATTCCCTGACAGCCTACAGCTTTTATCCTACAGAAGGGCATCGTGGGAGTTGTAGTTTTACAACAGCTGGAGGGCCGCAGGTCGAGCATCCCTGGTTTAAAGCACTAGATTTCCATCTATGGTATAACGGACCTGGTGCTTGTTTTCCCTCTGCATACAAATGAATGCAAAATTTGGCAGCATGGTCCTCTAGTTGGCTCTTTCCCTTGTCCCTCCCAATTTGGGACATGAAGGACCAGGAGTTTCCCTGTCCTAATCCCACCCCTCTGGCTGATTATTCTCTCTCATTTACTAACATTGCAGTGGCCACGGAAAGATGGAGTTGATAAGTAAGAGATGGCCAACCTTAGCTGGAGCTCCTATTCTCCACTGGCTTTACAGTACCTGCCTGCCTCTGGTTGGAAGGGTTCTAAAGTTCAAATTTTACATGTAGGTCGTTTCTAAAAAAAATGTGAATTTTAAATAGTTAAAACTTATTTCCCCCTCCACAGATGCCCAACATGAGGAGACTTTTAATATTATAGTCTTTAAAATGTGACCCCTCATCTCAGCTGCCTTCTAGTGAAAGAAGATTTCATGATCAATTGGGACAGGAGCATATACCCTTGTCTAAGGGTTCCTCTCCTGGTGACTATTTTCCTTTAAGAGCATCAAAACCTCTCGGAGTAGGCCCCTGTTACTTACAATCACAACACAATTTAATGATTTCATTTGTCTCTAAAAAATAATAGGTTGCATTCCCATGAATATTGGTTCTGTTGACAAAATGGCTACCATCACCATTTGCAGATAGAAACTTCTTTTAGAAAATGGCTGCCTAGAAAATTGAAGCCTGCAGTAAATGCTACAATATTGCATTGAAAATAGGAGCACTTAAGGGGATTCAGAAGAAGGTCCTATTCGATAATCATAAAGAATATTAACCATAAAATTATCTTGCACAACTTATTCTGAAGATATTCATCCCTGTAGACCGAACGATCAGGGCAGTGCCGATATAGGTCGATTGGTGCTTGTTTAAAGGCACTTTTAGGCCTCTTTTACACAGGCGTCTTGTTTGACACCCGGATTGAATGCGGGTGCGTTGCGGGAATATGCGCGTTTTGCACGCGTGTTGGTAAAATCGGCATGTTTGGTACCCAGACCCGAACTTCATCAATAAAGTCCGGTTTCGGGTAGAGTATTCTGGAGAATTTATTATTTTCCCTTATAACATGGTTATAAGGGAATATAATAGCATTCTTAATAAAGAATGCTTTATATAATGTTGATTAAGGGGTTTAAAAATAAAAAAAGTAACTTACCTTAGCCACTTGATCGCGTAGTTGGCGTTCTGTCTTCTCTCTTCAAGCTTCAGCTACCAGCTAAAGGACCTGTGATGACGTCACATCACATGGTCCAATCACATGGTCCGTGATGGACCATGTTATGTGACGTCATCACAGGTCCTTTAGCTGGTAGCTGAAGCTTAAAGAGAGAAGACAGATCACCAACTACGCGATCAAGTGGCTAAGGTAAGTTACATTTTTTTTATTTTTAACCCCTTAATCAACATTATATAAAGCATTCTTTATTAAGAATGCTATTATATTCCCTTATAACCATGTTATAAGGGAAAATAATGAATATGGGGTCCTGTCGTTTAGCAACCCTGCAGGAAAATCGCACCGCATCCGCACTTGCTTGCGGATGCTTACGATTTTCCTGCAGCCCCATTCACTTCTATGGGGCCTGCGTTGCGTGAAAAACGCAGAAACTGGAGCATTCTGCGATTTTCACGGAAGTGATGCGTGAAAATCACCGCTCATGTGCACAACCCCATAGAAATTAATGGGTCCGGATTCAGTGCGGGTGCAATGCGTCCACCTCACGCATTGCACCCGTGCGGAAAACTCGCCCGTGTGAAAGAGGCCTTATATGGGTCATTGCAAGCTGCATGGGGAACGATTGTTAGCACGATCATTCGGTCCCCCATGTAGCTTGCATCAGCCCACGTAAAAGACCCTACAAATGGGAAACAATCGACTAATATCATTGATCGGCACTTGTTCCAGGCTGAAAGTATCAGGCCCTGTTCACAAACGAATACCACCATGCTGTGCGGGAGCCAAGAGGAGCTTCGAGCATGGTTGTGAAAAAAATAATGCTTCGAGAAGAGCAAGTCTGTCAAGTCTGAAGAAATTTCCGAAACAGATTCGGACGGAAGGGGAAACAGAGTCACATTCTGTTACAAAACATCCCCACCATCCTAATTCATGTCATACAGGCCCTAACTAGTCTGTCCACAAAATAAGATCCCTTTAAATTAAGAAACCCATCAGACACAGAGCCACTCTTGGCCATAGGTTGTGTCTTGTAATGCAGTGAATGTAGTGAAGGTACTATGTTGCGAATTCCATTTTCTGTCTTGTCATCGGAGCAGAAAATAGAATTTAAAGGGTTTGTGCCATGAAAAATATTCTACATTTTTCAAACCAGCACATGGATTTGATTGCCTGATTAAAAATGTAGTATAGCCACTGAGTTATTCAATTAAATGTATCTGTAAAGCGCCACCTGCTGTTTGTTCTTTTCCTCATTTCTCCTTCCACCTCACTGAGGCGGTCGCACATGCTCAGTTTAAATCTTCAACTGCCATCCGCCATATCTTCTGTTAGAATCTGTGGCAGTTACAGGGAAAAAGCTGCAGCCGAAATTACACTCCTCCTGAGAAAGGACACACCCCCTGGGCTGCCAGCCTCAAATAAATTTAGCAGAACAATGGGAGCAATGAATGTGGACATTTCTGAATCCATGTGAAGTATGGAGCTGGTTCTAACTTTGTTAGAAAGAGATTGTCATGTGCTATATGATGTCTGAATTTAATTTTTACATCAATCACGGCATGACCCCTTTAAGCTGCAATGGAACCATCACACAGCAGACACCAACAGTGCCTGAAGGACTCCACTGACTTATAATGGGGTCTGTCGGGTTCTGGTGTCCGTTGCTTCACCAGAAAAAAAAACCAGTGCTGCTTGCTGCGCTATTGTTTCCACATAATGTCATGTAAACTGTGATGGAGGCTCCAACACAGGTGTGAACAGAGCTTTAGATGTGAAGGGTGATACAATGTGTTCTATACAATAAATACACCTAAGGGGATAGCTGTATATCAGCCAGCTATAACGTTCATTTCATGTCTTAACAGTTAGTGTATATGCCATTGACGAGCCTAAATATACTGTAAAAAACACAACACGCAGGTGGAAGAAGAAAGGTAGGGGGGGGCTATTTGTGTAAGTAGGTGTGACCATGCACAAGTATAGGCAACTAAAAACAAGCAATCAGGTTTGGTGACGGTGCCCCCAGAATTGATGACAACCCCCGTTCCATTTGCACCCGTTTCCATAAAAGCCCCCTCAAAGTTATTTTGGTATATACTGCTTTGTATCACTCTACTCTGTACTTACCCTGGGGACTCAGCTGAACCATTGACTACATGATCTGCCCACGCACTTGCACCATTGTATAACCTTTACCATGCAGCCAGAATGAGAAATAAAAAGTGTTAAAACGTCAAACAAAACATCAACATGAAATGGCGCAAAATGATAAAAATGACTCTAAGTAGCATATACTGAACACCACTTTTCCAGCAGTTTATAGAGATTGTGGATTTTTAGTTTTTTTAGATATAAAATTGCAAACTAAGAGCTGAATATTGGACACCCTCTATTGCCTATGTATGACTTATAATAGAAAAGGGACGGAGGTTGTTTAAGAAATCCCTCTTAAAGGGGCTGTCTCATTAAAGACAGGCATTTTCAAAATGCGGCTGCCGTGGAGGTCAGCTGAACAACCGGACATCCACTCCCAGCAAATGTCTGATTTTCCTTGGCGAAGCCACAGCCAGACACAAATTTGTAAAGTGTAGCATTACATAGCGGCCGTTTAGATGAACGGCCATCCGTGTAATACAAGACAGGCTCGAGTCTGCCAGAATAAGACGAGCGGAGGAGAAGATATGGATACCGCACAATGGGCGTAGCAAGAAGAAAGCTGATGGCCAAGAGCCGGTGTACAGGGTACCAAGACATCCTTCCGCCTTCCAGGGTATTTAAATAAAGGGTTAGGACAATGAAGTGCATATTTGCCCCACTAGAAGGAAAGCCTTGATAAAACAATGAGCCGTATACAGACATATTAAAGGTGCCACTGGAGGCCTCTAGTTGGTGGAAAATACAATTCTGTGGTGGCCTCTGGGTGCTGGAGCATGCAATTTTGTGGAGGCCTCTAGGAGGTGAATACATTTTTATGGTGAACTCTAGGTGGTGATTACAATTTTGTGGAGGCCTCGAGGTGGTGGAGAATGCATTTTTGTGGAAGCTTTTATGTGGTGGAGAATACATTTATGTGGATGCCTCAAGGTGGTGGAGAATACAATTTAGTGGAGGCCTCTGGGTGGTGGAGAATACATTTATGTCGACCCCAAAAGGTGGTGGAGAATACAATTTAGTGGAGGCCTCTGGGTGGTAGAGAATACATTTTTTGTAGAGGCCTCTAGGAGGTGGAGAACACAATTTTGTGAAGGCCTGTAGGCGGTAGAGAATAAAAATTTTTTGGAAGTCTCTAGGCAGTGGAGGGTCTGGGCCAACTGCCTCCTTTTCCATAATCTGATCTTTTATATTTTGGAATTAATAAAACATCCACTTGACTCCACAGACCCATCTAAAATGATAGCAATACGGCATTGTACAAGCTATTGGCATATTTTGCTCTTGCTTAAAGCATAGAAATGGTAGAATGGATTCAAGAGTTCAAGATCTGGAGCAAATGTGAGTAATTCCGATTTTGGAGATTTAGTAGAGAAGATGGTTTTTAACTTACTCCTCTCTACTTACCTGTGCCTCATATTAAAGGCCCTCTCTGACAACATAACCTTTCCATATGTTCTATTATGTATGCTTGCCAACAGTCCCAATTTTGCCAGGACAATCTCCTGGAAACCGGTCTGCCAAATGGCCGGGATTTGGAAAAACCCTCCCCAAAAGAGGCCATTTTGTTAGTGCCTATAGGTCGGAGGAGCTTAAATGTCCCGAATTTGGCAATCTAAATGTTGGTAAACATGGTACATATTACAGGCAAACGGATGTCATAGAAGTGAGTCCCCTGCTTTTGATTCCCTTCACAGTGGCTCTTGCTCTGGCAGACCTGGCCCATGCATGTATCACTCATTTGTATGGCCAGCATGCTCGCTGAATGTGATGTTTGACTGGCTGCAGCCTCCTCCAGTAAAAACCCGGTGAATCCCCTGATCACAGGGGGTTCCTTAAGCTAGACACCTCCCGGATAATTAAACAATGGACCGCATTCAATCTGAAAAGGGGTTTTCTGGATGATACAACCTCCTTCATAAAAATACCCAATGTTTCCATACATCAGGGCTGGCCACCTGCGGCTCTCCAGCTGTTGTAAAACTACAACTCCCACCATGCCCTGCTGTAGGCTAATAGCTGTAGGCAGACTGGGCATGCTGGGAGTTGTCGTTTTACAACAGCTGGAGAGCCCCAGGTTGGCCATCCCTGCCATACATGCTCTAGCTGTAAATTGAGTCTGCAACAATATGGAAGTAGTGGAGATGTATTTTCTATAGCACCAATGAATTTATGGAGCAGTATGGAGGATGCAGGGGGGATACAATTAAAGCCTAGATAATATCTCATGGGCAAAGTATGGCTAGAAAACAATGGGGAAGGTTTATTACTATCCTAAATTTACACTTAAAACTAGACCAAGCAGGCAGAAGATGCTCCAGATTTATCACAGTGGCACGCGTTGCGTCATAAATATGGTGCATCTTGATCTTCAAATACTATGCATGAAAATAGCTAATGACTAGGTCTACAGTGCTGGTGCAAATACCTTTCAGGAGAAGGGGCGGGTTCACTGCAATGTGAATTAGGCACTCGTCTCTCTTGACTAGTTCTCCTAAATACAGAACAAAAGGCTGAATTCTTTTGATATGTTTAGATGTATTCTATAGAGGCATTGTATCTCATCCAAAGTCCTCGTAATGCTATATGGTCCTAGGTCAGGTGTGAGAGGGCAATGGAAAGCGGGTGCAGAGGAAGGCTGCTTTCACATCAGTGCTTTAGGTTTCCGATCTTATGCTCCGTTTTAGGAGCTGAAGAACGAAAATAACGCAAGTGCCAGATTCGGCACATAACAGAAGCAAACGGAGCCAATTGACAATAATGATATTCGTTAGGTTTCCGTTTAGGGGAGTGATTTTCTAGCGGAGAGAAAAGTCCTGCATGCAGGACTTTTGTCTCCGCTACAAAAACCTTCTCCTGAACGGAAGCTTAACGAAATCCATTCCTAAAACGGAGCAGAAGAACGGAAACCTAAAGCACTGATGTGAAAGCAGCCAAAGGGCACAAAACAGTAGGTCAAGGCTATTTAAAAAAAAAAATTGATGTCATAGTGATAGCTCAGACTATTTAATGTGTCTTGAGATCCCCACGGATAGCTGTAATGACGCGGTAGAAGCCCTCAACTAAGCATTGCACCCTTTCAACTCTGAATTACTTTTTCTCCCTGCAGTGGGTATAAGCTTTTGCAACCTTGGCTGTCCACCATTCATGATATGCACAGTCCTGTCAGTGGAGGACAGCAGCCGGTATATTAAGTATCTGAGTTAGAAGTAGCCTAATGTGGGCACGGATACAAGAGGTAGCTGCAAGACACATATTGCTTGACCCATCGTGGCTGTAACCATTGTATTAAATTTTGGGGTCTACAGAAATGTTTTGGTCCTCAAGAACGTCTATCGTTTAGATAATTGGGTCTACTAGACACTTCGATAAAGCCAGGGGCATAGCTAAAGGGGCTCGTAAGTCACTCTCTGCCAGATGTGATATAAACAAGCCATTCTTCTTTGGCTGCATTATGTATATAGAGAGCTTCCTCAGTGTGCTGGATATGTGACCCAGGTGAAGGAACCCTAGCTTCAGCTAGATATAGATGAAGTGTAGGCATGTTGCAATGTTCGTGCCATGAAAGGTGATGAAAACCCTGATGGGACCAGTGGTAGAAAGCCTACTTGTGTCTTATTCATCACTCCTTTCAAACACAAACCAATGGTTAAATGGGTTTTCCCATAATCAACAATTCTCTCTCCACAGAACAATTGAAAAGGGTCTGACTACTGGGGTCCAAACGTTGGGATCACCTGAGTCCCCTATTCCTCTTTACTGCATGAGAAGGAGTTTGAACAGAGTGGTGGTCTATCATGCATGGTGCAGCTCCATGTACTGTCTATGGGACTAATGAAGACAGCCGAGTGCTGTATAGACATTGAAGTGAGAGGCTGTGCGTGCAGCGAAGAGGAATGGGGGCTGCTATTTTAGTGCTCGATGGGGGAGCCAGCAGTCAGGCATTTATAAACTACTGTATACTGTGGATAGGTGACAATTACAAAGGATAATACGGCAAGAATTACTAAAACCAAACATGCAAAAACTCCATGCACAAGAAAGTAAACTACTGTGTGCATACACATATATATGAGGAGCCACATATACCAGTGCACACAGCATGGAGGTATAGGTCTATAGTCCACATCGAGTATACCTCTCATGATCATTGTAAGCACCCTCAGAATAAGTACGGCACATCTTACGGGAACGCAGCAATCGGATAGCATCTTCACAAAAGATAGGATACATGGGGTGATCCGTGCTAGCAAGAGACGGGACATTGAACTCATTATCCTTGCTCTAAAAGTGGAGTCACTGCAAAATCACAAAACCACACACAGTGCCTACTGGCAGAGTTTATACCAGTGTACCCACTGATGTCTACTGGGTATAGGCACTGATAAGTTAATAAATAGCAGGAATCCCAAATATTTCAGAACACTCCCGGGTGCCTCTTGTGCAAACCAGGTACACAATAATGGAAGTACCATGATTTTATTAGTACCGTGTGCTGTGGTTTTTGGAGTTGTTATTTATAAACTGACACTCCTCATGAATTTTGTGTATTTTAAAGGCTCTGTACACCTTTGGAGGCAATTTTTGTTTATGATTGCGTTCTACTCATTTTTGGCTAAAAATCTTATTTTTTATTGGCCTTTATTAAAAAATATTGAGCCATTCTGTCACAAAGAGTTAACTGTTTTTCTAGCTGTGTGACTGGTACTTTTACTTTTTCTTTGTGCCGGTCATCGAATAACCCTAAGGCTACTTTCACACTAGCGTTTTTGCTGGATCCGGCAGGGTTCAGCAAAAACGCTTCCATTCTGATAATACAACCATCTGCATCCGTTATGAACGGATCCGGTTGTATTATCTTTAACATAGCCAAGACAGATCTGTCATGAACTTCATTGAAAAAGGTTAACGGATCCGTTTTCTATTGTGTCAGAGAAAACGGATCCGTCCCCATTGGGCACTGCGGTTTTCTCTCCAGTATGAGAATGGAACAGAATGCATTTTGGAGCGCTCCGCTCTGTTCAGTTACGTCTTGTCCCCACTGACAATGAATGGGGACAAAACCGAAGCGTTTTTTTTCCGGTATTCAGACCCTATGACGGATCTCAATACCGGAAAATAGAAACGCTAGTGTGAAAGTAGGATTATCTCTAAATTTCGAAGAGGTCATAAATGCTTATTTAAAGAGAACCTGTCACCAGGAAATTCCCTGATAAACCAGGCATACTGCCTTGTAGGGGTCACTCTGCTGAATATAATGATACCTTTCACTTGGTGATCTGTTGCTTTATTCTGGAGAAATAGTACTTTTAATCCATATGCTAATGAGCTGATTTGAGTCCAGTAGTTGATTTGAGTCCAGCATTTTTTCTATTCAGAGCTGTAGCCCCTCCCCTATTCACTTCTTCAGATGTAAAAGGGGCGTGGTTTAAAAAACTGACCTGCATTATAGCCAATACAAGCCTTGCTGCCTTTCACTTTAAAGCCTAACTGCCATACCCACAGTGACATGTCCCTTATCAGCCATCATGTGTTTATCACCCCATGAACAAACTATCCCTTATTATAATTACTAACTTCAATAGTATATTCCTCCTCCTTTTTTTACCTTAGTAATATAATACCTTAGCATTCCCGGTTATTCATTTTCCCGCCAATTATTAAAATGAATGAATGATGTAATAAACCACGCCCCTTTACATCTGAAGAAGTGAATAGGGGAGTGGCTACAGCTCTGAATAGAAAAAACGCTGGACTCCAATCAGCTCATTAGCATATGGATTAAAAGTACTTTTTCTCCACGATAAAGCAACAGATCACCAAGTGAAAGGTATCATTATATTCAGCAGAGTGAGCCCTACAAGGCAGCATGCCTGCTTTATTAGTAAATTTCCTGGTGACAGGTTCCCTTTAAGCCACATTCTTATCAGTAAGATAAACACTCAGCTAAAATGAGTGTTCATAATATTCAGAGAATTTCCAGATGACGGAAAACACAGAAAATACACAGGTTGCTACTACACAATGTCAGCTATGTACAGAAAAAAATATTTCATATTTTTAATAATAACCAATTGAAAAAATTATTTTTAGCACAAAATAAGTACCATAAGTACAATGCAATAATAAAAAAAATTGCTCCCAAAGGTTTACATAGCCTTTAAGTGTTTTTAATCCTTAGTTTTTCCCATGGTATCTTAATTTCATGTGTACTCTGGTTTGCCAATATATACTAGGTATATAAGCAGCTATTTTAAAGGCAGAACCAACACTCATGAGAATGCACCAAAGTAAACCATTCCTTCAAGTCAATATATATTATGCCGGGGTCACAATCTAACCATACTAGGAAACTTTCCTATAGGCAAGAGCTACAGAGTTGTGCCACACAAGACAAGATTTGCATCATGTCCTCTAGGAAGACAAGCAGTAACTCGGTCCATCATCTTCACCAGCCATGGATGGTTCCAGCTCTGGTCACAGTTGCGCACTTTCTCTGTTGTAAAGTTAGAGAAAGGCGTACAATAGCACAAATCGAATCAAAAGAAACCTCCATCCCTTCATTTTCTTCGTGTGGCACAAGCTGTCTACGTAGCTCTACCCTAAAGGGTTTCTACAAAGGATGAACCTAACCCTTAAAGGAGGGTGCAGCACCTATGTTCCCATATTCGGGCATACGGCATGAGCACGGGCACCACACCTGGATGACTCAACACACACACAATATATACCTTGGATCTCTTAGATGATGGTCAAAGGACTGACTGAATCTGGTGCGAGGTAGTGTGAGATAATGACTAGAGAGGTGGCAAAAAATGAAAACAAGAATATTTAGATACTGAAATGGCCGATAAATGCAGGATATGGATAGAAGCATACACTAGGTGCACGATGGGAGCACAACATTTAGTAACTTATTTTGAGATGGCACAAGACACAAGACGTAAGGCGGGATGGAGGGAAGGAATCTCCAATCTGAATACCAGGCAGTAGTCTACGCTTCTTAGATGTGAGATCATTTTCATGTATTCCTGTAGAAATATCTAGGCGGTCTTCCCACAATACTTATAATGTTGTAGATGGTATTATGCAAACTTTCTACATACAATGCTGTAAAAAGTATTGCTAGTTGTCTCCTATTAAGCAAACTAGCCCCACTGGCTCGCTTTTACTTTTTACTAAATTAAAACAATTGAATTAATCATGTTAAAATAAAAAGTTGCTTCCATAGCTTTTAGACATAAGTAGTGGCCCCTAGTCTGATCAAGGTCACCCAAAGATTTGTTGATCAATTGCATCTTTCGTGTTGCCCACAAACAATGAAACTGTTTGGGGATGAATGATTGTAGTAACGATTGTTCCTCCCCATATGAAAGGAAAGATTTCTGCAAGTAAATGCACCTGAGTGATCAACGTTGAGAAATGAATGTTCTTCATTCCCGATCACTACTCTACTGGCCCATGTAAAAAGAGATTAATGGCCTGGCAGTCAAATAGTTCTGGTTCACTCCAGACATTACAGGGGGACATCTACAGTAACAAACTAAGTCTAAAAATGGAGGGAACCAACATAACAACATAAAATATTTTTCTCTTGCACAATAGTAAAAACACTACTCTGCATATATCTAATGGACCTAGATTTAGCTGGCGGTTACCAACCCTTCAAGGGTGCAGCCCATTGGCAGGAACAGGCGTTAAAGGGGTTTGTCAATCTCCAATGTCAGACAGGTGTGGACAACATCTCTCAGACCCACATCTATCTCTAGAACAGGGCCCCCAAAGTGAAGAACAGTGTACCGCGCATGCACGGGGTGCTTTCCATTCACGTCTATTAGAGTTCCGAAAAGTGTCGGCGCTCGGCTGTAACATAGAAGTGAATGGAAGATGGCCACACTTGCATGGCGCCCCGTCGTTCACTTTGGGGAGCCTATACTACAGACATGTGCGGATCGCAGAGGTGGGACCCACATCTATCTGACATTGGTGGCATACCTCTAGTGCCACCTGTAGGCAGCTGGATGTCAATATCCAACCCATTAAAAAGACTTCAAACATAACTATCGTTATCAGCTAAACCAGAGACACCATCTGTGGACAGGAATGTTTCTGACTTTTTGTTCCTCATCAGTGCAGAATAAGTTGACTGGATGAGATGCCTCGGAGGCAGCTCTTGGAAGGTAATGGTTCTCCTTGTGGTGATCCAGCTGGTTCAAAGGATATCTCTCAGACAACCTACTCTGTACAGATGAGGAGCAAAAACTCAGAAACAGTGCTATCTACATCATGGTCTGTTCTGGGTAGTGGGAACATGGAGCAAAAAGTACAGATGTAGCAGAACATATCATTTACCGCTTGATCAGTTTTACCTCCTGTCCTATATAAAATGACATATATGGTAAAATAAGATATCACAATGTGTTGTACCAATGAGAATCTCAGCGCTGCTACAACTGGTGATCTCAGCTCTGCTACATTTGTACAAGAGATAAAGAACAGAACAATCATAGGAGGTCTGGTCAGATCTATTGAACTTAACCTCTGGCCCTCACTGTCAATTGAGTATATTCTCTATTCAAGGCCTCTACTATGTTCTTTAGTTACCTTTCTCTGTCTGGGGAGTAGTGGTTATCTAATACACGATGTCTTTCCACTCTGCCCATGTAATTGTAATGTGCAGGGCCAGATCTTGTCGCTCTTGGTCCCTGTTCCAAACTCCTACTGAAAAAAAGGGAAGCTTGTCAGTTCCAGAGTAATTATCATCTACAACCTGCCATCTGCAAATTGGAGACAGCCTCCCTAAACAGTATCATGTAATGGTTGCACGTCACTCCGACGGCGGGTTGACAGGTAGGATTCAGTTTTTTTATTCAAAAATAACCCGGCACTCAAAAGGTGATGGCCACATCACATGGATGAAAATTTATTGGAAGAGGTCCACAAATATCAGACTGTAACGAAGGGGTGGACTGGCCATAGACCCTACAGGGAAACTTCTAGTGGGCTGATGTCCAAGCCCTTCTCTCGGCTGCCAGCCAGGTACATAACAAACTTATGCTCCTAGCAATAATTAATGCTGGGGGCATTGTGTACTTATTTACCCGACCGGTGGCTGCAGGTGTCCTTAGATGGCTTTCTGCCCCACGACAAAGGGGCTGCTTCTAGGGAGGTATTTGGTGCTGCTGGGGCAGTATTTTGTGCTGCATTGTGGTATTTGGTTTTGTTGGGGTGGTATTATGTGCTACACTGTGGTATTGCTGACCTCTACTTGAGTTATCCCGGCCTACTTGAGTTGCCCTCGTCTCCTGCCAACTTGTACACTCCTATGACATGGGACCACTTTTAGTTTATTTGCTCTACAGCGGTTGCTAAAGGGGAAATGTAGTATTACATGCGGCAATTCAAATGTACCTTCCATTCATGCAAATATGCAATATATGGATGGACTGAATCCGCCCGAGCAACAGCTTCTCTGTCTCAAAGAGGGGAGTCCCGAGAAGGAGACTGCTGATTCCATTGTCTACCCTATCGTGAGTCCCCAACAAACTGAACATTTTTGTGATGGCCCCAGCATGGAAAGAACCCATGATCGGCTCATCTATAGGGGCCTCCTAATCAATGTCCAAATTGCATAACTCCTTCAAACTGCCCTAATATCCTGCATTATACCAAGGACATACATAGACCACTTAATATTGCAGCACGCCACATTCCTGGTCCATTCCCAGAACAGGTCAGGGACCAGACATGGTATAATAGGCTAATGATTTTTTGAGACACACAGTAGCCATTCAATGAAATGAGGTGCCAAAATGAATATTAGACATGTATGTGTATGATCATATGACTTGTGCCTAGAAATGTTTCTGTCAGTAGATTCAGATCCATCGCCTTCTCAGCCTTCTACACAGACCTTTGTGAGGGGCCAAAACATGAAAATGTGCATAAAATTAACATTAAAGAGAAATTGAAGAAAAACGACTGTGTGGATGCATCTTGTCCTTAGCAACCAGGGTCCATAGTAAGCAGGACATACAGTTTACTATAGACATTACTTTACACTATAGTACTACATAAACACATCTTACATACCACATGTATCATGAATACTCACCAGACTGTGCCAAGGTCTCCATAATTCCAGCCTTTCAAGCTAATTAGAATTATTATTTCCCTTTACGAACCCCCTTACGATCAGATCAGAGACTTACGAATTCAGTTCTACCATTGCAATATTAGTTCCCACAAAGCAAAGGATACAGTATTGTGCAGTATCTCTTGATCTGGCAGTAGTATGATGCGGAAGAATATTGGTTTTACAAGAAACTGGCCAGGTTTTGATGGCTCGCATGGCATGGTGGACTTGTCAAGCCCAAGGCCATTTTGTAACTTTCTTGTACAATATGATTTGTGTAGATGAATCCCTCGAGAGAGAACAGTTCTGGAAACTAACGTGTGTAGTAGATCTACGTTTGTGGACATCTACTGAAACTTTACGTGTTACAGAATGGGAAGGACAAGTTAAGTCACCGCTTGGCAAGGTGGCATCAAATTGTATTCCAAAAAACATTAAAAACTGACTTAAAGAGGATCTCACAGAATGCCAACGGTCACCATTCCTTTAGAGCCTCTTCTTCGATGGTTCCGTCACTGTTTTCCTTTTTCCTCCAGGTCCTTCCCCCAACGGGTGCCGTTAGTTTCAGCGCCCGATACTAGTGAATTGTCAGGTGGGTGATCTTTATCACTTAGTGACAATGAGTTGACGTTTTATTGACATCTAACAATTCACAAGTATTTGGAACAAAGATAATGGCACTGATTGCAGTGAAGGGGCGATTGTAAAGGCCTACTGCCATTACGAGGATGTGAAAGGTCCTCTTTAATATGAAGTAGCAGCCACACAAGTTTCAACTAGGAATAAGAATTCAGTCAGCATCTGAAACGCGTAAGCATTCTTTTCTGTTTACTACTTCCTATCCAGAGGATTTTTAATGTTTTAGGATTACATTTTGGATGCATTTTTACCAAGCGCTGAGTAAACCTTGTGCTCCAGTCACAGTGACCTCCATAGACTGTATTATAAGAGGCACTTCTGTGGGTGAGCTGGTATCTTCTTTCTGAACAGTTGTGGAATGTGACATGGTAATTTTGAGTTTTCAGAAGCCATGCTTTGTTTTGTTCACTAGCTAAGCTTTTTTCCTGATACAAAAAACAGCAAACCCTACCTTGTATGGACAATGAGTTAGATACATCTCAAAACTCCAAGATAGAAGAATATTAGAAGTTGACTTGATAGCATTGACTGCTTGTCGAGTTTAGCTCAGATAGAGTAGATTTGAAGAGGAGCGGTCACCTCCCCAGGCAAATTATTGCATTGAAATAACAATTCGGAGCCATCTTTCTTTGAGCTCTGCAATGTGCCACTACTCACGGTAACCAATGATGAGCTCATTCTTACTTGTCTACCTTTAAAGAGTCCAACTTATGCTTGTTGCCTATTGGTTGGGTTAAGATGGAGAACATATATTCCTACCAGTTGGAGACGCCATTTTGCAGATATTAGAAATTTTTTACAAAAGGTTAAACAAAAGTACATAGGTAATCAACCATAATAGCAAAGCAGTATAACCACAAAGTGAAATGTAACCGATAACAGTAAAGAGGAATTTGAAGAAAACCTATCATACACAATTTTGAGCACATTGAGGTTCTTCACTGAATAAGTCATGTGATTACCAACCTTCTGTAACGTTAAAAAAATGGATGCGTGCACATGTGCTGAAACTTGGGTAAAAGTTATATGCTGCTAAAACAAAAAGTAAAATAAGAATTTCTCAAAAAGATTCTGTATTCAAAAACTGAGGCAGGAAACAGGTCAACCAAAAAATGTGAAAGTCAAAGTAACAATGAAAGAGCAAAGATTTCTGTTAAAGCAACAGGCAGTACCTTTGAGGAGGCGGAACACTAGGAGACCAGGATCTAGTCCGACCTATACTATCTACATTGAGGGATCCTGAGCGGGAACAGTGATTTGATGACATGACCTGTTCTGGTACGGATAATGTGGAACTCTGCATATCACGACCATTGTGCCGAAAATCTGTGAAAAGAAGAAAAAAGTGCAGTATAATCAGTTTGGACATTTGCAAAAGTAGACACCTGGAATGGATCATAATATACTTTAGGGTCCATTCACACGTCCGCAATTCTGTTACGCATTTTGCAGAACGGAATTGCGGACCCATTAGTTTCAATGGGGACAGACCATGTCCCGGCCGGGTCCGCAATTGCGTATCCGCACTTCCGTCGCGTTCCCGAAAAAAATAGAACATGTCCTATTCTTGTCCGCAATTGCGGACAAGAAAGGCATTTTCTATGTAGTGCCGGCGATGTGCGGTCCGCAAATTGCGGAACGCACATCGCCGATGTCCGTGTTTTGAGGATCCGCAAAACACACACGGACGTGTGAATGGACCCTTAAAGGGAACCTGTCAACTGTTTTATGCTTCCCTAATCTAGGATCATATAAGGCTCTGTTATTATAAAGAACTATATTTTCCTCAAAGAAACGGACTAAAAGAGAAAGCAATTATAGCAAAGCTTTCATTTTTCAAGAGCGCCATGAGGAATGAAAGCTGAACTGCGATTGCTCTCTCTAGACAACATAGATTGTTGTTCTTTTAAAGAGTTACATAAATCTTCCCTTCTCTATCATTCTAAAAGTTTCCAGGCATGGGAAGAAGTATCCATTGGGTTCCTCCCGTCCAGCTTTTTCTTCCCTGGCTAGAGGAAAAAACAGATCAAATGTCAATCTGACGAGCCAAGTGGGGAGAAGCCAGAGGGGAATGCAGTTTCCACCTGGTCATCTCTGAAGGGCCACAGTGAATTCAGTTTGAAAAAATAAGGGCTTGTTCACATCACCGTTTTGCTTTCCGTTCTTCTGAACAGTCAGAAGAAGAGAGAGAAAAAAAACAGGATCCTGTAAAGAAAAAAACGGATCCTGTTGCATCAGTTATGCAAAGGATTGCAACGGATCAGTTTTTTTTACAGGATCCAGTAAAAAAAAACGGATCCTGTTGTATCAGTTGCCATCCGTTTTAGCCATTTGCATATGGGATCCGTTTTTTTGGACGGAAACAAAAGTACTGCATGCAGGACTTTTTTTTCCCCTTCTGAGGGTCCATTCACACGTCCGTGTGTGTTTTGCGGATCCGCGGATCCGCAAAACACGGACATCGGCGATGTGCGTTCCGCAATTTGCGGACCGCACATCGCCGGCACTCTCATAGAAAATGCCTTTTCTTGTCCGCAATTGCGGACTAGAATAGGACATGTTCTATTTTTTTCGGGAACGCGATTGCGGACCCGGAAGTGCGGATCCGCAATTGCGGACCCGGCCGGGACATCGTCTGCCCCCATTGAAACGAATGGGTCCGCAATCCTGTTCCGCATAATGCGGAACGGAATTGCGGACGTGTGAATGGACCTTGAGGGTCCATTCACACGTCCGTAAGTGTTTTGCTGATCCACAAAACACGGACACCGGCAATGTGCGATCCGCAATTTGCGGACAGCAAATAGCCAGCACTATTATAAAAAATGCCTTTTCTTGTCCGCAATTGCGGACAAGAATAGGACATGTTTTATTTTTTTCAGGAACGGAATTGCAGATCCTGAAAAAACGGATACTGAAAAAACGGATGCGGATCCCGAAAAAACGGATGAGGATCCCGAAAATGCGCATCTGCATCCGTTCCAGCCCCATTGACAGTGAACGGGTCCGCAAATTGCGAAATGGATGCGGACGCAAATTACGGACGTGTAAATGGACCCTAAGGGTTACATTACACTACCACCTGAGCAGCTTCTACCGTCACCTACTGTCTCCTCCCTTCCCTTGTAGATTGTAGGACCTCATGGGCAGGTTCTTCTCTTCTTCTTCGTACCACTCTGTCATTTGTTTGGTGTAATTGACTTGTTTCATGTATTATCCTATGTAAGTTAAACTCTTTTATATGTGTGGAGCCCTGAATGGCTTTGCAGGGTGAGACGTAGGCTACATATTAAAGAGACATTTTCTACAGCAAGTTGGGAAAACATTTGTGTTTACTGAAGAACCTTCTCTTGTACTGCTCCTTGTGCCTAAGGCAAAGGTCTCCTCTACCTAATCTTATAAATGACCTCGTACATATCAAATCTGAAAGGATCAAGCTCCAGCTAAATACCTACTGTAGGTCATTCAATGCACGTTAGCAAAAGAAGATTACAAAGTTTTAATATTCTTACCTGATACAACCCCGACCCCATCATCGCAGTCATAGTCAGACACTTCACTGTCACTTATCCTTTTGGATCCTGCAAAGAAGGTTCAGTGAACAGAGGTTCTTCAAAACGAATTTGCACTTCTCCCTGGTAAACCAAGGTTTCTCATAAAAAACCAAAAAACAATTAAAGACTAATAACTACAGCTGGAGGAGATACTAAGGAGAGGGAGTAGGCATGAAGAAGATTAGTAGGGTTGCAGTCAAAACCTGTTATTAGAGCAAACACAATGAGCAGAAACACCCTGATGTGATCCGTACTAAGAGCTTACATATGGGAATACATGCAGTTTTTAGGCCTGCTCCTGTAGTACAACTCCATACAACCTCTGACTTGTGATATCACAATCATCAATGTCTATGGAGCTCGACTGAAAGAAAATTGCAGCATGTTCCATTAGCATTGCTTTAAAGCGAACCTGTCACCTGCTTTTCACTTATTAAACTATTCACAGTACCTTATAGATCATCCTCATTGTGTTTCCAAACAGTTTTTTCCGGTTTTTCTGGCCTGTAGATTCATGAAAAAATCACTTTATAAACTCCTGCTCTCCTGCGTCACAAGTCACGATACAAGTCAAGGAGGCAGACCCTCCTTGACTCCAGGATGTGCCTCCCCCGCCCTAACCCCGCCTCTCAGCCCTTTAATTGACACTTGTCCTCCTGGCCGGGACCGCGCTTGTATCGGCGGTGCATGCGCCGTCGCCCTCCTTTGCAGCGCGATCCCGACCATCGCGCAGAGTGGACAGCGCATGCGCGATTAAGCGAATGGATCGCGCTTCACTCTGCGCGATGGTCGGGATCGCGCTGCAAGGAGGGCGACGGCGCATGCGCCGCCGATACAAGCGCGGTCCCGGCCAGGAGGACAAGTGTCAATTAAAGGGCTGAGAGGCGGGGTTAGGGCGGGGGAGGCACATCCTGGAGTCAAGGAGGGTCTGCCTCCTTGACTTGTATCGTGACTTGTGACGCAGGAGAGCAGGAGTTTATAAAGTGATTTTTTCATGAATCTACAGGCCAGAAAAACCGGAAAAAACTGTTTGGAAACACAATGAGGATGA
Source organism: Bufotes viridis (assembly GCA_033119425.1). Taxonomy (NCBI): domain Eukaryota; kingdom Metazoa; phylum Chordata; class Amphibia; order Anura; family Bufonidae; genus Bufotes; species Bufotes viridis. Next base: position 38,555,139 of record CM065593.1, on the reverse strand, counting down.
TCTATAAGGTACTGTGAATAGTTTAATAAGTGAAAAGCAGGTGACAGGTTCGCTTTAAGTGGAGAATACCTTCATAGTACAGCGTCATATGCTGGCTCCAGGGGAATGACCTGTAGGTGCCTCTCTTCACGCAGTAGGCCATCATTTAGAACATAGTCCTTTGTAATATGGTGCCATAATGGAGCTCCAAATGAGGGAGATTTATCATCTCCCTTGCGCCTGAAAAGTGGCATTAAAAAGTTTCAAACTATGGGTTTGCAACTTTTTAACTGCAACTTATTGAAAAAAATTGCCGCAAAGGCGGGAATGGAGTGTGGCCAGCCACCACAGCTCTGAGCTCTCGAAGTTTTCTGTTTAGGTGCACAAACTTTCAAGGGTTGTGCCTATTTTAAGACCAGGCTCGCGCCTCGTCATAATTTAGGTGCTTTCTCCAGGGGCGCAGGGGATATCAAAGCCAACGCAGAATGCGCCAGTCTTGATAACCCTCTCTCAAAGTGCCTTTGCACCCCGGTCTAAACTTTTTGAAAAATTGAGTGGACATTGATGGGAGGGGCATAGCTAGCCCCGTAAATTTATTATAATCTACTCTATGAAACTTGAGTAGATCATACCTGAAATCTACATCAGCTGGCGTAGACTTCAGTTCTGGAGCACGGACCTGCACAGATGCGCCAAGAATTATTAAGAGGAGGTCACCAAAGCTATGGCACATCTGACGCCAGAGAGGAATAGACAAAAAATATCTATATGATATCCAAAATTCCGTATGCTTGGCAAAAAAAAATAAAAAAATTCTTGGAGAGAGAAAAGGGGACAGGAAAAGGAAGGAGGAGGGGAAGCCATCAGATATCGCAATTAGCATCCTTTCACACATTTAGGGTTTACAAGATATCCACTTGTAGTTGCCTTTTGCACTACCTTCCCTCTAAATGAACACTCCACACAAAATCAATACCTGGTGTGTTAAAGGGGTTGCCCAGGATTAGAAAAAGATGGCTGCTTTATTCCAAGACAGCTCCACACCTGTCCATGGGTGAGTCTGGTAGGGTTGAGCTGTAACCGCCTACAATCGGTGGACATGTGTGGTGCTGTCTTTGGAAGAAAGCAGCCATCTTTTTTCTGTCCTGGACAACCCCTTTAAGCCCAGCACAAGGCCTGAGGGGGTGGAGCATGACACAGAGATTCTCTCTTTAGTGTTCTTCAATCCTTGTGACTGGCCCTGCACCAGGCACAAAGCATGGATCGATCTTACTCGGAGTGTTCCTTTAAAATGTGATCATTGGTCCCCCAGATACACTGTAGTTAGGCGGTATATAGGCATCAAGCAAGCAAGGTGGACTACAGGGAGGAAGGAATCTGACAATAACATAGAACATATGGACACCATATGATATAACGGAGTAACCGGCTGCGGTTATACCATACTGTGCATATGACGACATGCATAATGATTCTGTCGCATGCTGGAGTTACCTGAATTATATGAATATGGGCCTCTATCTGGAAAACAAATATTAATATGAACTGATGTCAAGGGAAGATCAATATGAAATTAAATATGTAGCAGGGAGATAACATAAAGGGAAAAAAAATTACATTTTAGAACGACGTGAAGATTTACTGTGTAATTACATTTTTAGAATATGAAGTAATATCATAAATCATTGATAAAAATGTATATTTTATTTATTATTTTTTTAATTTGTACGTCGGAAATTTGGTAACAAATGTATAGCAAATATCTCCGCTACATACCATAGCATTCCTGAAAATGGTAAAAAAAAATAAAAAATAATAATTGCACTCTCTACAGCATGCAGTCCCATGTAAGGGAGAAGTACACGGCAGCTCTGCTGTACATCTACTAAAAACTGCGCAATGGAAGTCTGTGGATGGGGAAACTCAACCATCAGTAATGCCGTTTCCTGTCATGTGGCTCCACCTGCTGTAATCATGGCGAGGGTCGTGGTTGACCACAGTCCTGGCAAGTTCAGACCAGGCGATCTACACAGTCAATGGCGGGGGTCTAAGGGTACGTAAACACTGTCGTCAAGGGTGGTTGGGTCAATGAGATCGACGCGATCCCTGGTCTCTATAGTAAATGCACTGTCAGTATGTTATAGGCCTATTGCACACGACCGTATGGTTTCGCGTTCCGGAAAAAACGGATCCACCAAAAAAACGGATGACATCCGTATGCATTCAGATTTTTGCGAAACAGAACATCTGGCCCCTAATAGAACAGTACTATCCTTGTCCGTGATGCGGACAATAATAGAACAAGTTGAGCGGAACGGAAATACAGAAACAGAATGCATACGGAGCACCTTCCGGAGACTCATTGAAATGAATGGACTGTATACGGAACGCAAAAAACGGCCCGTACACTCGCAAAAAAAAAAGTTTGTGTGAAAGAGGCCATACACTGATCATTTTACTTGACGGCCCAAAAATATACAGTATGGGCCAAAAACATCAAGTAAAGCGCCAGTATTGACAGAAAGCAGTTGTACTATAGGGACCAAAGATGTACAGCGTCCAAGAGTAGTGGTGTAGCTATAGGGCCTGCAAAGGTAGAAGTCGCACTAAGGCCCCGGTGTCTGAAGGGACATAGGCATCTTGGTATTATAAGCACGGGGGGCCCTGGAGATTTAAGTTACCCCTCTGCCCAAGAGCACCCAATGCTAAGCACGTACCCTTGACCACAGAAAACGATGAGTACAAATTTTGTTGGATGGTACATGCAAATAATGAGATAAGCAATCTTCCACATGATCAAGAATGAAGAACTGAATCCAATTTATAGACACATTGCACACATTGAAAGTTAAAGGGTGTGTCCCACGAAAAATATTCTACATTTTTCAAACCAGCAGCTGGATCTGAACACTTTTGTAATTGCACGTAACTAAAAATGTATTCTAGCTACTGTAGAGCGCCACCTGCTGTTTGCTCTGTTTCTAATTTCTCTGTCCTGCTCACTGAGATGGCCGCACATGCTCAGTTCCATCCTTTAACTGCCACCAGCTGAAGTAGAAAGGACACATCCCCTGAGAAGATTAATCTAGCACAGCAATTCAAGCAATGAACCCATGTGAGGTACAGGGCCGGTTCTAGCTTTGCTAGAAAGAGATTGTCATGTATTATGAAATGTAATAAGGTTTAGGTAACTTTTATATGTTATTATTGTGTTTTCTCCTGTTTTATATGGATGGCCCATGTAGTAGAGAAATAAAACCCCCCAGGATTTGAAGGGAAGTTAAAGGGTTTGTCTGACACTGAGAGAAGTTTACAAGGTGGCAGGAGAGCGAGGCTCAGCGATCATGGGGTGTTCATGTACGTGTCACTACCGATTGCCAGCAGAAGACGCATGCACGGATACAGGACATCTTCACCTCTGGTCTGGCAGGGACAGGAGCCACAGCGCCGAAACCAGGACGCTGTGAAAAGGGGAGTCCTTTTTTATTTTGCTGTTACACGGTGTCCAGCCACTCTGTAAAGTGCTTTTGTCACTGTCACACCACTCTTAAAGGGAACCTGTCACATTAAACTTGGTGACTAATGAGCAGCAGGCTATAGAGCAGGAGGAGCTGATCTGATCTAAATATTAGGCGGGATTAGTAAAACTTGCCCAGGGCGTAGCTTTCCCCAAGTGGATTTGGATTTCTGTACTAGAAAAGCATTAAGTAGCACAGGATTTTTACCTCATTTAAAGGGGTTGTCCAGGATTAGAAAAACTGCTGTATTCTTCCCAAAACAGCGCCACCCCTATTGATGGCTTGTGCCTGGTATTGCAGGTCAGATCCATTGGAGTCAATGGGGCAGAGCGGCAATACCGCTGTGGACAGGGGTGGTGCTCCTTTGGGAAGAAAGACACCATGTTTTTCTAATCCTGGCCAACCCCTTTATTAACCCTTTAAGGACTGGAGGTTTTTTACTTTTTGAGTTTTCGTTTTGCGCTCCCTGCCTTCCAATAGCCATAGCTTTTTTATTTTTCGGTTCACATAGCCATATGAGGGCTTGTTTTTTGCGGGACAAGTTGTACTTTCCAACGCCACCATTTAATAGTGCATATGATGTAGTGGGAAGCGGGAAAAAAATTCCAAATGGGGTGAAATTGCAAAAAAAAAAGCAATTCCACCACAGTTTTGCGGCTTTTTAAATTCCGACGTTCGATGTGCGATAAAACTGACCAGTAACTTTTACTCTACAGGTCAGTACGAATCCGGCGATATCCTATATGTATAGGTTTTCTTGCGTTTTGATAGTAAAACAACTTTTTTGTAATTATATGTACAGAACTGTATGGGGGCTCATTTTATGCGTCATAATCTTATCTGTTTATTGATACCATTTTGGGGTGTGTATGACTTTTTGATCACCTTTTATGTAATTTTTTGTGGAAAATGAAGCGACCAAAAATGGCGAATCCGCCATTTGGACGCTTTTTTCCGTTTTGCTGTTTGACGTATGGGGAATATATTTTTTTTAATATTTATACTATGGGCGTTTTCGCACATTGCGACACCCATGATGTGTATTTTTTAAATTTTTTTAGTTTTTAAATTTTTATTTAAGCAAAAGGGGGGTGATTTGAACTTATGTTTTTTTTATTTATCTTTAAAAAAAATTATTATTTTTTCTACACTGTTACCGTATATAGTTCCCATAGGGAACTATAACTTACAATCATCTGATTGCGATTTTCATACATTCCAATGCAATAGCATGAAATCGCATATTTCCTATGAAGCCTATTACAGGCAAGGCTCCATAGGAAATAGTACAGAGCAGCCTGGGTTTCATTCATAGAGACCCAGGCTACTACAGGCGCGCTCCGGCTCCTCCGATCGCCACACGGGGGAGCCGCAGCTCAAACCGAAAGTAAAACTTTTGGTTTGTGCGCACTCAGATGCCGTGGTCAGGATTGACCACGGCATCTAAGGGGCTAAATGTCCGCAATCGGCATCGCTGCCGGTCGCGGACATTAGCCGCGGGTGTCTGCTACAGGAACCATGCGGACACCCGCATGGAGCAGGAGCGGGCGCCATCTTTATATTAGTAAGGGAGTCTTGGCCACACAAATAAGTAGAGCTACACTTTAAGGAGTCATCTGCCCTACTTACTACAAGCCATGTGGACCACAAATAAGGAGAACAAGAAAAAAGAATACATGAAGTATAAAAGCTAAATAAAATATATTACATAACATACACCTTTAAGATAGCTTTCCAAATATGTTGTATCTGTCTATAAAGTGGAGGAGACACTGTAAGGACCCATTCACACGGGAAGATTGTGATGTGACACAGTGACCCAGAGGAAAATCCAACTGATTTCCCAGTATGACCGGGCCCCAACGATGGAATTATTCCATGTACTGGTGTTAAGAGATGCATGCATGAAAGTGTGACACGGACATGGTACCCTCCGTCACACGGTCCTGTAAGAGGTGAATCATCATTTCCAGAGGTGATTCAGCCATTCTCACAGGATGGTGACATTTGCAGGCAGAGAGTGATGTATTACGATTTGCTTTTCAGATCATCACCATCTGTTCTTATAATCAACGAGCACATTTTACAAATGCATTTGATTTCTAGAAAAAAAAGTATTATTCTGGGTAAAATTCATAACCCGAGTTTTGTCCAGACTTATCTTGCTTCCCTGAGATATTACTTGCTATGGTGGCTTCATTTCAAAGATCTTCCACCGGGTCAGTCCTGGTTACTGACTGTGCCAGTGCTTTCTTGTGTTGGTTAAAACTACCCCACCCCCTAACCACCTAAGACTTCCCGTCACTTAGGGACTTGGTGTTCTTTGGCCCCAATTAATTCCCCACATCCTTGTTTGTGGGACTTGTCTAGAGAGGATCCCGGCACAGGTTCTCATCAAAATTTACGGGGATGCAGCCAACCAGTTGTAGACCTTCTTTCTGCAAGGTCCACATCGTAGCTACTGGTCTGCTTCTATATACCCTTGACACGCTATTCCAAAGCTGGCCATACACATTCGATTAACGTCGAGACAAACCCACCAATTTTAGCAGGACCATCCAGCCATCTAATGTGCATTATAGGGGGTGTCCTGAAATCTGTCTTTGGAGAAAAGAAGGAATAGGCTCTTGGGTTTCAACATACCCAACGATTTTGTTCTCCGTGCAGATAAGCAGGGGACTATACCCCTATTACACTGCCCGTGTAATGTTCGGGCAGGGCGAGCGCCAATGGACGAGAACACATCCATCGGGGCTAGTCTGCAGTGGCCTGATTACACAGGCTGATACAAACCGGATGCAGGAGGAATGATCGCTACTGGGGTCATTCCTAACTCATTTAGTTCTGTTAATTATCGGCAGCACTTCCCTGATTACAGAGGCAGATGTGCTGCCAATAATCGGACGCATCCTGATGAAAGATGCCCATCCTCGACTGATTGGCTGCTCGATTTTATTGCTCAGTTATTGTCACGAGCCTGCCTATGAACATTCAAATCCGATAATTGGCCCAAAATTGTGCGGTGCGATAAGGTCTTTACTCCCCTCTGTCAGAACAGTTTCATGCTCGGCCGAGCAAGAATGTATATGGGGTTCAGGAGAAAAAGCTGACCATTCGACCAACAGCTATCTAATGTGCATGGCAAGTCTAAGGCCTGTAGAAATGGATCTACAAAATGCAATACTTCACACGTAGAGGGGAGTTCCTGCAGTCCAGGCAAAAGGATCTTTCTATTGCATGATGCACCAGTCAATGCAAGTGTCAGATGTCTGTCGGCTATTGTAACAGATGAAAGAATAAAGCCTGGGTACACCTTAAAATTTGAGCTGAATTTAAAGGGCATCTGTCAGCAGTTTTGTACTTATGAAACCGGTTGACCTGTTAGATGTGCACTTGGCAGCTGAAGGCATCTGTGTTGGTCCCATGTTCATATGTGCCCGCATTGCTAAGAAAAATGATGTTTTATTATATGCAAATGAGCCTCTAGGAGCAACCGGCTCAGTTTTCTCTGCAATGACAACGCCCCCGTTGCTCCTAGAGGCTCATTTGCATATAATAAAACATCATTTTTCTCAGAAATGCCGGCACATATGAACATGGGACCAACACAGATGTCTTCAGCTGCCAAGCGCACATGTAACAGGTCAGCCAGTGTCATAGGGACAGAACTGCTGACAGATGCCCTTTAACACAATTTTCCTATGAGGGAACTAAGATATGAGGGTTCAGCCGACGGCTGTCTTGTACAGATTCCACCAAACACGTGTCCATATCTCCGGACCTCCATGTCCCACCTGAACTTAGTGATAGATGGTGATATACATATAACAGCTATCATCCAACTCCACAATAAATATCCACGTTTGCAAACTTATTTTCGAAGGGGAGAGGGGAATAAGCTGCTTCCAGACAACTCTACAGATCAGGCATATTAAAATGCCATATGCCTGATCCTTCTTTACCTTGACATCTGCTGGTTGGGACCATTAGGCCTATTGCACACGACCGTATGGCTTTTTCAGTGTTTTGCAGTCCGCAAAAATCAGATCAGCCAAAAAATACAGATGACATCCGTGAGCATTCTGTTTTTTGCGGCACAGAACAGCTGGCCCCTAATAGAACAGTACAATCCTTGTCCGTCATGCGGACAATAATAGGCCATGTTCTATCTTTGAACGGGACAGAAAAACGGAAATACGGAGACGGAAGGCATACGGAGAACTTTTTTTTTTTTTTTTTGCGGATCCATTGAAATGAATGGTTCCGTATATGGTCCGTACACAGAATGCAAAAAACGGAACGTAAACGGTCAACTAATCGGTGGGTTCAGACGACAATTATCTAACGTGCATGGCCGGCTTTAGACTTTTAAATATACAATCAACAAATTTAAATAGATGTGTTAATGCCCTATACATTTCCTAACGATAGTTCATTATTTTAACTCCGAATTAGTAGGGTAATTAGCATATGAAAGAGAAGCTGGAGACTGAGATCAATGTTCAGGATGGGTCTCTAGGTAGCACACATGCACTGATTACTGCTGAAGACCTACTTTGCAATCTTCTAGTTGGGCTCTCCCCGTGCATCTGCCTCCGTTGCATAAATGGGGACGGGTGGGGTAGTGGCAATGAGGACACATCATGCGTCTGAAGCTTGTACCAATGTGGCTCATCATCTAAAAGTGCAGTTTCTAATTCAATTAGAATCTGTGGGAATAAAAAATAAGTAGTCAGTAAGCAACAGAGAGGCCAGAAACACAGCAAGAGAAAAGCAAGGAAATTAGTGAAATCTTAAAACAGGATTCACCAGTGAAGATCAATCTACGGAACACGTCCACCAAAGATCAGAATACCTTCAGTGGCCTTCTTCTTCTACCCTGGAGCTCTACATTTTGTTCAGACCTTTATTACTTATATCTCTTTTCCTCGGTGTCTACACATGAGTGTCTCTGATTTGGGTGATATATGTAGTCAAGTTAAAGAGCCTCTGTCAGCATGATCAACCCTATTAAACCAGGCATATTGCCTACCACTTACTTCACATGCTGTGAAAAACAATATATTTCTTTCCTCGCTAGGGTTAATAAGTGGCGACGAACAGCTTCTTTCTCTCTTTTCAGAGCTCATCAGGCTTAGGCAGGGTGCTGAATCTCCTTGAAGAGACCAGTCCTGTAAGGAAACTTATTGGCAATGCTCCATGGGAAACAAATATGCAAAGAGGTATCTCTCAAGGAAGAGTACCATCTCACCAGCGCCACCTCTTGTAAGCGGCTCCCTACGAGTCACAATCCAACTGTCCAACAAGCTTTAGGATTTGACAAGTGAATACAGCCAGACCAGATATCCATTCATAGACCACTGTTTCATGGGTGCTTGGCCCTCATCAGGAGGAAGGAGGCTGGCAGGCTGGGCGCAATGCCTTGAATACAGCTTAGGCAGGGGCCTAAATCTTCTTAAAAAGACCAGTCCTGTATGGACACTCACTGGAAGTACTCCATGGTAAGATGACGTATTGGCAATGCTCCATTGGAAACTAATATGCCAAGAGGTATCTTCAAAGGAAGAGAACCATCTTGCCAGATCCTCCGAACTGACGAGGGGCAAGCACCCCCAAAACAGCTGTCTATGGATGGATATCTGGCTTGGCTATATTCCCCTGTCTAATCCCAAGACTTCCAAGAGGTGGTGCTGGTGAGATGGTCCTTTTCCTTGGGAGATACCCCTTTGCTTACAGAGCTCATCAGAGAAGGATAGGCTCAAATACATCAATCCAGTCCGGCTCCCACAGTAAATCCTACTCTGTTGTATACATGAGCTTTGATAACCTACACCTCAGTCATTCCTTCACGGTGTATTTTATAGGACTTGTCACAAAAACAGGAATGCCCTGTGTCAGGTACATCATTATATGTCTGCTTAGAGGGATTTCATCACTTTGCTGTCAGTCGCGGAGATGAATTTGACTTCGTGTCTACCTTTGTCTGTTGAATGTCAGTAAACTGTCTAATATGATGAAAATCTGGAATGCAAATTTACTTGTCTTTTTTGGATAGACTGACAAGTGAAAACTGTGCAACACGGGAAAGGGCACTTGATAATGAGTGTCAGGGGATAAAACAATAGGACTGTCATTCATACAGTAGCCCAAGGTCTTCTCCATGGGGCAAAAAATGAAAGGTGACATTCTGTAGGCCATTCTCCGAGTTCCTTATGTAGGGATGTACCTTGTCACAATTCCAGACATGGACTATCATGAATAAATCTTAACCTTAAATATTCATTAATACAGTACAGAATACAAGACAAGGGGTAATTTCACACAATTTAAGTCTGGTCTGTTTATGAAATAGCCATTGGGATAGAACTAGATGGTGACTTGTGTCCGAACTAGGGGCTGAAGAGTCATAATGCATGTGTCTGATGGGACCATCCACACAGAAGAACTGAGTGGTACTAAAGTTGGCTCATAGCATTTGCCACCATGAGATGCAAAGACATTACAATTTAGTGCAATTTCTGGGTGATGCAACCATAATCAATGGTGGTTACACGCATCCGGCACAGATACACATTGGCCTCATTTATCTAGTTCCATGTACTACGAGGAACTTCTACGAAAGGTTAGGGCTACCTCGGAAGTAGTTACACAGCCCAACGGCATGAAGGTTGCATGGATGTTGTGCAACATTTGTTATGCCACTAAGGTCTCTTTACATGACCCTGTGAGGGGCCATAACAAGGAACAATTGATGACAAAACATGTCAATTGGGGCTCATTACACAAGCCAATCAAAACTATAAGTGGGGGAAATGATCATTACTATGTGTGGGCAGCGCCACCCTGTTTATACAGGGAGATGTGCTGCCGACCTGCCAGCATTTTCTGTGCCGTCAAACAAGTGTTTGCTTATTGTTTGATCGGTGATGGGTTTACACATGCTACTGATCAGCCAGATGAATGTTCTTACAAACGACTCATGGTGAACCACCCATGTAACACCCTTAAAAGTAATTCATGTGGATTTATTTTTTTATTTTTTTTAATTTGGACTCTCCTGACCTGTTTTGATGATGTAAACCAGGGATGCCCAACCTGCAGCCCTCTAGCTGTTGCAAAACTACAACTCCCAGCATGTCTTGACAGCCTAGAAATTGGGGCATGCTGAGAGTTTTAGTTTTGCAACAGCTGGAGGGCCGCAGGTTGAGCATCCCTGATGTAAACCAATCCCTCTGGTTTATTTCCATCCTGTATATAGCACTTGTTGTTGCGGTATCCAACCAAACCCATTTCTTCTTTCTCTGCCACAGCTCCACCCACATCCCCTAACAACGCCCAGCTAGTTTATAGCTCCTCCCACCCAGCTAGTTACATAGACACTCCCCTATCACTGCCCCTAACACCCAGCTAGTTTATAGCTCCTCCCACCCAGCTAGTTACATAGACACTCCCTTGTCACTGCCCCGCCCATGGACATAACATGACAGGAAATCAGGAAGAGCTGCATGGACACGGACCAGGACGGGAGCTAGGAGCAATAAAGGTAAAAGAAATAGATTACAGAATTACAGTTACCTTCATAAATGATTATTTTAAAGGAAGCTGATGCAAACCATAAAACCCCTTTAAAACTTTAAAATTCTATACAGCTCTTACCTGTGTCTAAATATCAAGAATTTTTCCAGAATTCACTGCCCGATATTGTATAATATACAGTATAATCTAAAGATCTGTGTTTTTGCCTCACTGGTTATGCTTCCATTTGCTGCCACAAAGACAGATGCCATAGGTACAGCGCTATCCTCCCCTAGAAGGGATGCTTCTAGAGGAGAAAAACTCCATATATATGGCTTGCAATGGACCATGCCGCCATCTTTTTTTTTAATGTCGAATTCATAAGGTAGTAGTATTGTGTAATAAGCAGGTGCTGCACCACTGATTATTGGAGTTGATAGGGGGGATGGTCTATAACATCTTGGCATTAGCGTGACGTTCCAAAAAGTCATCCATTAACACTAAAAATAGCTCCTGCCCCAACGGCTACAATTGTGGGTTTAGTCCAATGTTCCGTACACTGCCACTCATTACCAGGTGATGAAATTTAGGTTACTGGTGACATAGCTAGGAAATAAAATAACATGTTATTAAATCAAACTAGGAGCCCCTAAAAATATCCCAAATAGCTAATAACACAGCCTAATGAGCGCAGAGGTTCGCACAGTCACCACAGGCACATGTTGCAACTTTGGGAATTCAGCCATAAACTAAGTGAATCACAGATTGGGCTGGTTATATACAACACAGTAGGTTCTTACGTATGGTTGACTACAATTTCCTACACATCCTTTCTTCCGCTCTGTTCTTACTTGCCCAGTGTCTCTGCCCACTTCCATTTCCACCATCTTTGACACCAAAATGTGTTGAGAAATGGAAGTCAGAACGGATCCCATCGATTTTAATGAAATTCAGTTTCCTTTTCGAGAATGTCTTCAAATTATTCATGGCTTGTCATGGTGACAGATGATGTTGATGATGGACAGGATAATGTTGCACATAATGTTTTCCTGTCCATTGTAAATGGCGTCCGTCATCACATCCATCATCCCATCCAATTTTTTATTTTTTTTTAATATGAAACTCAACTGGACAACCGAGGCAGTGGATCGAACTATCAGACGTCACAGATGACATCCATTTTTTCCATTCATCATCCCATTGATTTCACTGTAAAAACTGGATGATGGATGGGACGTCTGACGTTGTTCTGTTTACCTCAGTGGGGAATGTGTGCTCAGATCACTCAACTCTATAAGGCTGTATAAGTTGGAGAGAATGAAAGCACAGATAGACTACTCTCAGCTAAGCTTATATTTGGGGAAACTATACAGATCAGCTGAAAAACCCAAATCGGTAAATGTCAATTTTTTTTGACAATAAGCCATGCCTGTAACTCTGACCATTACCTACAGTATCTATATACGCCCAATCCCACCCAGTCCCCTTTGTGCCTTCATACACTAGTTATGCCCCATCAGTGCCCCCACACAGTAGATAAGCCCCCAAATTGACCCCACGCAGTAGTTACGCCCTCACACAGTAGATATGCCTCCTCCATGCCCCTACACAGTAGATAACTGCCCTGATTGCCGCCACTCAGTAGTTATGCCATCACAGAGTAGATGCCTCCTCAGTGCCTCACACAGTAGATATGTCCCCTTAGTGGCCTCACACAGTAGATAACTCCCCTGATTTCCCACACACAGTAGATAAGCCCCCAGATTGACCCCACGCAGTAGTTACGCCCTCACACAGTAGATATGCCTCCTCCATGCCCCTACACAGTAGATAACTGCCCTGATTGCCGCCACTCAGTAGTTATGCCATCACAGAGTAGATGCCTCCTCAGTGCCCCACACAGTAGATATGTCCCCTTAGTGGCCTCACACAGTAGATATGTCCCCTTAGTGGCCTCACACAGTAGATAACTCCCTTGATTTTCCCCACAGAGTAGTTATGCCATCACAGAGTAGATGCCTCCTCAGTGCCCCACACAGTAGATATGTCCCCTTAGTGGCCTCACACAGTAGATATGTCCCCTTAGTGGCCTCATACAGTAGATAACTCCCCTGATTTCCCCCACACAGTAGTTATGCCATCACACAGTAGATGCCTCCTCAGTGTCCCACACAGTAGATATGTCCCCTTAGTGGCCTCACACATTAGATATGTCCTCTTAGTGGCCTCACACAGTAGATAACTCCCCTGATTTCCCCCACACAGTAGTAATGTCATCACACAGTAGATTCCTCCTCAGTGCCCCACATAGTAGATATGTCCCCTTAGTGGCCTCACACAGTAGATATGTCCCCTTAGTGGCCTCACACAGTAGATAACTCCCCTGATTTCCCACACACAGTAGTTATGCCATCACACAGTAGATTCCTCCTCAGTGCCCCACACAGTAGATATGTCCCTTTACAGCAGTGAAGTTTGTAATAATAATTTTTTTTTTAAATAACACTTATCTCATCCCATTCCCCCAGCCAATGGAGCTCATACTGCTCCCCCAGCAGCAGGCAGGATGAAGTGACGTCATCACGCCTGTTGCACTAAGCACAATGATCACCCCCCCAGCCTTGCAGGCGCAATGAGATTACCACATTGTGCCTGCTGGGCAGAGCACCGGATGGGTGAATGGTGGAGCAGGGAGATGATGGTTACCTGCTTCACCATTGCATTCCACTGTCTCTGTGCCTTCAGGACACAGACACAATTGAAACCGGAACACAACTCAGCCGTCCCATCACCACGGGACAGTCGCTGAAATCTGTGACTGTCCGCTAGATCCAATACAGTTGGGAGTTATGTGATTCAAAATGTCATTTAAAATCTATTGACACTTTAGAAATATCTTACATTTCCTACTATAAGAAAAAAAATTGAATTGGTTTGTCAGAATACCTCTCCTAAGAATTCACTTTCTTCCTCTCGAACTCTGGCTTGATCCCAAAGTGTGATCTCCAACATTCGTTCTCTAAACTCTCTTCGAGGAACTGGAGAGTAAATGAACGTTTGGTTCCATTTGGGTTCTAATGTTTTCTTCACAGTCTTTGTTCTCCTTTTGTTCTTATCACTATAATAAAAATACGAAGATGTCATATATTTATCATGATACTGTACTGTACTTTCCTGTAATCAGAGGATTATTATAACTCAGTTAAGTCTTCAGCTTTAGAACATTAGTTTTCCTGCCAACCATCTGAACTCCTATATACAGTAGGTGACCACTATTTCTGAGAAGTTTTTGACTAATTTCTGCAGCTACATGTGTTGAGGTGGTTATGGGAAGTTCTAGCGTATCTTCACCTTCTAGAGAAATAGTCTTGCTTTCGGTCACTTTGACTCAAAGGTGTATAATAAAGATGAGAGAATTGATTTGTTAGAATAGAAATTCGTTCAGAATTTATTAAAACAAATTTTTTTGCTTATTTTCTGAAGCTAAATATATCCATTCATTTCTGTAGTCCCCACAGAAATCCACTCTTAGCTTTCTTCTCTTTTAGGAAGGAAAGCTAACTTGCATATTTGTTTCCCAGAAACGCAGTGGAGCGTTGCCTGGCTTATAGGACTCCTTATGTGTACTAGCTACCCAGGTGCTCTCCATAAAAAGAAAGCATATCTCCCCAGGATCCCAACCAAGGCCTCTCACCTAGCTAAGCTAGGGGCCATATAAGTTATGCTTCAAAGCCTGTTTAAAAGGCTAAGCATTGACTTACTGGATTGATACCTATAACTATCTGGTGGCTAACAAAGGCTTAGTCCTATTGGAATGAAAGCTCATTTGCATATCAAGAGGAGTCTTGTCTGGCCTATAACACTTGTCACATGAGGGAATCTCTCTCTCTCTCTCTCTCTGAATCTATTCATACCCGAATCGCATTTCTTTTTTGAGAAATTCACTCATCCTTAGTGGTGAAGATTAAATACAAAATCTTACAACTTTAGGGCTACAACCTGCAATGCATTGAGAGAAATGAGTAGGACCAAAACATATTATGAGCTTTGTGCACTGGTGCGTACTAAGAGAGGAACTTGGGTGTGATATTTTGTGGTAGGCAGACAAAGGCTTTCCTATCTACTATTTTTATTCGGCTTTCTAAACCAACACTGGTGACAGAGGAGGTCCAAGCTACTCTTTGGTATGTAGAAAGACACCAGTTTTATAAACGTGGTAGGTAGGGGGCCATATTACAAATTTTGGATTGAGACTCAGGAGCTTCATGTCATACCTTTGATATACCTAATGAATTATATATTCCATATCTACCGTGCCCAATCAGAGTCAGACCCTAAGACTCCTTTACAGATGTTGATTCCCCTATTGGAAAAGTGGCTGGGCACACTCAGATAATCCGGACCATACAGAATAGGTTAATATAAATTTATTTCAATAATTAATAAAATCAAGGTTATGCACACTCTAAAAGCTCAAACCAATATATAGCAGCAACAATCTTGCACCAATTAGATTATAAAAAGGAGCAATGTCCCTGATAAATGTACACGGCAAACAATCAAAATTGAATAATAAATAGGTAAATGCACTTAGCAGCAAAGTCCCAGATATATACACCGAATTATAGGTATATGAACCATAATTGGTGGGGGGTAATGGTCCATCTAACGTGCTGTTCGTATGAGCAATTTATAGTAACCAATGTCCAGCCAACAAAATAATGACTCCAAATCCTCCAATATTAGATAGTCACAGTCCTCAGAGGATCGCAAGTTGAATGAGCGGCGTCCCGCTCTAGGCGATTATGTGGCGGCGTCCCGCCACTACACGTGTTCTTTCAGCTAGTTTGTTAAATGTATGAAACAATCTTACCCGGACCTTGGGTACCGATTCTCCCTTCGATATGCGTTATATTCATCCGCATCTGCATCGATTTCAGGAGTTCTCTGCTGTAGTGGCAAGTCTCAAGCCAGCGGTGTATGCTCACACGTAGGGCGCCTAGTTCGTTCCTGCCTCTTTCCGTGCTTCCGCTGTACACTCGCACAGTTGTTTACAGCAGCAGTACTATGGTAGTACTATACCCTCTTGGTCCGTGTCGGTAAGAAATATTAGAGCCGTTTGGTCATTACTTGCAGGGAATATGTACCAGACGCGTTTCGGGGTCCTATAGTTCACCCCTTCCTCAGTGGCAACCTCCGGTGTTTCTTGATCGGTGTGGTGCACCTCGTTTGATTCTAGCTGACCTTGTGCGACATTTAGTCATACGTGATTCCCCTATTGCCCATGATTTGCCAGTTGTTTCTGTATCTGCTGCTTGATTAAATGGAGAGCAACTGAGCATGCTTGGAAAGAAGGGACCAGGAACCCCTATTCTTTGGGTTGGACCCAGCAGCCAGACCCATACCAATCATACTTATGGTATAGTTAGTTGATGCTTTACGGGAGAGCCCCTTTAAGACCAGGGTGCTTAATTAAAAAATAACAGGACCTTTGCTTTTGATGCAGCCACAGACCACACAGCAGTTAACAATGTTTTTTATGTTTTCTTAGTTGACCCCTTGATTGCACTAATAACGCCAGCAATGCCAGGATTTCATTAAAAGTATTGACATATTTTACTTATTAGACGATAGGAATCTCTGCACTTGGCAGATGCTATATGAGAATCCTCTAATGAGAAGAGAGTAAATTTATATTGGTTATCTCCAATTAAAATACCTTAATGACCTTCAGTAGGAGATATGAAACCTAATTAAAAGTTAGCTGGTATTTGAGAATATCCCCTTCATTAATAGCACGCTAATGAAATTCTATCAGAAAGTGGCAAAACCAATAAACACTTTTTGGGTGCTGAGGACTTCTACATAGGAACTATTCACAGCAGGGGTGTAGCTAATGCAGGGCTCGACAAATCCCAGGCGCCAGGTCGTCAGCCCATTTTCTAAGGTGCCCGGGCACAGGGTCGGCGCGTCCTATAGGAGGACTAGGAGCGCCGGCGCCCTTTATGCTGCAGCCGCCCGAGTGTTTTATATAGAGCCTCAGGCGGCTGCAGCACTGCCCGGGCTGGCGCGTCCATGAGGACGCATCGCTCGGGCGCAGCATGAAGAGAGGGACTGACAGGAGGGAAGCGCTCAGCGCTCCCTCTTGTCACTCCCTCATTGTAGCGTGGCTGAGCCCTGTATGGTCCGCGGGTACAGGGAGCATCTGTCTACTGTACCCGGCCAGACTGACAGGAAGTGCGCGCACAGTGTGCACTTCCTGTCAGTCCGCCCGAGTACAGGAAACTAAAGCTCCTATACCCGCGGACCATACAGAGCTCAGCCACGCTATACTAGAGGTAGTGGAGGGAGGGGGGGGGGGAGAAAGAGAATGACAAGGGGGGGGGGATGAAAAGGGGGGGGTGAAAAGGGGGGAATGAGAATGACAAGGGGGGGGGATGAAAAGGGGGGAAAGAGAATGACAAGATGGGGAAGAGAATGACAAGGGGGGGGGGAGAATGACAAGGGGGGGGAGAATGACAAGGGGGTGAGAATGACAAGGGGGGGGAGAATGACAAGAGGGGGAAAGTGAATGACAATAGGGGGAAAGAGAAAGACAAGGGGGGGGGGGAGAATGACAAGGGTGGAAAAGAGCTGGGGGTTGTAGTGATTCGGGGACTGCAGAGGCTGAGCGCCAGCTGGGGGTTGCAGTGCTCAGTAAAGTGTCATGGTGCCCGCTGTGTTTATGCCCTCCGGACCCCTCTGCCCTCTCCTCCGGACCCCTCTGCCCTCCCCTCCGGACCCTGTAATCCTTGTAAGGGTTTCCACAGGTCATGACGGCCGCCAGGGGCGATCACTTGGATGCTGGCAGCGTCTCACGTGTCATATAACCAATTGAAGAGGGGAAGCACTATGGGGGCCCTATATACTCGCACATTATGGGGGGCCCTATGGAAAAGAGGGGAAGGACCACTATGGGGGCCCTATGTACTGGCATGCATCATTGGTTGGCTTTATGGAGAAGTGGGGGGGGGGGGGGAGAGAAGCACTATGGGGGCATCTACTGGGGCCTTATGACGCGGCTCCGTCTGGCTCCTAACTTTTTTAGCTGGCTCCTAGATTCCAAGAAAATTTGTCAAGCCCTGAGCTAATGGCTCATGGGTCCTGCTGCAAAAGTTTAGCTTGGGCCCCCCTTCCCTCAGTGCTTTGTAGGCAGGGAAGCACATAGCTAGAGATGAGCGAATTTTTAAAAAATTTGATTAGCCGGTTCACAAAATATTTTGGGAAAAATTTGGTGCGATCCGAATTTATTCAGAGCAAATTTCGTTAAAAAACTGCTATCTCCTGGCTGCAGAGAGCCTTTATAGCGGTGTAGAACACTGTGCCTTGCAGTAACACACATAGGAAGTCTGCTGTGGTAGTGAAACAATACTGTGAATCCATATGACATGCAGATGACAGGCGTCGCTCTAAGAATCACTGCTCACTTATTTGGGCAGTCATGGGGCCAAAACTGACCAAAATAACTCAAGTATGAACTCAGCCTTACAGGTCAATGTTAGCGCCAAGAAGATACGCACTCCTTTTACACCGTCTTCAGCTGATTCCACATAGATTTTTACAGAACCTGTTCTATTAAACGCTTATACAAGTGGAGCCCCCCGACAGAATGGAGAGGGTGTCTGCAGTAGGTTGTGTTGACGTCACTGATTATTTAGCCCTTCCTCTGAATGGTCAGAACAATAACCCCACCAAAAACGGATCCTGTCTGTGGAGCAAAGAAGGTGCAGAAGGGAAAGACAGACAGCTTCTTTTGGCTGAGGTGGTGGAGCCTCGACTGCCTGAAATTGGCTGCGTGCCACTGAGTGATGCAGCGGTTGCTGCAGCAGGCTGGACCCCCACATTGGAGCCACAGTTCTCCCATGCCACTGTATGGCGATGCTGCATATGTTGATTTCCACAGATTCTACATATGGACATGTTCACCTCCTCCGGCGGCTTAAAAAAAAATGCCACACCGCTGAGTAAGTGATTTTACCTCCAACACTATGCATTGACTGACTGCTACCGCCATTGCCTCCGTGAACCTGTGCACCGCTAATTCCCGGGCAAGTAGGCTCCACGTTTGGCTACCGACCTTCCACTGCTGCCACCCTAATGACTCACGGCCACGCTAGCAACTTGCTGGCTCTGCTGCTGCCTCACGGGCAAGCTGCCACCCTCTTCTCTCGATGATGAAGCCCCTTCGTCAGAGGGGGTGAAGACGCAATGACGTACGTTTGCTACGTCGCTCCTCCCTCTGACCGTTCTATCCCGCCCCACTATGCGGTGTCGGCAGGGACCTGGTTACTGGTTTGAAGTATTGAATATATGTTGCTTCGTGTCCTCCACTGCCTCCATGTTTGACCCCTCCTCCCCCATGCCCTGTGTAATCGTTTTTTCGATCTCCCTGTTTCGTCTATTCATTTATAAGGAATATGGGACAGAAGGTTAAAATTTCTCAACTTTATAAAGTGTTGCTTTAAAACACGATTTAATAATACACGTTCTCCGGGACAAAAGGCTTGGCAAATTGACTGTCTGGGAATTTCCCTCGAAGATTGGGATAATATATTGGCCAATTTAAGTTTAAGACAGTGCCTGTCTGAAATATAATTCCATATACTTATCACATTGACAGGGTGAGTCGACTAGACAAGAGCACCACAACTATAGCAACAGGGGGGTCAGCCCCTATATTTTTTCCTTATTTCGAAGTTTAGTTTCTTAAAATTTAAATCAAGTCTTGGTTAAATTTAATATTTTACATTTAACAGATTGAAAAATGGGGACAATTCGATCTAATAATTGGCGGCAGTCCTTGTAATGGCTTATCTGTGGTTAACCAGCACCAGAAAGACCTTTATGGGGGCAGTGGACAACTGCTTTTTGACTTTCCACAATTACTCAATAAAGTGTTGCCTAAGACAGGAGAGAATTGGCCAGTCTTCTGGTTATTCGAGAACGTGGTTGCGATGGAGAAAGCATTCCAAAAAACAATTTCTCTCCGCCTGGAGATGAATCCTGTCAAGATTGATACAAGTGCGGAATCGGCTGCTCATCGAGCCAGATACTTCTGGGGGAACCTGAATGGCATGAACAGGCCTCTAGTAGCTACAGACAATGAGAAGACAAAACTTCAAGATTGCTTGGAGAGTCACAAAGTTCATCATGATTCAAACCAAGGCTACTAGAACTGGGTCTCTTCGTCAGGGAAAAAAATCACGATTTCGCAGTCATCATGTATGGGAAGGAGGACATCCTACGGTGCACGGAGATGAAGAGGGTCTTTGGATTCCCCCTGCACTATACAGACGTGTCAGAAATGAACCGCTGCTCCCGACAGAAGCTCCTGGAAAGGTCATGGACCGTCCCGGTCATCCGGCATCTATTCGCTCTGCGAAAGTTTGTAGAAGCCACACGGGGCCCCCACGCTGCAGATTTATCATATAGACACCAGATTTTATAATATTACAATATTACATAAAGAAGAAAATAAAAATAATAATTGAAGCCCCTTGGTTCCCTGGCTCCCAAGTGCGATCAGTTACATCATCATCATCGAGTACTGTCTGCACGTCACTGATGTCCTGTTCAACCATCTCTGGGTTAGGAGCCTGACCGCTCGCAACACCAGCTCCGACGGCACTCTCCTCATCACTACTTGCCCGCCTAGTGGAGGAAGCGGCGGATGTCTCCTCTACATCTTTGCGGGCCATGCTGAACGGCAAATATATTTTCATTTTGCCATTAATTCATGGCAAACTGGATTTTAGAATACATCACTGCACCGCAGAACGGCAATTAGGCCCTAATTTTTTTCTACTTTTACACAACACAAAAGGCTTTTCAACAGATAAATGCAACGATGAACAGTGAATATGTTTATTTTGCCAATAATACAAGGCAAACTGGACTTTTGAATATATCACTGCACCGCAGAACGGCAATTAGGCCCTAATTTTTTTCCACTTTTACACAACACAAAAGGCTTTTCAACAGATAAGGGCAACGATGAATGGTGAATATATTTTTATCTCACCACTAATACACGGCAAACTGGGCTTTTGAATATATCACTGCACCACAGAACAGCAATTAGGCCCTAATTATTTTCCACTTTTACACAACACAAAAGGCTTTTCAACAGATAAGTGCAACGATGAACGGCAAATATATTTTTATTTCGCCACTAATTCACTGCAAACTGGGTTGTAGAATATATCACTGCACCGCACAAGGGCAAATAAATTTTTCTTTTGCCACTAATACACGGCAAAAATGGCTTTACAACATATAACTGCACCGCACAAGGGCAAATAAGACATACTGTAGAAATATTTACTTGTAATAAACCCTGTTAATGGCTGTATCAAACAGTACTTGCACCCCAATAACAAGAACGGTTTGCTGGAATTACAGAGCGGTATAATGGCAATTTGGATCCCCAGTCTGTGCACCAAGGTGTAATAGAATTGTTCCTATTACCCAGTTTGTAACCTCCCCTACTGAACCCTGTTCTACATAAATGCTGTGGAATGATTCCTTCCTATCCTTTCCCTGCACTTATAAATAGTTTTTTCCTATTACTGTCCCTAGCGCCTGCAGACACATCTCTCCCTACACTAAGTACGCTGGTAAATGGCAGAATCTAAGATGGCTGCCGCTATTTATAGGGCTGTGACATCACAGGGCTGGCTGCTGATTGGCTGCATGCATGTCAGTATGATCCCACCTTCCCAGAGTTCCTTTTACCATGTCCTTACACGTGCAGCAGCCATTTTAGGAAAAAATGTGATTCGTTACCACGAAGCATGAGAAAATTAGGCTTCGGTGCTATCAAATTTTTCCTGAAATTCGGATCGAATTCCACTTCGGCAGCTTTGATTCGCTCATCTCTACACATAGCCTTCGTGCTGCCTGAGCAAAAATTGAAATAGCACCCCCCAACCCCAAGTTAAATTCTTGACCTAACCCCTTCCCTCCAACCACAGGTATAACTCGACCAGCATGTACTTTCTATAATACCAGTGACTTGTTATGCGAAACAAGAGTCTTTGGGCCCCCTCAGGCTCCTGAGTCCGCTAGCGACTGCTACCTCTGCACCCCCTACACCTACGCCCTTGATTCACAGACATTGAGAACATTCGAGATACTGTAGGCCACTGCGACCAATAAAAAAAAATTAAAAATAACAGTGACTTCTATTGGGTGCCGCACCCTCGTTGTTGGAGCTTCTTCTTATCATACTGCTTAGAAAACCAGTTTATGGGTCGGAGGTACCCAGGAGGAAAGCTTATCAAGAGTTGAGGCTCTTACTCCTGGGTACCGATGAGCAAATTGCCCCCCATATTATAAGCTGAATTCACCTATGGAGTCACATGTAAACACATATTGCACCTTCTGTTCCCTAGCAGATATATAAAAAAAAAAAATTGGGGGTTAAAGTTGAAGTGGGAGCTCCATCCTTCAACTGTGATCTGTAGTTAGAACACATCAGCAAGTGTTCAATTTCCCTGTACTGCCACCACCAGATAAATGAAGAATTACAAAGTTCCCATTGTCCCACTGTCCTTGTAATGTGTGACTGGTCCTCCAGGGACAGAAAGAGACAGATAATAATAAATGAGCAAACTTTCATGAATTGTTTACCGAGTGGAAACACTTCTTCTATTTGGATGCATGAGCCTTCAACCCAAGATTTGAGCACCACCTTCTTCCAGAGTGCCAATAATAATTTCTAAAAAAAATAAATTATTGAGGAGAGGCTTCTTTCTGGCCACTCTGTCATAAAGCCCAGATTGGTGGAGTGCTGCCTAGATGGTTGACCTTCTCGAAGTTTCTCCCATCTGCACACAGGATATTTGGAGCCCAGCTATTTGGTTCTTGGTCACCTCTCTTACCCAGGCCCTTTTCCCTTAATTACTAAGTTTGGTAGGGCAGCCAGCTCTAGGAACAGTCCTTGTTGTTCTAGACTTCTTGCATTTAAGAATTATGGAGGCCACTGTGCTCTTGGGAACTTTCAGAACAGCAGAAATGTTTTTTGTTCAGATCTGGGCCTCGAAATAATCCTGTGTCTGAGCTCTACAGGCAGTTCTTTCCTCCTTTTGTTTTTTGCTCTGATAGGCATTGTCAGCTGTGAGAGCTTATACGGTTAGGGCTGTGTCTTTCCAAATAATATCCAATCATTTGAATTTACTACAGATGGACTCTAATCAAGGTGTACAAACATCTCAAAGATTATCAAGAGAAATGGGAGGCCCCCAGAGGTAAATTTTCAGTGTCATAGTAAGGGGCTGAATATTTATGTCCATGCGAAAAATATTTCTAAAATTAATTTTTTTTTCACTTTATCATTATGGGGTATTGAGTGCAGATTGATAGGGAAAACTGAATTTGTTTTTATTTTGTCACTAGGGCACAGCACAAGATGTGAAAAAATGTGAAAGGGTCTGAAGATATTGAGAATTCACGATACAATGGCAAATGCCTCTTTACATACCTTCGATCAGGAAGAAAATAAATTTTAACATAAGGGTTTCTCGGTCTCCCATCTTCCCTCGATGGCAGGTCCTTAGCTCCTAATATAGTGACAATCAATTGATGACCAACTTTGTCATACCAGAGTTTTATCTGCAGGAGAGAAACACCAAGTGTCTTTTAAAGGGAAACACTGATTATGGTATATATATATAAATATATATATGTATATAAGACGTCATCCTGCTACATACATACAAACAGAAATAAAAGGATTCATGCTGAATGTACATACAGTACGGCAAATGTAGGCTAATTTCATACCAGGAATATGAGGGCTATTTTATACAGGTATGAGTACAGAATTCAGAAGGAAGCAGAGAGGATGGAAGTACATTTATGCTACTTATACTCTGATTCAGTATGATGATATCACATGTGGAAGCATTTTAAGAGGTCATTAGCAATTAGGTGATTAAGGTATCATTTTTTTTTTCAGAAAGTGGGAACTTTCAACTTCATTAATGCCTTGTGATGTGCTGCCTGGTATTATGAATGGACAGGTCACTGTCTTCCATAAAGTCAACATATTTCTACCCCCTGAAGGATTCGACACTCTGCACTTTTTATTATATAGTCAATAACCTCCAACTTGTCTCCATTCCACTAATCTCTTCATGACAATACTCTGTCGTTTAAGTCGTGCCCACACCGACACAATCAAGTGATTGGACTGG
The DNA here is from genome assembly GCA_033119425.1 of Bufotes viridis. Classification (NCBI taxonomy): domain Eukaryota; kingdom Metazoa; phylum Chordata; class Amphibia; order Anura; family Bufonidae; genus Bufotes; species Bufotes viridis. The sequence goes on along the minus strand of CM065593.1, from coordinate 38,530,892 downwards.
TCACTGCTGACTGCAAGATCAGCACAGTCCTCTGCTGCTGCTCTCGTTTTCAGAATCTGGTTGGCTGTAGATCGAATATACACATTAATACGTTTTTTTTTTTATGTTGTTTTTAAGAATACTTGTGACAGAAAAAAGACGTCAATTATAGCAGCAAGGACCTCCGAAGATATGCCAGAAATCTACACCAGCAATGGACCTCCTAAGATGTCCCACAATTATTAAGAGGTAGGCTCCCCTGAATAATACTACTGCATCTTACACCGGTGTTCTTACCCAAAATTGCTTACAAATGTAGTCCATTTCATAATTTTACATATACAACTAGCCTACATATAAAGTTAGTTGAGTAACTTTCCATCACTGATCCTGAGCTATACCCAGTACTATAGTCCAGAACCGCATAGGCACAGTAAAGTCCCAATCTACTGCTGCCATATTACAGCTTTGTCAAACTCAGGGGTTGTACAGAGTCATGATACATCCATGTGTCCCAGACTTGCCAAACATATTTAGATAGTTGTTACCTTAATTTTGAGATTCGCCAACAATAATTTCTACTGGCTCCTACATACACATGCATGTGTCCTCAACGGGGAAAGAGGAGAAAGCTGCGGCCAGACACCTCTGTATTGGGCACGCTGAAATTCATCTGCTGTTGGGGGCAGAGTAGGGAAGCCCTAATACACCTCCAAAATCGTTGGGTTTTGATAACATGTCTGTAACGTATACACTTTTCTTACACCAGGCCATTATCTTTATCTGCCCCTCAGCTGTAAGGGCTGTGTCTGTCAACAAGCTTGTCGACTGTTTCTCATAACAACCCAAGAAGTTGTCCCACATTTCAGCTCGCTGGTCATCTAGGATTGTGAGATGGTAAGGGAGTGGTTAAAACTGAATTCGAAGATTTTTGTTAGAGTTCAAATTTTGATAAGGGAACTTCGCTGGATCAGAGCTCTGTTTTACAATGCAGGTAAAATTTAGAGAACATTTCTTCATGTCACAAATAAACTCTCATACCAACCTAGTAAAATCCTGGGTCTTTCTGAGCCAGGGCTCTTTTTCCAGTGAGTGACATCACTAATATTAGGTATCGGCATAGGCTCAGGAGGTGGTTTCAAGCTATGACCACTGTTATAATCCCAATATACCGTAATCACTATTTCATGGATATAATATATCAGGGTTTAGTAGCTAGGCTTTTCCTCACCCAAGGCAAAGTTCTCTCTCCTCTAGCTGTGTATCTAAACATCGCACCGCACCCAACTTACATGCTCGTCCAGCCCATCTTTACCAAACACCCTGCTTGATTATTATTATTTTTTTTTTTTGGGGGGGGGGGGGGGGATGTACCCTTCACAGCACCCTATCTAACACCCAAACTAAACGCAGGTGTAATGTGTCCTCCGGTGACATTGTAGACTACAAAACATTGTGGCCATGTTTCGGACTGATTTTTCCCGGACAGTACAACATATTCATCCTGAAATCTCGCTAATTACAATGTGAAGAATAGAAATGCTCTAAATAAGCAAAACATCCATATCTGGGGCAGCGCTGAGCATTACTTACTAATTAAGGCTTATATCTGCACAATTAGATAATACTGAGTGGGAAGAAGCCAGATATCTTGGTAATTATATTTTGTAGAATCTTAAGATATTTTTGAAGCACAGAGATTAACACTTATGAGAGTGGCGATTACAAATGTAGTAACACCATCTGTCATAAAGCATATGGGCCAGTATGTCTGCATTAAAGGAGACTGCACACTGTCGACCCTTCCTTAGGATGGAATGGGGATGTGTAATGGCGCCACAGCATTCGCTTGAGTGAATGACTGGTGGGGGCCCAAAACCTCGCAGTAAGAAGAAGCAGTAGCATTCGCTGGATTGCTAAGGGCCCCCTTTACTGCTCCTCCTCACATGGTACCAGTGTTGAACTGGGATGTCTAGAGGCCCACTAGTAAAATTCATTCCGGGGGCCCACTGTACAGCGACATGCAAATATTACCTGGCCACACAGCAACAAGGCTCTACAAGATGATTGATTATAGGCGTCCCTGCAACAACTTCAAAAGGTGGGTCCCTGAGGAGAGAGGATACTGACTGGCCTGCCTCTATTCCTAAATGCAGAAATAATATTTGGTCGGCACTCCAATATAGGTATGTGGGTGCTCTGTGTTCGGGAAGAACCCAATCGTAATATTGAATTATTACACGGCACTCCACAAACTTTCTCAATGTATTTATATTCTTATTGAGCAATATTTCATTTCCAAGATTGCCACCACAGAAGTATATCAGACATGCGGTCTACGTTTCGGTCCTACTCCGGACCTTTCTCAGGGCCTACAAAATTTAGATACAAAGCAAAAACTTTAGTCTTAAATTAAATAAGAATCAAACAGAAAATCAAGCATAAGATGCTATTTGCGGCAATCAGAATTTTGTAGGCCCTGAGAAAGGTCCGGAGTAGGAACGAAACGTAGGCCGCATGTCAGATATACTTCTGTGGTGGCAATCTTGGAAATGAAATATTGCTCAATAAAAATATAAATACATTGAGAAAATCTGTGGAGTGCCGTGTTATAATTCAATATTGCCTCTATTCCTAGACGCCATCTTAACCTTCCGATGTGTCTATAATAGTAAACTGGATAGTTTACCCAGTTTTTTATATTGATATAGGTTATTTGAGATGCTGTGCTGGTGGACAGGGGGCCCACCCATTTTAGGGGCCCACCGGGGAGATGAGCCTGTTCCCCTGTAGCCAGTTCGAGCCTGCATGGCACTGCAGCTCAGCTCAGACCTTTGGGGCCCATTATTGCATCAGAGCCTGGGCCCACGGGAGGATCCTCTGGTACTCTGGTGGGCCAGTCTGACCTTGGTCCTGGACGTGGCACCCCCTCTGTTAAGTATCTGTCTTTTCAACATTAAAAATATGGAGAACAGTAAAAAGATGGACAGATTACATGGGTTTCATAAGGAAAGGTGACGGATAAAGGCATGTAATGTATAGGGTTAGAAGGGTTAAAGACAAATGTACATACAGTCATGAAAAGGGGCAAAGCAGGATGCAGCGACCTTCTGAATATAGTGAAGTCACACCCTGTGAACACATTCAGTACTTTTCACACCAGTGTAACCAGTAATATTTATTATTCAGAACCTTTTTTTTGTGCCACAGTATCAAAAAGGAAGCACGGAAATTAAAAACCTGCAATGTGACTCCATGGTAACAGACTGCAAACAAACCCTGTGTAGTCTGACCCTACAGTCATATGGCCATCTGCTTCCTTAGGGTCCATTCACACGTCTGTAAGTGTTTTGCAGATCCGTAAAACACGGACACCGGCACACAGAGTATGCTGTCCGCATCTTTTCCGCCCCCATTGGAAATGAATCATCCAGTGTACTGGCCTGAGATCCCGCCTGCGCACTGTGATGACCACTGTAGCCAGCAGCATTGTTACATGCAGTGCGCATGTACCGGCAGGATCTCGGCCAGTACGCTGGATGACAGGGCGGGCCAAGCAACAGGCTGGGGAGGGGCTATGTGAGAAGAAGCTAGCTTGGCCTGGGCACTTACAGCCCGAACGTTGCCCTTCGGCACTTGCGAGCCCTCATTTACATATGAATAAAACTCATTTATCTATAGTTATGCTACAGCGCTATGTAAGCGATCTATAAGGGCAACGTGTGGTGACAGACTCCCTTTAAAGGGGTTCTCTGGGCTACAGATATTGATAACCTATCTTTGAGCTAGGTCATCAATATCAAATTAGTGGGGGGTCTGACACTCGGCACACCCGCTAATTACCTGCTTCTGGCTGATGCGGTGCCAGGAACTGAAACGTTCACTTGAATGGGAGCTGGGCTGCAGTACCCTGCACACTTTAGGTTGCTGCCTGCCGCCGACTAAGTACAAAATGGCTGATCGCTGTAGGTGCCGGTTGTCAGACCCCCAATGATTTGATATTGATGACCTATCTGGAGGATAGGTTCTCAGTATCTGTAGCCCAGAGAACCCCTTTAGAGGGATTGTCCCAAAATTTAAAAGAAATGTGTCAACGAATTTTCTTTCTGCCAGTTAAAATCAGACACATCTCCTTTTTTCTAATCTGTTTTTATTTTCTGATTGTAGATTTATCTATTCCTATTTCCTGAACATGATTATTAAGGCGGCCATCTTGCCTGAGCCGTTCTTAACGGCACTTAGAGAGCATTAAGAAAATTGCTTTACGGCAGCCCCATGGGCCATAGACACAATGGTCAAGAGGGGACCCTATTGACTTCTATGGGAGAGTTTTCTGGGCATGCTCTGTGACCTGTGCAGGGGACATTGTACAAGGAAGGAAGAGATAAGCTGTGACAATGACCTATTGTGAATGGTGGATCCTGTCTTATCTGTCATTCTAATCCTGCCTGTAATGGTATCACCTCTATGTATAGATAAGCAGATAACTGCAGTAACGTCTGTACAGATCAAAGAGTGGCCCCTATTATTATTCTTAGTGGCCATTCGGAAAAATGTAGGATTTTCAGTTTTTTTTTCCAATATAGATATTGATGTGGAAAATTAAAATATCATTAAAAATTCTTTGAAACGCTGTTAAACATAAAAACGTGATTTAGACAATAGGTCATTTTCTGAGGACACATTCCCTTTAAACCTCTGAACTATCCATATATAATCCATTGATATCTTGCATCTAAGGCGGGGACAGATCACCGTTCACTTTTCCGTTCTTCTGAAGAACAAAAAAAATAAATAAATAAATAAAAAAAGAAAAAGGATCCTTTATTTTGAACATCCATTGTGCTCAATTAGCACACGGATGATATCCGTGTTGCATCCGTTTTTTTGCGGATCCATTGTAGCAATGCTTATTCTAGTCCGCAAAGTGGACAGGAATAGGACATATTCTTTTATTTTTGCGGGACTGTGGAACGGACATATCCCATGTGCTGCCTGCATTTTTTGAAGACACATTGAAATGAATAGGCCCGCATCCAATCTGCAAAATATGCGGACCAAAAATACAGTTGTGTGAATAGGGCCTATGTCATAGAGGTGGCCATTTACGTACCAGATTCATGTTGGGATTGGCTGTCTATGTGGACATACTTACCAACTTCAAAGCCCCGCCCTTGGGAGCGCCTGGACCCCACCTGGGAACACCCTCTTATGGGTGGGGTTTGAGTGAGCCACCCTATTTTCATCCTGGGACAGCACAAATTTCCTAGGACTGTCTACAGCCTCCAAATTCAAGACAGTTGGCAACTATGTGTGTATGTGGCTGCTCTGTCTCCCCTACCCCAGATGTGCTGGATCAGGCTGTTGGATTTCAACATGCACAATCATTTTGTTCTCAGGGCGTTAAGCAGTCCCTGGAGGTGTCTCTCAGTGGCTTACTGCCCTTCCACCATTCACAACACATGCACACTCGGCAGAGACAAATGCGCATGTGTATGGGGGGGGGGGGGGTTCGAGAGCAATAGCTGTCTATCTGAAGTGTATGGCCAGCTTAAAGGGCACCAGTCAGCAGGATCAACCATACTAAAGCAGGCATATAACCTGGTAGAGTTGTTCTTGCCAATTAACATCATGCCTGTTTTGTAAAAATCGGCTGTGGCGTTCCTGAGAAAAATAGACTTTTATTATTTATGCTAATTAGAACTTCAGTGCAACGGGGGCACGGCCAGCACTGGAGGAGCAATGTGTGGTTAGGCTCCGCCTCTTGGTGCACTGAAGCCCTCATCTGCATAAAGATACACTGGGAGATTTATCAAACTGGCTTAGTTTTCCACAACAAGCAATCAGATTGATCCTTTCATTTTCAAAAGGAACTCTGAAAAGTGAAAGGATCACTGTGATTGGTTGCTATGGGCAACTAAGCCAGTTTTCCTGTGCACCAGTTTTGATAAATCTGACCCTGAAAATATTTTGGGGGAGATTTATCAAAACTTGCACAAAGGAAATCTGGCTTTGTTGCCCACAGCCTCCAATCAGATTCCACCTTTCATTTTTCAGAGTTGCTGTGGTAACTTATTGGTTGCCCATAACAACCAGTCAGACTGAGCCTTTCATTTTCAAAAGAGGTTCTGAAAAGGGAAAGAATCAATATAATTGGTTTCTAAGGGAAACTAAGCCAGTCTTCCTGTGCACCAATTTTGATAAAAATCCCCCTGAAAATCATTTGGGGGAGATTTATCAAAATTGGTGCACAGGAAGACTGGCTTAGTTGCCCAATCAGATTGATCCTTTCATTTTCAAAGGGAGCTTTGAAAAATGGAAGATGGACTCTGATTGGTTGCTATGGGCGACTAAGCCCGTTTTCCTTTGTAAATTTTTATTTTTCAGGCACACATCAGAACGTCCTTATGGTTGCAGATTTGATTTGTTGCGGGATATAATAGTAAAGTAAAATAAGCTCCTTCACGTGATTCCGACAGAGCGATAACGCACGTTTAGCTCCAGCGCACAGCACAATAAAGCAGAGCGTTCACATACTCTGTACCGTAAAGCACAGTAATGGCGGTGACATAGCATGTAGACTGGTGGCAGGAAACGGATTACAAAGAGAAGCAATCAATGTGTACCTTATTCACGTCAATTACGCTAACGCCTTACTTCAACGTCTATTTTACGTTTTTTTCCCCATTTATTTTTATAATATGCTCAGGTCACAACTGTTGAGACATAAATCTCCACTATTTCGGCCACCAAATGTTAGATTTTAGGGGGGACATTTATCAAAACTGGTGTAAAGGAAAACTGGCTCGGTTGGCCATAGCAACCAATCAGATTCCTCCTTTCATCTTCCCAAGGAGCTCTGAAAAATGAAAGGTGAAATCTGATTGGTTGCCATGGGCAACTAAACCAGTGTTGATGAATCTCCCCCTTTTGGCTTTTTTAGAATAAGGTACAAATAGACGTGCTAATCTTTTACGACAGGAGCTTGTACGTACTGGAAAATGCAGGAGGAAGCATGTCGTGGTTGTGAGTTGATGTAAAACCTTTAAAGAGACTGTGGCTTGTTATAAAGATAAACCAGACAATGGTATGGCGGTATTGGTCAGTGGAATGGACAAGAGGGATTCTATTTTCTACGCCTTCAAAGGGTTTCAGCCATGTCCTGCATTTTATCCGTATTCTAGAGGCATTTTAAGGAAAGGTCTAAATACAAAAAGTTAAAAAAAAAAAAAGTCATTAACCAGAAGTCCAAAATGTTCCCTTGAACGTGTGGTTTCACATTCCGGAAGCTTTAATGACCCCCGTGGGTTTCGTGAAACACTCTGCTTATGCCGTAGAATGGTTATAGGGTGGGCTCAGGAGAAACATAAAGCCCTCGACTGACAGGCGAATATAAATAAAGTGCCGCTGTATACTGCATGATTAGATTGCTATTGCATAGTTGCCAACTGTCCCGATTGCTGGGACTGTGCCGGGCCGAAAATGAGTGGGGCTAACACAAACCCCACGCAGTTCTGGGGCATTCTTGTGGGCGGGGCCTATATGTCCCGATTTTACCAACTGAGATGTTGGTAAGCATGCTATTTTGATGCAGCAAGTCATATAATTGAAGGAACACGCTAGGAAATAACTGGTGCTTAGTGCTCATGCACAAGAACGTGTGTTGGCCGGGCCCGCGATCTGCAATTCACCGGCACCAAGCGTAGGGCCACTGCATGCGGAACGCGGACCCAAACGCTTCCGTGGGGTTCCATGCCTTCGTTCTGCACCGGTCATCCGTGATGCGGGGTGCACGCGGCCAGTGCCCGTGTATAGCAGACCTACAGTTTGCGAGCCGCAATATGGGCACGGCCAGGCAACGTGTGAATGAGCCCTTAGCGTTATGTCTAGGGCCGTGTCTGAGAAGGACGGAGCATGACACAGGAATTCAGAGAATGCTGAAGTCAAGCACCGCCCACTACATCTTACTGACCCTGCTTTATAAGGGAGCATTATAAGGATCCATTATTAAGGCTACTTTAACACTAGCGTTTTGGCTTTCCGTTTGTGAGATCCGTTCAGGGCTCTCAGAAGCGGTCCAAAGGATCAGTTTTGCCCTAATGCATTCTGAATGGAAAAAGATCCGCTCAGAATGCATCAGTTTTCCTCTGATCAGTCACCATTCCACTCTGCCTGCGGCATTTTGCTGTCCACCTGACGAAGCGGAGCCAAACTGATCCGTCCTGGCACACAATATAAGTCAATGGGGGTGGATCAGTTTTCTCTGACACAATAGAAAACCGATCCGTCCCCCATTGACTTTCAATGGTGTTCAAGATGGATCCGTCATGGCAATGGAAGACATAATACAACCGGATCCGTTCATGACGGAGGCATGCGGTTGTATTATTGTAACGGAAGCGTTTTTGCAGATCCATGATGGATCCGTAAAAAAAACGCTAGACCACATACGTTTTTGGCCCCACTGAATCATCACTAGGCACATGGCTGTATTAGGGTACGACCACAGGTCAGGTTTCCTGATGCAGTTTTGGAAGCCAAAACCAGGAGTGGATCATAAAAGGAGAAGAAGTCCTATCTGTCCTTTATAGTTTCTCTCGTTTTGTGATCCACTCCTGACGGTGTGGCCGTACCCTAACTGATCTGTGTTAAAAGGATCAGCCTGCTATGGACCCATAGTGTGTCTCTGTGTTCCTCTGATTTTGCATTAATGGCTCCAGCTTTTGGGTGATAGGGGTGATAGGAATTTTTGATTTTTTTTTAAAAAAAAGCTATAAAACATGTCATTTCAAGGCTTAAAATGAAAGTTTTAATGCAGCCACACAATACCTTGTCTCTTTAAAGCTTCCCTATGGGCTTACTATGTACATGCACTACTGGAGAATGCACAATGCTAGCAACACTCTTCAGAAAATAGGGGAAAACAAACCAAATTTGCAGTTTTCCTCCAATGCATTCTCCAAACTAAAACATAAAAAACACAACAAAACAAAACAAAAACAAAAAAACAAATGTAAACACACAGCTGTAGTTAATGTCAGGCAGAAAAAGCCTTTACCTGGACCCTAGGAACAAAAGGCGCTGTTCTTCTATTAAGGCTTTGGCTCTGGTAAGCGAAATCAAACAAAAAGAGGGGGGGAAAAAGGGCAATAAAACAAAAACCGAAAAAAAAAAAAAGACAACAAGCTGAAATTAAAAAGAATTCAAAAGAAAACACAAGTATTGAAATCAACATCAACAGCAACAAAGTTCACACCGAAAGCACAAAGTTGGCTGAAAATGCTGAAACATTCAACTTATCAAGTGGCATCACTAATACATAGTACACGTCAACTGAACAAACATGTGAGGACATTCTGTTACATTCTTAGGGCTCATGAGCACGAACGTGTGCCGGCCGCTCTGTGCATTGGGGACCGCAAACAGGCACCATTCGTGCGGTTTCCGCAGATGGATGCAGACCCATTCAACTTGAATGGGCCCGAGATCCGTCAGCAACGCAAAATAATAGAACGTGTTCTAACTTTTTGCAGTGATGAGGCACGGAGAGAAACCCCACAGAAGCACTCAGTACTGCTTTCGTGGGGTTTTGTGCCTCCGTTCCGCACCGTCCGGACTGCAGACCCATTCTGGTGCACAAGCAGCCGGGGCCCGTATATTGCGGACCCGCTGTTTGCAGGGCGCAATATGGGCCCGGCCAGCACACGTTCGTTCCCAAGCAGCCCTTAAAAGAACACTCCAGAAAAACGTATACTTTGTGTTTTGGTTAGTGCAGGGCCTGAGGGACGCAGCATGATGAAAGTATTTTCTCTTTTGTCGTTTTTTTTTTTTTAGGATCCACTCCTGCAGGATCCAGCACTAGGCAAACCACAATGTCTATGTTTTAGCTGGAGTGCTCCTTTAAATAACGTCTCGTTTCATTTCTACATGTCCGGTTTAAACATCTCAGTTTAATGGCTTAGGCTGGATTCACGTCACCGTTACATTTTCCGTCCTTCTGATCCGCCAGAACAACAGAAAAAAAACAGGATCCTGTAAAAAAAAAAACGGACCCTGTGCATCAGTTATGCACATTTGGCATCCGTTATTTTAGACGGAATAAAAAAGTACTGCATGCAGGATTTTTTTTTCCGTAAAAAACGGATCTCTGGTGGAAATGGCTCAAACGGATGCCAAATGTGCATAACGGATGTTCCAGGATCCGTTTTTTTTGAAAAGGTGACGTGAGCCCGGCCTTAGTTGTGTTTAATTTTAATGGAAAAGTAGGAAAGGATCCCAGAGAGAAGAATTGTAAAGCATCATGTACATGTCTATGAAGCGAGGCTCACAGATATCAGTAGTGTCCAACTTGTCTATTATGCTGGACACAACTAGTATACGGGTAAGTGCACTTTGTGCATTGCTCCAGTGTAAATCTGCTGGATGGAAAATCACAGCATGCAGCATTTTTCTGTCTGGAGATATTTGACTTCCAGCACCAAAACTGATGTACCAGATGCCACAAAAGATCCCACGGAAAACTATGAGATCAGTTCTGGCATCAATTTCCCTCTGCGGGCTAACTGGTATGGCTGGCCAGATACATCTGACTTATGGCTGGATTCCCACGCAGCAGTTTAAAGAAAAACATGTTTTTTTATGGCGTTTTTGCTTGCTTTTTTAAAAAAAAAAAATTATTTTTTGGGTGTGGGGTAAAACACTGCGATCAGATGTTACTTTAAAGTGGTTGTCCGAGATTTTCATGACCTATCCTGGGGATCTGATCAGTCAGGGTCTGACTCCCTGCACTCCTGCTGAGCAGCTGTTTGAAGAGGCCTCTTCCTAGGCCAATGATGTCTCGTTCATCGGTCACATGGTCTTAGCGCAGCCCAATCTCATTCAAGTGAATGGGGCTGGGCTGCAATACCAAACACAGCCACTATACAATGGACGGCGCTGTGTCTGGTAAGCTCCAAGGAGGTCGCAGCGATCACTGGAGTGCAGAAGCCTCCTCAAGCACCTGATCAGTGGTGGTCCTAGCTGTCAGAACCCGCCAATCAGATATTGGTGACCTACCGTGTCCTGAGGATAGGCTATCAATATCAGAATCTCGGAAAACCCCTTTAAAGTTTTTAGTGAACTACAAAAAGAGTTTTAGGTGTTTTTGTGGCACGATAGGGGGTCAGTGTGTTTTTTTTGGGCGTTTTTCCCATAGGCTCCTATGTAGAACCTAAAAAAAAAACATGAAAAACAGATGTAGAGGATGTAGAGATGCGGAAAGTAATAATTCCACCAAAAATGATGCATAAAAAAAAAACGTGTGTGAATGAGCCCTTATACATCAGGTACAACATTGTTCTATGTACTTGTTATAAGGCACCCCTGGACTTCTGCGAGGCCCTACTATACTGCCTCATGCCTTGTGTCATGCTCCTTCAGATGCCTCCCTTTCAGTGTTCTCACCAAAGAGCCCTGCTTCTAGTAGAGAATACCTCCACGCCAGCGTGCAGAGGCTCTGAAAACGCAGGAAAGCCTAGGGGCCACTGTACGGTATACTGCCCATGGTTCTGCTTCATGCATGATGCCTAAGGGTATATTCACATGCAACAGATTTGGTGCGGAAATTTCTGCAAATGAAAAAACGGCCCCATTCATTCGAATAGGATCGTTTCAGTTGCGAGCACACGGATTGTCGCCTTATTCAGATGAAGGGGACAACTGCAGAAATATTTGCAACAAATTTGATGCATGCAAATATACCGTAAATGAAAGGTTCATCGGTCTCTTCTCTTTGTGATCTGTTCCCTAATTTTCCCACCCAAGGACCTAACATTGCATCTCTACATTGCATCTCATAGCAATCAGCCTGCTATTTACTCTCAATGTATCACCTGACAGATGAGGATACATTTACATAGAAATAAAATATCAGCACATAACATAAGTTGTCAAACACCTAACAATAGTCATATTACAACACCATGACGTTAGCATTTCTCTGGTGGTAATAACTGGTATGATGTGAGCGTTGCCCGCAGTCCTATGGTTTGCTTTGTGTGCTGAGTTGTAGTTCTTAAAGGGTTTGTCCATATCTGCACTTGATTGAATTGGTTGTTGTTGGATGGTCCTGGTTACGTGGTCCTACGTGATGTATGGTCATAGTACAGTCTAGAAATAATTATAATGTACTATACAGTGTCCAATTATAAGCACTATACAGTACAGGGACCATTTAATAGTGTCAAATAATGCATCCATATACCATAATATTCTTTATAATGCTGTAAAGTGCTAGCCCTAACATACACTGCAGTAAATACCAATAGACAGTGACCACATAACAGCTAAACACATAACTTAAAGGGGTTTTCGGAGCGTTTTTTACTGATGATTCTGAACTACCGTTAGGATAGATTCTCAGTATGTGATCAGTGAGGGTCCGACTCCCGAAACCCCCGCCAATCAGCTGTTTGAAGAGGCTTTGGCGCCCTGGTGAGGGCCGTGGCCTCTTCCTAGGACAGTAACGTCACGTTCATCGGACACAGGACCAAGGCGCAGCTCAGTCCCTATCAAATGTAAGATGCTGTGCTTGGTAAACTGCGAGGAGGCTGCAGCGCTCACTGGAGTATTGCGGCCTCTTCAAACAGCTGATCGGTGGGGGCGCTGGGAGTCGATCTCACCAATCACATATTGATGACCTATCCTATCCTATCTATAAAAGATTTTATTCTCAGGGCCTCCTCAACAGTATTATAAAATGACATTATATACAGTGACACTGTAGGAAACGGATGGAGCGGCTGCAGGGCCTGGTCTCAAAGAACAATTTCGGCTAGCCACAGGAGTGGGGGTTTCATGGGAGGAGAGGGTTTCATTCAAAAGTTAGCTGTGGGGCCCAGTCATTTCTAGTTATGCCACAGCCAGTGTGTTATTTTAGTGCTACTGGCAGCCAAACAGCCTGTTTTTGGGTAGTACGGACCTGTAGCAATACACCAGGCAGAATATTAAGCTAACAGATCTCCTTTCAGATAAGTGGTGGCCACAAGCCTTATGTGCCAGGTCATCTGTTCAAGGTGCACAAGGTCTAAAAGTCAGCCCTGAGGACAACCTCAGCTTCAGATACTGTGTCGGTTAATGATGGTGTATCGGGATATACTTCAGTAGAGATTTTCTACAAATTCTGCCCACTTTATCTGTTCAGCTTCCACGGCATCCATTGCCATTAAAAAAAAATTACAGATGGAATAAAAAATTTGCCAATTTTTAATAACTTCAACTATCATCTATAATCTCTATAATAGCTGCAGTGGGGAGCAGAGGTTAGGACATAAGAGGCACTGAGGCTCATGCTCCAATTTTATATGAACATAAGCATTTTTCTGAGCAACACCAACACAGAATCTGAGTTTTTGTTTCGCATTACTCTTACTCTGCACTGTTAAGCCAGATTATAGCATGAATAAACTGGGAGCTTGTCTATGGGCTTTCACCAGTCATGGGTCTCTACCCTAATCTTCCTCTTTAATTGGTCATCTCAGCTTTATGTTTCACTAGTGCTATTGTAACGTGCACTCAGGCTTCCGCGTGTTGTGGGTTTTAATTTGGACCATTGCTTCTATGGTGGTTCATGTTGCTACTGTTCCATTCATCCTGGACTTGGTTACTTGTGAGTGTGAATTGGTTCCAATGTTCTTGTATCTCTCCTCTGTTAAGTATAGTATAAGTTAATATTTCCTGATGTCGTGTCTGCTTCTGTTTGACTAATGATTTTGTTAGTCTGCTATATATTTCCCCTGAGTTGATTCCTTGCTATAGCTATGTGTGTCCTGTCCCTGGCTTTGGAACATTGATTCTATTGGATCTTTACACGTTTTTTTTCTGGATTCTGTGAAGGAGCTTCTGATCTGTTTGTCCACCTGGCCTGTTCCTGATCTGTTTGTTTGCCTGTTCGTGATCTGATATCTGTCCTATTTCTGGTGGTCATGTTCCTGTGTCTGTTTCATGGATTTTGTTATGTGTGTCTGAAGGCTGTCCAAGTTCTGTTTGCCTTGCTCTTGAGTTTATTCCGTGCATGTTTGAATTCTGTCCAAGTTCTGTTTGCCATGCCCCTGAGTCTGTTCCGCGCGTGGTCTGAATTCTATCCAAGTTCTGTTTGCCAGTGAATTTTCAAGTTCTGGTTCTTTTCTGATCTGCTTGGCCTAGTTTCTGTAGCTAAAACTGCTATGCCTGAACTGTTTTCTAGCATTATTAGTATGTACAGCATTATTAGTTGACCAATGTACGGTGCTATTACGTAGATGCGGTATAAAAGTATTACTCTTTGTTTTACAGAGACCTTGATCTGGCCATGTTGTATTATGTGATGTGATCTGATGTGACTGGGCAACAAAAAGGCACAAAACACAATGCACGGAAGAAATTATGTGACTGTCACAGACTAACTTTGGCCATTTGGCAAGCCTGTTCTTCATACAAGGAAATCTTCAATGGTGACGTGCAGATGTGGAATATGGAGTCTGACTTTACCTGCTGTTAGAAGGACATGGTATCTGTATTTTATGAAACTAAAGCACACATCCATGAGTAAAGAGGATATTAGAATTCAATGTCCTAGTCCTGTCTACAAATTCTAGGGGAAAAAAATATGCTTGGGATTGCATGAGGGTATACAGAAGCAGTGGAAAGTTGCAGGAGGGTATTGAATTTTTTCAAATTAAAGGGGTTGTCCAGACAGATAAGAACTTGTCTTAATAAATTAGAATTAGAAACTGATTACACTTACTAATATACTTTCATTATGATAGCTGCCCCAATGACCTGCTACCAGCTCCTGTCTGCTGCACTTCCGTGTTGGTTCTGACACAGATAGGGGGCTCCCTCTGTGATGGTATGTGACTACTTTCTCGTAATGGAGAATGCGGCTGGCTTAGCTTTTGCACTGAGCCACATAGGCGGTGCACTTCATCTCCGAATTAGAGAGGAAGCTCCCTTCCCATGTTAGAACCGATCCAACAGTTTGGACCAGCACTGGTAATGGGACATGAGGCCAGCAGTCATACAGAAAGGACAGGACAACCCATTTAAGTCTTGGATATGTACAGAGTATAGTCTGATGGAGTCATAAATCCACCCTCTATCACATTTCTAACCAGGTCAGAGGCTCGGGCCTTTACCATCGTTGCCCCTTAAACCAAAGTTCTCCTTGTTCATGTTGGAAGGGCCACCCAGTCTATGGTGCAGAGCCCCTTATGCCCGCGTGAAGCGTGGCCAAAAACCGCCTGATGTGCGATTAAACCGCTGTTTGCCTTCAAAACTGTGCAGCCATTAGCAGCCTGCAAACCAAACTGGTTGCACCAGCACCTCATGATGGCTCAGTGACCTCTACGTGTAGCCCTAGCTTTATATATACCTATATATCCATAGAGTCTACGTAACTTTGGATAAGGTCCCCTGGCCCAGTAGTTACCCATAAATGTAGTCATCTCTTCAGTGTAATGATTATTTGTAATAAACTGCTGCAATTAACAGGAAAGCAAAGGAAGCAATGCTTATGAAGGCATATAACATTTCCTAATCTTACCCCATTAGAGCCCCCTAGGAAGAAGCAATACACTAGGAGTCCGTGGGTGGAAAACTATGAAGTAATAAATGTACAATAAGCAAACATTACCGAGCAATGTTACACCATAAATTAAACCCCCTCCTGACTTCACCAGAAATTACAAAAAATAGTCAAGAATAAAGCAAAGACACGACTACTGGGAAGTAAATATATAGTGACATGGGTTACTATATGAAATACGAGTTCAAGATCTATAGGACACAGGATGGTTCTAGATCCCTAATATTTGTCCCAGAGTCACAGCTAGGCTTTCCATCACATAGGCTAAGGATTCAGTTTGTTACCCCAGCCCTGTAGAGTGGCCGATTGGCACTCCCCATAACACCTATCATCAGGGGCGGACTGAGAACTAAAAGTGGCCCTGGAAAGGTAAAGCTGGCCCCATGGTGCAGATGGGTCCAAATTGACAGGAGACAGGGCAACATAATTAGGCAGGTTCAACATATGCAGACAGGGACAGCAAAAGTAGGCATGGCCAGCAATACCATAGGGCAGAGTGGTATACCACCCCAACTGAACCAAATATCACAGTGCAGAACAAAATACTGCCATCAGACCACTGCCCTGAGGACGGTGATACAGTTGAATTATGGAGGGCACCTGCAGCTGCTTTCCAGGTGCATAAGAGAGAATTCGTTCATTATAAACCTGGCTGGAGGCTGTGAGGAGGGCTTGGGTGGCCCCCCTAGGCATCGGCCCACCGGGAAATTTCCCTGTAGGGTCTATGGCCAATTACTGTACAGTAATTGAGCTTGGATTGCAACAGGACACCGTCACTATATAGAGCATTTCTATGGCCAATCCGCCCCTGCCTATCACATATTGCACCAGCAACCCCTCCCCCAGCTACATCTTTGATATCCGGTTGGGACCACCAAGTTCTCTGAACTCCAGTACAAATGTTAACTACTGAAGCTTTACACTGGGTTCAGACCTGAGCGTTTTGAAGCCTAGCGTTTTTGGTGCGTTCAAGACTGGCGTGTAGGCGCGTTTTTTTCAAGCGTTTTGGTAAATAGTGTAGGCGCGTTTGACGCGCGTTTCTGTGATTGACTGCATAGTTGGCCAATGACCAAACAGCCCTCCCTATATAGTTTGGCCAATCTGAGGTGTGAATTGTGAAAAACGCGCGTCCATAGGCGCGTTTTACGCAGCACAAACGCCCGAACAACACGCCTATCGCGTTTCCCATTGAAGTCTATTAGCACCAAACGCTCGAAAAAAGCCCGAATTAACGCGAACAAACTTGCCTATGCGTCGGACGTTTATAGGCGCCTATGAACGCGCATAAAAACGCGCAAGTGTGAACCACCCTCATTGGAATGCATGGTTCCTTTACTGTTGTGCGTTTTTATGTGCGTTCAAAAGCGGCGTTTTACGCGAAAGTGTGAACTGAGGGTTAATGAAATTCAGCTCCAGCATTACATAGATCTATCGAAAAGTATGGTGTAGATTGGGTGGACTTGTTTATCTGATTAAAACCCTGTTTTTGAGGCTCCGTTCCTGAGCCTTTGGTGCAATGAGGGACTCCCCATTAATCTTGTTGCACCCAAGCTCCACTCATTTCTTCGGTCAGCCCCTCCCTTGTTGCTTTGCCACTGCCTCGTCCTGTCGATCAAAGCAGCCTGGAAGGCACTGGCCACAGAAATGAGTGGAGCATGGGTGCAACAAGAGCAACAGTGACGTCCTTATTGCACCAAAGGCCTAATTTGAATACTAAAAAAAAGTATCATAGGTTGGAAACGGCGCCTCGGATCAACCAAAGAAAAACAGTGTTTTAATCAGTTCAACTACAGCTGGATCGGAATGTCGCTGGTGACAGATTCCCTTTAAAGGCAGACCATACAGCTGCTATGGGATCCTTGGGCTCTGAGCTGAGGTTGACTAATATACTTTTGTACTGGGTGAGGAGAACCTGCCCAGTGCACCCCCCCCCCAGAGGAACTGCATTCCTAAAGGGGTTGTGCCAAAGTTTTTAACTTATCCACGGGTTATTTACAGAACAAATATAATGGCACCTGACGCTGCAGTCACAATGCCGAATGGGACCCCTATTGTCAGGATACACTCGGACCCCTCCCCACGATCAGATATCTATCCCTTATCCTGTGAATAGGGGAGAAGTTAAAAACTTGGCACCCAATGGCCATGAAAAGTGCAGTCAAGGGCAATCAACACTAAGTCCTGATTGGCACAACCTGGCACTATAATAGGGGGGGGGGCCAGTTTAATGTTTACAATATGGCCCCCTTCTTGTCTAGGTACCCACTAGTTACTTTTTCAGAGATAGGCAGGCAGCATAGCTTTCTGAATACAGTCACTGCCATACAGTCATTGAACAGAATAGTCATCGAGCCCCGGTTGAGTCAGCCGAGACTCTTCCCATGTGGAGCTTGTTGTTGAGCGTACAGTAGGTTCTCTCCTCCGCAATAACTGATCAGTAGGGTACATGTCACTGCAGTGATTTCTATAGCTAATTTCGTGAATAAATTATAGCAAAGCAGCGTGAAAATGAAACCACGCGGTTAAAAAGAAGTCTCAGAGAAGTCATGTTAGCAGGTCTCATATCTGGTGGCTACTCTATGTGGTTTACAGCATATCTTATGAGAAGCAGAGATGAACCGGACAGGATTGTGTGTCCTAACTGAGAACCACCAAGCTATGAAACCAAGTGAAGCACGCAGTAAAGTTACTATTGTACGTACTGAGAGTTGTCCAGACAGGAACTGGGGAACATCACGCAACATTCCAGGGCTCATGGGGGACGTAACGGATATGGAGGGACGATCCATTTTCTGGGATTCAAAGGAACTAGAACCTTATAATCGTGAGGAAGAAAAAAATATATTTTTTTAGACAAAAGGCAAAATATAAATTCCACTGATGAACATCCTTCCTAAAGATTGGGTTCAGCGTCAGTTGTGCAGGAGCAGTAAGTATAGGACTGAATGGAGGCCCTGTGGTCTCTGCATTCGGGAGCTACATTCAGCAGACATGAGGTCAGTATCGCTTAGCTAACTGTTCATTTTTCACAAGATGGCGGCATTAACCACACACAGGCCCAAATAAAGAAATACAATGAAATACCCCATGCAACTTACTGGAATCCTGTGGGGCATGTGTGCTATCAGGTATCCTGGGGATATCTCTGAAATGAAAAGTTACATATCACATTCACAATTTGGTCCATACGACACGGTTATGCTATCACTTTATGACTGGTGGGGGTCCTCTCAATCCCCCCCCCCCTCCCAATAATCTTTAGAATAATTTTTTCCTTTGCGTGCAGTGGAACTGCAGCCAACCTCATTGACGTTAATGGAGCTATACTTCAGTTCCCCTGCTTAGAAGGTGGCCAGGACATCACTGTGCACGGAAATAGCGTGAAGGGGTTGTAGCACTGGAATCAGTACTGCAGCCCCTTCATTCTCAGAATTGTTGGGGCTCCCAGGGGTCGGTCCCCCACTAATAAGAAATTGTTGGTTGTCCAAGTGATATGTCATCGCTTTACGGCAAGGAGCCGTGTCCACAGGATAAGGTATATGTGTCTGATCCGAGTGGGTCTGACCCCCGGGGGGCCCTCATGATCACAAGAATGTGGGTTTTCCATCTACCTGTATGATTGGAGCCATGGTCAAGCAATCCATTCTTCTTTAGAGGAATAACGAAGATAGACAAGTGCGATACCCAACTATCTCCGACAGCCTCTTAGAGATGAACGGAGTGGCAGTGCGCACGCTCGACCCCCGATTCGTTCATACAGAGATATATATAGGACCCCTATTTTTGGTGGGGCTTCAGCAATGCTGTGGATAGGGGATAGGTTTAATACTTGCCTGAGCTGAGTGATGGGTGACTGACGTCTTACAAAACGTACATAACCCACACTAAACCCATGCAAACCAAGACCCTTGATGAGGTTCCAGTCACCACCTGATGTTTTCCCCTAGGAGCATGATGACATGAACACTTACCCTATTGGTCTGGAGACCACTAATTCTACTTGTGCCTCAGGTTTGGACTCCAGAATTATATTGTAAACTTCTTCGAATGTGGCGCCTTGTAAAATCCGCCCATTCCATTCTAAAACTTCATCACCTGAAAGATTGTACAAAGGTTACTGTCGGCCTTCATAGTCATTGTAAAGGGGTTGTCAGTGATGAGACATTTTCCTTAAGCATATGAATAGTAATACAGTGATCAGAAACCCACAGATCTAGTTGAGAACTTGATTTTCAGATCTTCTGGATGAATGGACCACTTAAAGTAGTCACCCAGACCGGAAGTCCGTGAGCAGTCTGCAAAAGGTGTGGGTCCGGCACGGATGCAAAATACACTCATGCGCATGAGGCCTTATACCTTAGTTCTGTAAAGGCTTCGCTTCTGGTTTTAGCTCACAATGATGGAAATCGCTGATCAAATACCGACCATACACTGGTCCCAGAGGTCGAACCCCACAAATTAGAAATTATTAGTAGGTTTAAGTGGTGTGCCACCACTTTCTGACATGGGAGTACCAGGATAGGTGATTAGTCTCTGATCTGAGAGGGTCTGACTGCTGCGGCCCCCACGATCACAAGAATGGGGGTTCTCCGTCTACACATATGACTGGAGCCATGGTTAAGCACTCCATTCTTCTTTACGGGACTGATGAAGATAGACAAGTGTGGTACTATCTCCAACGGATTATTCTTGTGGACAGGGGAGCACCACCAATGAGGCCAGGTGAGACCATCGCCTCAGGCAGCACCAGGTTGGGGCAAGAGGGGGTAGCAGGAGGGCCATGAGGAGGACTTGTGGCAAAGGGGTTAGGTTAAGAAATTTGCATTGGGGGGTTTCAGTTTCAGTTTTCGTTGACAGCAGAAAGGCTAGGTGCACCCCTGCTTGTGGACCAGAATAGGATATGTGCTACAATTTGCTGTACAGATGCACACTTTTGTTTCCGTACCCGTAGAAATGAAAGGGTCCATGTGCAATCTGCAAAAAGTGTGTCTCAGGCACAGATGCTAAATACACTCATGTGCATGAGGCCTTATATCTTATTTCTGCAAAAGGCTCCACTTCTGGTTTTAGCTCCCAATCACTGATGGAAATCACTGATCAAACGCTGATCAAACACTGTGTGAAAGCGACCTAGAATAAGAACAGACGGTTTGGATGCCGCGCACTGAAACTCCACTGGCGTCATGGCAACAGGGGTGGCCGGCCCGGCGGCCGACACAGCTCGCAGATGCTACAGCCTGGGCCAGACTGGCCTTCCGCGGCCCTGGTGACAAGTGGGGGCGGCTGGCGGCAGGGCACAGCAGGAGATGAGCGCTTCCATTGCGCTTATCTCCATAGTCATCTGTATCGCCGTCCTCTGTGCTGCGGCAGAGGAGGGAGAGGCGTGTCCCCTCCCTGTTCCTCTGATAGGCTGCCAGCACTAGGCCCGCAGCCTATCAGAGGCCGATGCAGGCGGGGCGATGACGTCATCGCACCGCCGGAGCCGTACAGCGAGGGACACAGGCCAGAAGAGGTCTGCATCGCATCACTGACATGGAGGTAAGTATAAGTGTGTGTTTTTTTTTTTGTACAATACTAGCACATGATGGGGGGGCCACTGGCACATAAAGGGGGCTACTGGCACATGATAGGGGGGGCACTCTGGCTACTGGCACATGATATGGGGAGGGGGCTACTGGCACATAATAGGGGGGGGGGGCTCTGGCTAATGGCACATAAGAGGGGGCTACTGGCACATTATAAGGGGGGAGTGCCACAAGATTAGCTTGCACAGGGCGCCTGAACACCTAAGGCCAGCCCTGGGCTCGGAGTCGTCACTTGCAGCATGATTTTACCACCAAATAGGTTGCCCATTGGCCCTTGCGTGTGGACGGCTTTTAGACCACATACAGCATCCAAACCATGTGTTATCATGCAGCTGTCCAGCTTTTTTTTTTTAAATGTGCACCCCAGCCATGTACCTGCTGAAAAATCCATTCTCACCTGTGCCTGCCGCTCCGTTCCAATTCCATGGCTCTCTTCACCGGTTTTTATCTGTCAACTTCCACGCTGACTGCTTCATGTGCACTGCTGGAGCCAAAAACTGGACTCAGCAGTGATACGTCTCCAAGCAAAACGTGACTCCTGGGTCATGTGCCACTTGGGGACATATCACTGCTGAGGCCAATTTTTGGCTGCAGTGGCACATGTGACCCTGTCCATGTGGAAGTTGACGGACAGGGACTGGAAGTTCCATGATGAGGAAGTGGGTACGGAGCGGCAGGGAGCAGATGGTAAACTGGTAAAACCGGAAATTGTGCAAAATAAAAAAAAATTAAAAAAACTTGGACAGTTGGTGCTCCTAAGCCACTTATCCTAATTAACCCCACGGTTATATTCACACAGAGTCTTTTGGGTGTGGATTTTGGAGCAGATTTGCATCAAATACGCATGCAGCTCTTCTCCACTATTTGTAATAGGGAATCCACATCTGAATTCATGCTGCACTTTATGAAAAAAGAAGTGATATGTCCATTCTTGACACAGATTCCGGGTCCAGAATTTCCTCTAAAGTGGGCAAGAATCAAAATCCGCGTCAAAACCACGTGAAAAAAAAAAGTGTCAGGAAAAAGGATGCATGATGCGGATTCCACATCAGAACATTCTCCATGTGAACATACCCTAACGGGTGAATCCTAAAGACTTTCATGACATTGTTAGACATTTTCCGAAAAATGCAAATGAAACCATTCTGGCTTTATTGAAACATCCACAGATACAGCAAATTACGACTTCACAAGCTGCGGTGCTAGGACGGCTCAGATAAGCTCGGCTACACCTTACAGTAAGAACTGTATAGGAAATTAGCAACATAAATCATTCCCGCAGATCCAAACTGCTCCGTGCTGGAGAATGACAGGACTGCGCTGAGGGGCGATAAAGTGATTTATTCAGACTGACAAATGCACATTTTAACCCTCAACTCTGAAGACTGTGGATCTCTTGAGAGGGTAATAAAGATGTGACCGGCTCTTGGTGACCTGACCCCGGATAGGATGGAGCCGCGTCCTACAGCAAATGTTAAGACATGCTGCAGGTGAGCAGTGGTTTCAGACTGTGCCACCACAATGGCGAGAACAATGGCCTCTTTTAGACATCTCTTGGATGAAGGTCATGGTGAGCTACAAAATAAAAATGTAATCTCTGCAACAGAAAATCTCTTGCGCTGCTTTTTGTCTTCCCGACGAAAGATCCATGTAGCTTTTTTTAAAGGCAAAGGGATGACATCTCAAGTCATAAATACCATGTGGACTCTCATCTCCAAAACTGTCATGGTCACCGGTCTTCATTGGCAATGTCCACTTGCCCAAACAATTTTTTTTTTATTCTCTCATTCCATATAAAATATTAGATGAATTAACTTTGCAACAGTTGCTGATCAAACATTTCTTACAGCTGCTATGCAGACCTATGCGTCTCCATGGTAACAGACAGCAAGCGAACTCTATGTAGTCTGATCCTGCAGTCATACTGCCTTCCACCTGTCCAAGATAAAGCGATCCAGTACTCAAGCGTCTTGCCAGAATCCATAGGCTTTAATGACGCCACAACACCGCATGTCTGGCCTAGGGGGTTTCGAACCCTGCGGTTCCTAATTGTGGCCTACTTGTAGCTAACTTACCAAATATAATTTGTCTACAGTCTGTTATCATGGAGAAGGGTTTCATTTTATCCTCAGGATAGGTCATCAATATAAGATTGGCGGGGGTTTGACACCTGGAACCACCGTCGATCAGCTGTTAGAAAAAGCCAGCGCTCTATGAGCGCCGCGGCCTCTTCCTAGGCCGAGGGACATCACCATACATCTGTCCCATGGTCTAGTTGCAACTCAGCACCATTGAAGTGAATAGGGCTGTTCTGCAATACAATGCACAGCCGCTATACCATGTACGACGCTGTGTTTGGAAAGCAGCAGGGAGCCGGCTGCACTCACCAGAGCTCTGGTGAGCGTGACAGCTCTCTGTAATCGGCAGAGGGTGCTGAGATTCGGATCCCCTCTGATCTGATAATGATGACCTAACCTGAGGTAGGGTTATTAGTATCCATTACTAGACAACCCCTTTAACATAACCATAAATGAAAGGGTTGCTGACCTTTCAAAAAACCTTTACAACTTTTGACTAGAGACTTGTCAAAAGTTTCGATCGTTGGGAGTGCTGGGGTGATCTCTAGAACGATGAGATGGCACTCTCACACCCCGCTGCAGGAAACGGACTCAAAAGAACTCTACGGGCCCATCTCGATTCCATCCTCTGCAGTGAGGAGAGAGAGGCCGTTATGCGGGTACTTCTCTTGTCTCATTCTAGGGATCAACCCACTGATCAACTTTGGATGTGTCTCTATGACATATATATCAAAATTTTTATGAAAACTCGGGGACTCTTTAGTGGAAGAGAGAACTGTGACACATAGAATTAAGTGTTTACCAAAAATAGTTTCATTGAACTTAAAAGGAAGAATTAACGATGGTGAACAGATCTCAGCTTATTTGTAGAAGCTTGGCAAAACTGACGATAGACCTCAACCAGAATATATGCTATTGCTTGGGTGGACAACCACTTTCATTTTGCCCTTTTAAGGCATTTGAACATCATCGAGGAAGGTTCTTCCTCTGTTTCCTTTTTATGAGCTACAGTAGAACTGCTTTATACAGTAGATCCTGCTCTGGAAGACTCAATGCAAGCAAGTATGATGTGGTCATCAATTAATTCAAATGGGTTCTAGAGAACACAGAAATTCACCTACACGGGTCTTTCTTCAGGTGATTGCCAGGCATTAGAGAAGATGGACCACTTTGGTCAGTTGATCCCTGTATCTAAAAGAAGTTGTAGAGCGCCCTTCCTTTCAATTCTCCAGCCAGCAAGGTTTAAAAGAGATAAGTACCTGGTCGTAGTCTCCCGACTGTGTCCGCCAGGCTCCCTTTCTTCACTTTGGTGATATAGGCGCAGAGATGACCAGACTCTGACATTTTGCCTCCTACAACCTAAAATCGGGAAACACAAAATTATATGATACAGAAAACTCAACAACCATGAAGACGTTTGATTATACTGGGTCAGTCTTGGATTTCCTCCTGATCTCCAATGCTGACATCTCCTAAGAGATCAGATTCTCATGATCTAGCTGATGGACACCTATATCTGGAAATAGAAGCCATACTTCTGACCATATCTGCTGGGGTTCTGAAGTAGGACCCTAAAGCTCTACAGTAGATAATCTGGTAGTTGTTTGTTGTACCAGAGTAGGGGGTCTGTTTATTGGATGTGGTAAACCATCAATAAGAAGACTCTTCTAAGCTCCTTGAGAAACACAAGGAACTTCAAAACATCTTGGGAAGTAGAAATGAAACTTTGGGATTCACATAAAGGCTTGTTTATCAGCATATCAAGGGATTCAATGATTAAAGAAAGAGAACAGATTTCTGAGGGAAACATATTTAGAACAGGAGGTCATGATCCGAAGAGGCGGTGCTGGAGGCTCCAGGACACTTGAGGATGTTCTACTTTTAGACCAGGGCTGTTATTCATAAAATACCCTCTCAGCACAAGCTATGGAAGCATATATAATAACAGAAGTCGAAATCCTGTGGAGATGCAGGAGGCTATTATGAATAGAAGCAAAGATCAAATAGCAGAAGGTCTGTGGTTCTGCAACAAAGAGAAAAATTGGCAGATTGCATGTGCCAAGCGAAGCTTTTATGTCTTCAAATGCTATGTTTCTAGGTGTTAAATTATTTCTGAGAAGACTGACACATTCATTTGTGCAGCTCAGGACTGAGGACGTGTCTGTTTTAGAACATGTATTTTGTGCTAAAGAATTTCAGAGTGAAGACAATCCATGGAATCGTAACGGCTTTATGAGCTAAATCTGGAGGTGCTACACACTGAGCGCGTGGAAAGCAACGTTTCAGATCTTCTCAAAGTCAACTTCATTTGGATAACTGTTATTAACATTGCATGCCAGAAGTGATGGACATCAACTGGGATGCATATAGACCTGCAACCAGTAAAGGAGCCAAAGGCCTCCGTAGAGAACATGGGACTGGAATTTCCTGATTTCTCGACTTTACGTGCTCTCTTCTGCTACAGCAATTACTATGTGTGGCTCCAGTAAATCAGCTACTCTCCATCTTTATCTCCGTGCTTCTGCTCAATCTTAAAGGGCATCTGTCAGCAGATTTGTACTTATGACACCGGCTGACCTGTTACATGTGCACTTGGCAGCTGAAGGCATCTGTGTTGGTCCCATGTACATATGTGCTCGCATCGCTGAGAAAAATGATATTTTAAGTTATGGAAATGAGGCTCTAAAAGCAAAGGAGGCGTTGCCATTACACCTAGAGGCTCAGCTCTCTCTGCAACTGCCGCCCCCTCTGCACTTTGATTGACTTTAGGAGAAGTCAGGGCCAGGCAGTGATCACATTAACTGTGCCTGGTCCTGTCAATCAAAGTGCAGAAGGCGCAGCAGCTGCAGAGAGAGCAGAGCCTCTAGGTGTAATGGTAACGCCCCCATTGCTCCTAGAGGCTCATTTGCATATAATAAAACATTCCTTTTTCTCAGCAATGCGGGCACATATGAACATGGGATATAACATTGTAAACCACTGACAGCAAAGAACTATGAGGACCTCCTAAATTTTCTCTTTAGAAAAAAATACAATGCAACAGCACAAAGTACAATAATGCCATAGTAATATAAAATGTTCTGCTGCTAATGCTACGCTCATTTTATAAATTTGAGATTATTGGAAATTACATTTTGTACAAAATTATTTGGGCCCGTCTGCCAAACGTCAAGGACGATCTCCGTAAGACGGGAACCTGTCAGCCCCATAGGCTGATTTTAATTAGTGTAAGTATAAAGCTGTAGCCTGCTCTCTCTGCACTCACTGGAAGCCTCTTGGCACCAGGAGAGGTATAGAGTGGGCTCAGCATGCATGTTGGTACCTGCATTCCCTGAATTTAATGGAGCCCATTTTGGCACCAAAAATGGTAAAAAGCAGAGTGGATCAAGCATGCATGTGGGACCTGCACTCCCTGAATTTTATGGTGGCCGTTATGGCACATAACAGGTAGTATTTAGTGTTAGGTTCCTGTCTTACGGAAATCGCAGACGGGCCCAATTAATTTTGTACAAGATGTATTTGCCAAGAATCTCAAATTTACAAAATAAGCATAGCATTAGCACCAGAACATCTTCTATTACTATGGCATTGTTGTACTTTATTTGTGTCTGCAGAGTGCTGTTGCATTGTATTTTTTTCTTTTGTGTTTCTAGCCATGGCAGCGTGCACCTGCGCATTGGGATGTGCTGACTGACCCCCTTTTTCTTTAAAATTTTCTCTTTAGTCGATTAAAATGTCAAAAATGTAGCTTTCCACACGTTAGGGAAAATCAACAAAATATTTTCTTGAGCTAAGACAATCTCGAAGACGAGATGACCAGGCATGTTGTGTTGCATCTTGCCCCGAGGGCTTTTTTTTTCTGCTGACCTTGCGTTGTCTACATAACATAATTTCTCAACTAAATATCATTTCATTTTTCAATTAAATATTCTACGAAACTGTAGAAAGCCGATTATTAAAGCTCAGAACGAACTGCGTTTGGTAATCCACAGTATTTTATAGGAAACTAAGCTGTAGATCTGAAAAGCAGCCAATGCGCCATATCAGGAAAGTGATAGTGAGCAGAACCTGTAAGTAGTATGTATATAGGGGTGCACCACCAATGAGGCCTAGTGAGGCAGCACCAGGTACGGGCAAGAGGGGGCAGACAAAGGGCCATGGGCAGAAGGGAAGGGGTTGGGTTCAGAAATTGGCATTGGGGAGGGAGGGGCGCCATTTCCGTATTCGCCCCAGCAGAAGGGCTAGGTGCACCCCTGTATGTATACAGTACATTATTGATACTCGGTACAAGACCAGGACAAGGGGCTGGTGGAGCAGGCAGTTTCTGAGGGCATCACTGAGGACCGAGAAGGCAACTTATGGTTTACGGTTATGATTAGGATATGGTTACATCTACGCCAGAGGTTCCGAAATGATAAGCACCATAACAGAAACTTGCCGGGTCCGCATTTTGGAGTTAAGCCCTTGGAGTTATTGCTTTTTCTTCCTTTTTTTTTTTAACTGTAGCAAATTTGGCGGGACTGTCCTTGATTTTCAGACAGTCGTGGAAAAATTGCTGGGCTAACGCAAACACCACTCATAAGTGGATGTTCCCAGGCAGGGGAGGGGCGTTCCCAGGGGCCCCGATTTTACCAACTAAAATGTTGGTATGTATGTTTTCTTTTTTTAAATCCAGAAATAATAGTGTCCTATGCAACTGCCTACTCTGCCTATCCTTTCTTCCACCATTGGTTTCTAGACATGAAGCACCAGATTATCCAGAATTCAGCAGACTGCGAAAGATTTATGAAAAGTGGTGCAAAGGAAGAGTGAAGCAGTTGCCCGCAGCAACCAATCAGATTCCAATTCTTATTTTTGCAATCGAGAAAGTAGCATCTGATTGGTTGCTATGGGCAACCACTCCACTCTTCTCCCTTAGCACAAGTTTTCATAAATTCTAATACAATTATAAAAGAAAAATATTACATTGTTGCCGACAGTCTCGAATTTGCAAAGACAGTCGCAAATTTTCAGAGACAGTCGCTAATTTTCAGCTGAAAAATCGATGGGGTGTATGTAAGCCTCGCCCATAAATGGGTGACCCCCTGAGCTTGTCAGAAATCTGTCTATATACACTTAGCGGCCGCGGCCCTTACCTTCAGTCCAAGCATCGCTCCAGAATCTCGAGGAACGCTCCCGTCCTTTAACCGCTTGTTTAACAAGATGCGGCCAATTAACCGGTCGCCATCTTTGGACGCTTGCCACGTCACCGGGTGCTGATGTGTTACATAAGAAAAAAGATGGATGTTATGTTCATAGGTGACAGAAGAGGTCTTTCGCAGTTTTCCAGCTGTTGTCGAAACACAGCCCGTTCTCAAATAATGCTGGCTGGAATTTGTAGTTTCACAAGGGCTGGTAACGTGTAGCGAGCATAAGCCTCTTCTAATGGAAGCAAAACGCCAGTAAAATGAGAGTCATTTAAAGATGGTGCCCAGAAGCTCCAACACTTCTTGTAGGGGCTTTTACTGAAGAGACAAAGTCACTTCAACTTTCGAGCATGAATGTGTTCTTAATGGGGTTGGAGGAATAAGGCCTCATTCACACGTCCGTAGTGTATTACGGATCCGCAACACACCTTGCCACCAGCCCTATAGAGATGCCTATACTTGTCCGCAATTGCCGGCAAGAATAGGACATGCTCTATATTTTTGCGGAGCCGCCGTCCGATAGATCGGCGGCGCGCTCCACAAATGCGGATGCGGAGAGCACAGTGTGTGCTCTCCGCATCCATCATGTCCCCATTCAAAATGAATGGGTCCGCACCCGTTCCGCAGATTTGCGGAACGGGTGCGGACGAACATTGCGGACGTGTGAATAGGGCCTAAGCCACTTCCAGACAGCGCCTTATTTCCTGCCAGAAAACAAAAGGGATCAGACGGTGAAATTCAACATGTCCTGTCCTTCTTTGGGGCAGTGTCAACACAGCCCCAATACGCAGAAGATAGTCAGCCTGTTTCACCAAAATCAGCAGGTTCTGACAACTTTGTCCACCTACTCATGGTACAAAAGAAACAGTTAAAGGGGTTGTCTCTCACTTCAGCAAATGACATTTATCATGTAGAGAAAGTTAATACCAGGCACTTACTAATGCATTGTGATTGTCCATGTTGCCTCCTTTGCTGGCTGGATTCATTCGTTATGACCACCCTGTAATCCATCAGTGGTGGTCATGCTTGCACACTAAAGGAAAAAGCGCCAAACTACTGTATGTGCGCTCCCGCAGTCCAAGCCACCAGATAGGCCAGCGCCTCCTCCTATAGTGCAAGAACGACCACCACTGATGGATTGCTGGGTGTTTATAACCATAGAAACGAGCAGTGTATAATGTGATGGAAAAGTGAATGAAGCCAGCAAAGGAGGCAATATGGACAATCACAATACATTAGTAAGTGCCTTGTATTAACTTTCACTACATGATAAATGCCATTTGCTGAAGTGAGACAAATCCTTTAAGGAAGCAGCTGAACTGGTTTTTCACAAGGCAGAATGGATTAAAAATAAAAAGAAGCATTACTCACCTCACTGATTTCCCCACCACTGCTATTGTGATGCTGCTTTGGTCCCCAATGCTCTCAACTTGCCGATCCTGGCACGACACACATGTGGTTAAATGGTTAAAAAGCCTTCTGCAGCCAGTGATTGGCTGAGTGGCCATTTCCAGCCTTTTCATGTGTGTTGAGCTAGACATCAGCAGGGACAGAAGTAGCATCAGGGGAATCAGTGAGGTGAGTAATGTTTCTTTTTTTGATATATTTTTAACTAATTGTGGCTCGTTTTTTAAGATTCCTACTCCCAAGAAAACCCCTTTAAGAACATTTGAGCTCTGCTACATCCATATAGCTGTCATTTAACTTTAAACCGGGCACAGCAGATAACAATCGGCATACAACACATTGACACACCTCATATATTGCACCCGAAAATCAATACATAATGGCATTCTCTTCTTTAATTGACTCTCGAGATGATTCGAAGAAAATGTAAAGAAACCAAAAAAGCAGAGGTAGAGCAATGATTACACAAAATATATGTATTTTATCATCGGGTTGGAAAGTGTTTTTGTCTCCTAACCTGACCAGTATCAGAACAGCAGATGAGCGATGTGACCGCTACAACATGGGAAAGAGGAGTCCTTGCCTATAGATTGGAAGAGGATAGATCAGGGACAGTAATAATGGATAGAACAGGGTCCCGGGCTCAGTCTTATAGATATGAGGCTATTAGAGGCTAGAAAATGTAATGAATGAAACCCAACATGAGGGAAAATCTAAAGATGGTAACCATATAATGGAATAGCGGAGACCAGAACCGACACTATACGGAATAGCAGATGTGATGATCCGATCAATAGGTAATATGAAATCTAATGGCCCAGAACATCAGGACTGTAGATCAGGGATCAGCAACCTTCGGCACTCCAGCTGCTGTGAAACTACAACTCCCAGCATGCACACTTACTCAGCTATTCTTGTAACTCCTATAGAAGTGAAAGGAGGATTCTGGGAGTTGTAGTTTCAGAACAGATGGAGCGCCAGAGGTTGCTGATCCCTGCTGTAGATGATGGGGCCAAAAAGAAACAGCTCAGTCCATTGCCTATAAGGGGAACGGCATGGATCCAGCATAAATGGCGGGATACGGCTGGCCAAAAACTGTTCCTTGCAGTGATTTTTGTCCGGTCAAATCCCTCCCATTTATGCCAGGGGGGCATCTGGATTCCCACAGGATCCCACTATAGTCTATAGGGTCCAGCGGGCATCCGGCACTAACCAGCTAGGCAGGATCCGGAGAACTCCCGCAGGCTGCCGGTTTGCTGTGAAGCAACTGTGAAAGTAGCCTTAGGGAGCAATGCATGAAACATGCTGCGTCAGAAAAGTGGAGTGATTTTTACCTGTTCTGTCGGTGGACTAGTAATTTCTGCCAAATTTAAGACATATTTGCATCCTTTTTAGTGCAGTTTGTGTCGTGCTTAGCAGTTTGCATTTACGAAGGGGTGGCCAGATGTTTTGTGGATGGGCCTAGATTGAACATTGCGGCTTTTTTTAAAAGTCGCCAAAAAGTCACAAGTGTACTCCAGTCCCTTGGTGGAATATAAACTGGTGGAATCTTGGTAATAAATAGGATTAGACATTAGATTGGAAAATCCAATTAAATTACGAAAATGTAAAAAAAAAAAATGGCATATGACATTTTGTAAACTAGTTGCAAAAAATGGCTTCAAACTAAGTGGACAAAAGTTTGCAAATCGATACATTACTGCCTAAAAACCGGCATGCACAAAACGTATCACACCGTGTGACAGGCTGGACGCTCATTGCTAAAAGTTTGATACTTAGCTCACATTATAAGGGGGCAATTTTGCAGAACGGGTGCGTAACCATTAATTTCAATGGGGCCGCAAAATATGCGAAGAGAATGCCGTGTGCTGTCCGCATTCTTAGTTCCGTTCCGCGGCCTAGCAAAAAAGATAGAGCATGTCCTATTTTTGTCTGCAATCGAAGACAAGAAAAGGTATTTCTATCATAGGGCCAGCCATGCGCAGTCTGCAAAATGCGGAACACACACGGCCGGTATCCATGTTTTGCGGATCCACAATTTGCGGACTATAAAAAACCTACGGTTGCCTGATTGTAGCCTAACATTTACAACATACAATTGGTGTAATTTTCAGGCATGCATGGTGCCCATGGGGGTAATGTGTAAAAGTGGAGTGTCTGGGGCTGTTTTATCAGTGGAGTGGCTTTTGCGACATTTTGTGTGTGTGCGCTTTTTACTATTCCCCCTATGGCCATTTTGTATTTATATGGGGGCGCGCAGATGTTATATGGGCAAAGTTTCATTTTTAACTAGATTTATGAATTGCAACTTTTTTTAAAGTTGCAAACAAGTTGCACATATACTGCAGTCCCTTAATGGGGCAAAAACTGACGGCACCTTTATCATAAATAGCATTAGACTTCAGCCCGAAAAATCACTGGGTGTGTGACAAATTCAACAAATGGTGTGCGACAGCTGTTACATTTGTCACAGAAATTACAATATTCCCCTTACAATACATTTTACACCCCATAAATCCATAATAAATATGTCTGTGCCAAAAAATTGGTGCAAATAATGCCAGAAAACTGGCACACCAACCTTAGTAAATGTGGGTCATAGTGATCTATTAAAGGGGTTGTGCCATGATTGATGTCAAAAATGAAAATCAGACATCATGTAGTACATGACAGTCTCTTTCTGAGGCCTCATGCACACGACCGTATGTATTTTGCTGTCCGCAAAAAACGGATCCGCAAAAAGTACGGATGACATTCGTGTGCATTCCATAATTTGCGGAACAGAACAGCTGGCCCCTGATAGAACAGTCCTATCCTTGTCCGTAATGAAGACAATAAGGGTCCATTCACTCGTCCGTTGTGTATTGCGGATCCGCAATACAACCGTCCGGCACCCCTGTAGAAATGCCTATTCTTGTCTGCTATTGCGGACAAGAACAGGACATGTTCTATTTTTTTTTTTAGGAGCAGCGGACTCGAAGATTGAAGTATGGGGCCGCGCACCGGAAATGCGGATGTGAACAGCACACTGTGTGCTGTCCGCATCTCTTCCGGCCCCATTGAAAATGAATGGGTGCGGAACGGATCAAGACCCATTCTACGGACATGTGAATGGACCCCAATAGGACATGTTCTATTGTTTTTTGCGGAAAGGAAATACGGACATACAGAAATGGAATGCATACAGAGTACCTTCCATTTTTTTTGCGAACCCATTGAAATGAATGGTTCTGTATACGCAAAAAAACCCCGGAACGGACACGGAATGAAAATATGTTCGAGCGCATGAGGACTAACAAAGCTAGAACCAGGCCTGTAACTCACGTGGATCCAGAAATATCCCCATTCATTGCTCCAGTTGTTCTGCTGGTTTCTCTTTAGGCTGGCAGCTCAGGGGGGCGTGCCAATTCTCAGGGGGCATGTCCTATTTGCTGTAACTCTCTCCCTGTAACTGCCACAGCTTCTAACAGTAGATATAGCTGGTGACAGTTGAAGATTTAAATTTACCGTGTCCGACCTCCTCCGCGAGGTGGACAAGAAAAAAGGAAAATAACAAACTGCAGGGGGCGCTATACGGATACATTTTATTGAATAGCATAGGGACTATAATACATTTTTAAATAGATGCAATTACAAAAGTATTCAGATCCAGGGGCGGGTTTGAAAAATATAGAATATTTTTCGTGGCACAACTCCTTTAAAGGCGCTGCCTTATGTGCCTTAGGCCTTATTCACACGTCTGTAGTGTGTTGCGGATCCGCAACACACCTTGCCGCCAGCCCTATAGAAATGCCTATACTTGTCCGCAATTGCAGGCAAGAATAGGACATGCTCTATATTATTGCGGAGCCGCCGTCCGGAAGATCGGCGGCGCGCTCTGCAAATGCGGATGAGGAGAGCACAGTGTGTGCTCTCCGCATCCATCACGTCCCCATTCAAAATGAATGGGTCCGCACCCGTTCCGCAAATTTGCGGAACGGGTGCGGACGAACATTGCGGACGTGTAAATAGCTTATGGTTATGATCATGGGGCATGTAGTTGAATTAGATTTTTAAATCCAAGAGAGAAGACCCTTCATCGGGGAACTCTCTGTTCACAGGCTGATCCAGAATGTAGGTGAATCCAAGCAGATTCAGGTATCGACAATCTCTACGATGAGATTATGGACAACATGTACAGCAACCAGCACTGATCCCGAGGTTTATCGGATCTCTGGATCACTGGATAGGATAGGAACGTGTCCCCTTTAAATGTCTCATGAACTGTCTACTTCTCTGAGTTTAAAATACCCAGGAAATAATCTGGTACACTTCGGAGAGTGGGAGTAATTATTACCATCCTACAGCTCCTGCATTATTCCACTAAATTGCTCCAAAATGTGACTTTCTGGCTCCTAACCTTTTATTTGCATATATCACGCGTGCTATTTGTGTTAGAAGGATCTGAGCTACACTAAATCGCAGGCTGAATATGTAAAAGGATGCAAAACGTATCTCGGTTGTCCTCCATCCTGACGTGATGGTAGATGTCTTCTCACTAAATGCACTGCTGGAATGAAATGTGCTGAAGGGGTTTTCATGGATCTTTCATTGATGGCCTATTCTTAGGGGTGGGATGCCCGTCGATAAGCAAGCATGCAGAGGACTTCTCGATGTAGCACCAGACACAGAGATGTGTATCTAGTGCTGCAGCTTAGTCCATTCAGGTTCCAAGATTGAGCTTCTGTACCGGACACATGAACGAAACACAGACCAGTGCGACGCTGTGTCTATACTGCGGTAGAGGGGCTACGCCGCGCCAGGGAGCATCTTAAATTCATGGAAACCACTTTAGGGTGTTTCTGTATGTCAGTTCCAAAACACCCCCCAAACTAGAGCAAGCGGTGTATAGTGTAAGGCCCCCGGCGAGTTTTCCACGCGGGTGCAATGCGGGAGGAGGACGCATTGCACCCGCACTGAATCCGGACCCATTCATTTCTATGGGGCTGTGCACATGAGCGGTGATTTTCACGCATCACTTCTGCGTCGCGTGAAAATCGCAGCATGCTCCGGTTTCTGCGTTTTTCACGCAACGCAGGCCCCATAGAAGTGAATGGGGCTGCGGGAAAATCGCAAGCATCCGCAAGCAAGTGCGGATGCAGTGCGATTTTCCCCCATGGTTGCTAAGCGACAGGACCAGATCTTTATTATTTTCCCTTATAACATGGTTATAAGGGAAAATAATAGCATTCTTAATAAAGAATGCTTTGTAAAATGAGGATTAAGGGGTTAAAAATAAAAAACTTAACTTACCTTAGCCGTAGTTGGCGATCTCTCTTCTGTCTTCAAGCTTTAGCTGTATTCTAAAGGACCTGTGATGACGTCACATCACATGGTCCAATCACATGGTCCGTGATGGATCATGTGATTGGACCATGTGATGTGACATCATCAGTGGGCTCTTGGGATCACATAAGCAGCTGGCCCCCCGCTCGGAGGTTATACTTGGCTGTTATAAGATGTCACCTGCATAGATGGTATTATAGGCTTCTAGAAAAGGGACTTCATGTGCAATACTATACTATGAATATTGAGGCCTCACAGGATCGTTCTAGTGTCGCTGAAAACACATAGAGAATAAATGAAAAATATATAAAGTACCTGTGTTCTACCAAGCACACCATCTATCAGGTCACAAGACTGTTCAGAGGAGACCTACCTCAATCCTGCCAGTAGATAGACACAAGACTCTGATCACTCAGTAAGTCTTGCAATCTATCTATCTATCTTATCTATCATCTCTCTCTCTCATATCTACCT
Organism: Bufotes viridis; assembly: GCA_033119425.1. Taxonomy (NCBI): domain Eukaryota; kingdom Metazoa; phylum Chordata; class Amphibia; order Anura; family Bufonidae; genus Bufotes; species Bufotes viridis. The sequence goes on along the minus strand of CM065593.1, from coordinate 38,495,257 downwards.
ATCTATCTTATCTATCGGTACTTTCACACTTGCGTTTGGATGATCCGACATAGAGTTCCGTTCTCGGAAGAATACTGATCAGGATTATCCTAATGCATTCTGAATGGAGGGAAATCCATTTAGGATGCATCGGGATGTCTTCAGTTCAGTCACTGAACGTTTTTTGGATGGAGAAAATACCGCAGCATGCTGCAGTATTCTTTCCGTCCTGGGATGCAGAGCAAAACGGATCCGTTTTCTCTGGCACAATCTGCAACAATAGAAAACGGATCCGTCCTCCATTGACTGTCAATGGAATTCAAAACAAATCCGTTTTGGAAATGTTAAAAAATAGTTAAAGTTAATACAAGCGGATCCGTTCAAACGGATGCATGCAGTTTTATTATGCCGGATCTTCCAAACGTAAGTGTAAAAGGGCCCTAAGGGTACTTTCACACTTGTGTTGTTTGATTCCGGCAGGGAGTTCCGTTGCCTGAACTGCCTGCCTGATCAGGCAAACTATATGCAAACGCATGTCATTTTTTCTGACTGATCAGGCATTTTTCAGACTGATCAGGTCTGAAAAATGCCTGATCAGTCAGAAAAATGCATTGCAATACCGGATCCGTTTTTTCGGTGTCATCCGGCAAAACGGATCGGGTATTTATTTTTTAGACATTTTTAAAGGTCTGCGCATGCGCAGACTGGAATGCTGGATTTGTCATTGCACTAATGCATTGCAATGGAAATTGATGGATCCAGCATGTGTTCCGAAATTTTGGACAGAGATAATATCGCAGCATGCTGCGGTAATGTCTCCTGCCAAAACGCCGTTCAGTGACTGAACTGAAGACATCCTGATGCATCCTGAACTGGACATAGTGAACTCCGGCAGGCCTTTTCTCTGCCAGAGCAGCCTACCCAATGGCTTTACCGCTGGTGTGGAACTATTTATCTATCTATCATTTATATATATATATTTCTTCATGATTGATAGATAGATAGATAGATAGATAGATAGATAGATAGATAGATAGATAGATTGCCATTGCTTGGAGGGTTCAGAAATAACCAGCAACCCTATTCTGTACTGCCTTCTAGAAAAACTAGGACCTAAGCATCATGGTGCAGGGAAGACCTCATATTTGTGACCCGTGCTGCGTAAGAGTCATGGTTTCCTTCAAGACAGCCTTTCTGCTACTTCTTATATGCTCTGAAGAATCATATGCAATATTTACTATTTATTAGGATTTAAAAATATGTCATACCTTATTTTTATAGATTTATTTCACTTTCTTTCAAAAGTGACCAGAAACGTGTTTCCTACTGCGTCAAATTCAGGATATCATTGTGTGAGGTGATGGACGGGCGCATATATTTTGTGTAATCACAGCTGCTTCAACTTCATAAGTTCATGCCCCATGCAGATTCCACATTACAGAAAGAGCACATTAAGAAGACAAACACGAATGTCATGGCTCCCGACACGCTAAAAAAATAAAAACCCCAAAGAAACAAACTGAACGGAGACCACACGCTACAACTCATAACCACACAAAAAACACTATGACGACAAATGAAAAGGACAGACATGACATGAAAGTGAAAGGGAAAAAAGAAAAACAACTTTTCTGTGCAAACAGACCCAATTTTTTTTTATTTTATTTGTATTGACTTTTTTAATTTTTGGTGTGTTTTATATATTGACTTGTACCGGTCCATGTGGGATTAACGCTAACAATCAGCCAAATCAACTGCATCCTTAATGGCAATAAAGCTTGCTGAATGGAGATGATATCACATTCTAGAATATGCAGTGAGATGAAAAGGTAAAATTTCTCTGTGCCCGACAATTCTCATTCTTGCATTGCCAACATCGGCAATACAAGAATGGGCAGTTTTATTTGCATTCTTTTCTATTTTTCTTTACGTGATATTTTGTGTTGTACTTTATTTATTTATTTTTGTTTGTTTTTTGTTTTGTTTTTCTTTTCTGCACCTTAAGAAATACTACAGTGTCTAGAAAACAGGATGGAGCTCATTCAAAGACAGCAGATGCAGCTCCCGGCTGCCAGCTAGGGCCAAAAATGTGCAGAGTGGCTGGATGTTGGCAGATGGCTGCGACATCACACTGCAGTCTTCGAATAAGCCCCCTGTCTCGTTGTTTAAAAAATGTTTTAATTAAATGAGTGACAGAGAGCAAACGAAGACCAAATGAGCAGATCCAAAGGCAGGCTTCCACAATTGTCAGTACCTTCTCACTATGGCTATGCTCCTCGTTAAGGGTGGTGCTACTACACGTATCTACCCCAGAGTCTTTTATCTGAGGCTCTGACCATTCCAAATCCTCTTCCAATGAGTGGGCTCCAAAGCACACCATTTTCTTTTGCCTTTCAGACAAGGTGTTAGAATCCGACAAAACTGCCTGCTCACTAGTTTTTCTTTTTCCCCTTTGACTGTCCCCTACAAGTGTGGGATAAAAAAAAAGGATATATATAAAATAAAGGAAAAGAAAACATGCATAGGTAAAGAAAAGAAAAGAAAAAAAAAACAAAGGGAGGTGTGGATGGTGAAGGAAACTGAATGTTAGGACCCCACATGTCTCACCAAAGACATTGGGGAAGCTTCACTGCTGTGCCAAGATGTGTGCTCCATCCAATACTCCATGTCACCTGTGAGGATCAGACAGAGAAGATAGAGCGGTAAAGGAAAGATGAGGAAAGATCAAACAAAGGTATAACATGACAGTTCTCGTATCATTCTGTCCTGTCTTCCGCTTGTCTCTCTTTGAGGTGTGCATTGAATTTTTTATTGCCACAATACCCTCTGAGCAAGGCCATATACAATAATACATCAAAAGGCTAAAAACATATAATATACATTACCACAGTGTATTATAACATGATCTAAACACTCAATGACACAAAAGAAACCGTAGGCAAATTCTCCAAGTCAAACACCACAAGATCACACTGTTGACAATAAATGATGGAGGGAGTTTAGCTCCTGCTCCCCCTCGCTGCCCAATGACTTCTGCAGATGTCACAGAGCATGCTCACAATACTCTCCTCAGAAGTCAGTGAGTGTTTTTCTCACTTAGTCTCCTTATGCCAGGAGGCTCCTGTAAAGCCAACATATGTAACTGTTAGGCTACTTTCACATATGCGTTTTGGTTTGAGGTTTTGAGATCCGGCAGAGGATCTCAAAACCTGACCAAAACGTTTCCGTTTGGATGCATAAGTTCCGTTAGGATGCGGTCGTGTGAAATCGAAATGGAACAAACCGGATCCATCCCTAAATGCAATGAAAGTCGATGGGTGACGGATCGGTTTTTTTTTTTTACGATCGTAAAAAAACGGATCAGTCACCATTGACTTAGGGTGGGTTCACACTAGCGTTATGGTTTCCGTTATAACATGGAATCCATAAGACAGAATGCAAAACGGAAGCCTTTAAGAGGCATTCTGCATTGATCCGTCCTAATAGAAGGCTATGGGAAAGCATAACGGATCCGTCTGGGTCCCGTTAGGCAAGATGGAAAACAAAGTCCTGTCGACAGGACTTTTTTTTCCGTCTTCCATAATGGGAACCAGACGGATCCGTTCTGCTCTCTCATAGACTTCTATTATGACGGAAAGCAAACGGAATGCCTTTTAAAGGCTTCTGTTTTGCATTCTGTCATAATACAAGTCTATGGGTTCCAGAACGGATCCGTCCTCCGTTTTATGGATTCCGTTATTTTCCGTTAAAACCATGTTATAACGGAAAGCCATAACGGAAACCATAACGCCAGTGTGAACCCACCCTTACATTGTTTTTAGAGATGGATCCGGTTTTCTTTTGTTTCGAGGACGGAATGCTGCCGGAACGGAAGGCATCCTGAACGGATCTCTTTCCATTCAGAATGCATGGGGAGAAAGCAGAACCGTTTTGGCCCGGGTTTTGAGATCCTCTGCCGGATCTCAAAATCCTGAATGCCAAAACACATATGTGAAAGTAGGCTTACTGCAGCAGTCATTCAATGGAAACCAAATAAAAATGCAGAATCAGATAATAAAACAGAATATAACATAATACTATAAGTCAACATTTTTTAATCATTAAAATAAAATGACAAGTTCACTTTAAAGGGGTGTTTTGACTTTATGCAAATAAAGCTTAATGACTGTAAAACGAGGCTCTAACTTTCTAATATACCACTATACTATACTATACTATGTATTGAGCCAGTTGCACCATTTGCAAATTACGGAGCACAGACTATGGTGACATCATAGCAACAGAACACAGCCTAAAAAACAAGGACACAAACTATTGCGATGTAATCAGGGGCGCACCTTGCCTTTCTGCTGGCTTAGGTGAAAACTAAAAAATGGCGCCCCTCCCCAATGCAAATTTCTTAACCTAACCCCTTCCCTTAAGCCCCTGGCCCTTCCTCTGCCCCCCTCTGGTGCTGCCTGAGGTGATCGCCTCACCTGGCCTCATTGGTGGTGCACCCCTGGATGCAATCACAACTGAAAACAGTCTGAGGTACTAGTCAGAACCGGAGTCGAGTTCGGTTTCAAGTTTTAAAGTGGTTTTCCACTCTACTTCGGCTCATCGGAGCCCATACATTCTAATACTGTATGGAAACGAATCTCCGTACAGTATTATTCTGAAGTTTTGAACGAAGTGACTTCGGATGAAGCATCCAAGCGCGCTTTGCTCAACACTAGTGGAGATGTCCCAAAAGCTTGTGCCCTCATTCATAAGAACGTGCTCTGTTGTGATGATGTCACATTCATTTATAAGCTAGGTCCCATTTTGAGGAGGTCACAACAGATTTCTTTTCATTGTGCTGGTGTTACCGCACTGTACAGTAGTGTTTTTTTTTTTTTTTTTTTTATTTCTAGGCTGAGTTCTGTTGTAGTGATGTCACAATGGGTAGTATCCCTATTCCTAGGCTGTGTTCTGTTGCAGTGATGTCACAATGGGTAGTATCCCTATTCCTAGGCTGAGTTCTGTTGTAGTGATGTCACAATGGGTAGTATCCCTATTCCTAGGCTGTGTTCTGTTGCAGTGATGTCACAATGGGTAGTATCCCTATTCCTAGGCTGTGTTCTGTTGTAGTGATGTCACAATGGGTAGTATCCCTATTCCTAGGCTGTGTGCTGTTGTAGTGATGTCACAATGGGTAGTATCCCTATTCCTAGTCTGTGTTCTGTTGCAGTGATGTCACAATGGGTAGTATCCCTATTCCTAGGCTGTGTTCTGTTGTAGTGATGTCACAATGGGTAGTATCCCTATTCCTAGTCTGTGTTCTGTTGCAGTGATGTCACAATGGGTAGTATCCCTATTCCTAGTCTGTGTTCTGTTGCAGTGATGTCACAATGGGTAGTATCCCTATTCCTAGTCTGTGTTCTGTTGTAGTGATGTCACAATGGGTAGTATCCCTATTCCTAGGCTGTGTTCTGTTGTAGTGATGTCACAATGGGTAGTATCCCTATTCCTAGGCTGTGTTCTGTTGTAGTGATGTCACAATGGGTAGTATCCCTATTCCTAGGCTGTGTTCTGTTGTAGTGATGTCACAATGGGTAGTATCCCTATTCCTAGGCTGTGTTCTGTTGCAGTGATGTCACAATGGGTAGTATCCCTATTCCTAGGCTGTGTTCTGTTGCAGTGATGTCACAATGGGTAGTATCCCTATTCCTAGGCTGTGTTCTGTTGCAGTGATGTCACAATGGGTAGTATCCCTATTCCTAGGCTGTGTTCTGTTGCAGTGATGTCACAATGGGTAGTATCCCTATTCCTAGGCTGTGTTCTGTTGCAGTGATGTCACAATGGGTAGTATCCCTATTCCTAGGCTGTGTTCTGTTGTAGTGATGTCACAATGGGTAGTATCCCTATTCCTAGGCTGTGTTCTGTTGCAGTGATGTCACAATGGGTAGTATCCCTATTCCTAGGCTGAGTTCTGTTGTAGTGATGTCACAATGGGTAGTATCCCTATTCCTAGGCTGTGTTCTGTTGTAGTGATGTCACAATGGGTAGTATCCCTATTCCTAGTCTGTGTTCTGTTGCAGTGATGTCACAATGGGTAGTATCCCTATTCCTAGGCTGTGTTCTGTTGTAGTGATGTCACAATGGGTAGTATCCCTATTCCTAGTCTGTGTTCTGTTGCAGTGATGTCACAATGGGTAGTATCCCTATTCCTAGTCTGTGTTCTGTTGCAGTGATGTCACAATGGGTAGTATCCCTATTCCTAGTCTGTGTTCTGTTGTAGTGATGTCACAATGGGTAGTATCCCTATTCCTAGGCTGTGTTCTGTTGTAGTGATGTCACAATGGGTAGTATCCCTATTCCTAGGCTGTGTTCTGTTGTAGTGATGTCACAATGGGTAGTATCCCTATTCCTAGGCTGTGTTCTGTTGTAGTGATGTCACAATGGGTAGTATCCCTATTCCTAGGCTGTGTTCTGTTGCAGTGATGTCACAATGGGTAGTATCCCTATTCCTAGGCTGAGTTCTGTTGCAGTGATGTCACAATGGGTAGTATCCCTATTCCTAGGCTGTGTTCTGTTGTAGTGATGTCACAATGGGTAGTATCCCTATTCCTAGGCTGTGTTCTGTTGTAGTGATGTCACAATGGGTAGTATCCCTATTCCTAGGCTGTGTTCTGTTGCAGTGATGTCACAATGGGTAGTATCCCTATTCCTAGGCTGAGTTCTGTTGCAGTGATGTCACAATGGGTAGTATCCCTATTCCTAGGCTGTGTTCTGTTGCAGTGATGTCACAATGGGTAGTATCCCTATTCCTAGGCTGTGTTCTGTTGCAGTGATGTCACAATGGGTAGTATCCCTATTCCTAGGCTGTGTTCTGTTGTAGTGATGTCACAATGGGTAGTATCCCTATTCCTAGGCTGTGTTTTATTGTAATGATTCTTCACTTTCCTGTGTTAATATAAACTTTGTTCCACTTTTACGATGACTCGATGAGTTGCATCTTCATTTATTATAGGTTCTGTTCTACTGTGACAATGCCAGTCTTGCCAACCAAGACGGCCCAAATTCGGACACAATAGGAGGTCCCTACTATAATTGGACCAACAACATGCAGCAGAACACAAGCTCATTTGATGATGTTCTGGACACAATCCTTTTCTGCTACTTTTTTTTAAAATTTGCAAATTTTATTCAGTTTTTACTTTTCATATAGGGAAGAACTGGCCCACCGGCTGGGCCTATTCTCTGAAGCCATAGAGGGCCCAAAAATCCCTTTCGGAGCTGCCTTTGGAGCCAATCACTTGCCACTAGGATCTATTTCTTTGATTAAAACTTATAACACTTTCTTGATAATATAGGGCTTTGGCCCCAAGAATAATTTCCTCTGAAGGACCCAAGGAACCCGAACAGAGAAAAAGAGAATACGGATATGACAAGGAATCACATTAAATGTGTAAATTCAATCAGGCATGACTGGGGCCTGACACTAACATATAAACTGTTCCAACAATACCTTACAGATGGTATGGTGAGCTGTAAAACAATTCATGCAATAGGTCAGCGTGGCTGAAAACGTTTTTAAAGGAGTTCGTCACCAGTGGGGACCTTTTCTAAAGAACCCCCAGTGTGGCCGACCCGCGGTGCCATTGGGTTCCAGCTCCATTGTTGCGCTGCCGGTTTTGCAGATCCCGAGTCTGCCTGTGTCAACATCCAATTTGACGCAGGTCACATGACCACTGCATCCAATGACTGGCGGCAGTGGTGATATGTCTCTGGGTCACGTGACGCATGGATGATACACATTGGATGCAGCGGTCATGTGACCTGCGTAAAACCAGATGGTAATGCAGGGAGATTTGGGACCAGCAGAGCAGACGGGGCAGCTATGGAGTCGGAACCCAGCAGCAGGGATCGGGTAGGTATGACTAACACCGTGGGTCTGGCCACGTTGGGGGTTCCTAGGGGTGAAAAAATCCTTTAAATGTGTTTATTTACAAACAAAATATAAAGTAAAACCTTTGCACCCCGCCACGTAATAGTACACTGCGGTGGCAGCTCATTTCTACAAAGCGCCATACTATCTGGGCACAATGATGGTACAGGAAATGGAGTGATGGCACCCTGCTTAAATGGCCGGCATCAGAGATAACTCTGATCCCAGCTACTTAACCCCATAGATGCCATGGGGGGGTTGGCCTTCCCTTTGTAAGCCCATCAGTGCCATGGCAAGCTGGAGCCTAACAATGGCCATCAGGTTTGCCATGTACATAAGGCTATTCGACCATTCCAATGGGGACAAAAGAATACAGTTTCAGAAAGTTTTCAGAAAAATAAAAAGTTCCCAGTAGAATAAAACCTCTTTTATCCATTACAAGCTGCACATAATCGATAGAACCACAAATGTAGTAAGTCGACCCATATTATACAATTAACACATTACTTGTCTTCCGGGTAAACACTGTGGGGAAAAAAAGCCCTAAAAATCTATGTCAGAATTCATGTTTTTTTTGTTCATCTCTGCTCCCAAAAATAGAATAAAAGTTAATCAATAAATTGTATATACCACAAACTAGTAATTGTAATGACCTGCAAGATAAAACTGACATCATTTATACCGTGCTGTGAGCCGTGTAAAGACAAATCCCAAAAAACTGAACAGAATTGCTACCTCTTTTTCCATCTACCTCCATCAAAAAAATAAACATTAAAGTTTTTCTATGAATAGAATATAAATCGCTTCACAAAGAACAAACCTCATATGGCTACGGCGATGGAAATATAATATAGAAGATGTCTCTTGGAATGTGATGGGGAAAAAAATGACCTTAACCACTTCAGCCCCCCTAGCTTAAACCCCCTTAATGACCAGGCCACTTTTTACAATTCCGCACTACACTACTTTCACCGTTTATTGCTCAGTCATACAACTTACCACCCAAATGAATTTTACCTCCTTTTCTTCTCACTAATAGAGCTTTCATTTGGTGGTATTTCATTGCTGCTGACATTTTTACTTTTTTTGCTATTAATCAAAAATGACCAAAATTTTTGCAAAAAAATGACATTTTTCACTTTCTGTTGTAAAATTTTTCAAAAAAAACTACATTTCTATATAAATTTTTTTCAAAATTTATTGTTCTACATGTCTTTGATAAAAAAAAGTCCAATAAGTGTATATTTATTGGTTTGGGTAAAAGTTATAGCGTTTACAAACTATGGTGCAAAAAAGTGAATTTCGGCATTTTGAAGCAGCTCTGACTTTCTGAGCGCCTGTCATGTTTCTTCAGGTGCTAGAATGTCAGGAAAGTATAAATACCCCCCAAATGACACCATTTTAGAAAGAAGACACCCCAAAGTATTCGCAGAGGGGCATGGTGAGTTCATGTATCATTTCATTTTTTTTCACAAGTTAGCGGAAAATGACACTTTCTGGCAAAAAAAAAAATCTCAGACGGACTCACTATGCCCCTCAGTGAATACCTTGGGGTGTCTACTTTCCGAAATGGGGTCATTTGTGGGTGTGTTTACTGTTCTGGCATTTTGGGCAGGGCTAAATTGTGAGCAGCCATGTAAAACCTAAAGGTACTGTTAATTTAGCCCCTTTGCACTCAGGCTGCAAAAGTGGCACACATGTGGTCAGTCGCACTCAGAGAAGCAGGGCAATGTGTTAGGGTGTATTTACATATACCATACTGTGTGTGAGAAATATCTCTGTAAACGACAACTTTTAATTTTTTTATACAAAGTTGTCAATTTACAGAGATATTTCTCTCACCCAGCATGGGTATATGTAAAAATACACCCCAAAACACATTGCCCTACTTCTCCTGAGTACGGCGATACCACATGAGTGACACTTTTTGCAGCCAAGATGCAAAGGGCCCAAATTCCAATGAGTACCTTTAGGAGGGCATTTTTACGCATTTTTCTTCTCACGCTTTAGGGCCCTAAAATGCCAGGGCAGTAGAAATACTCACATGTGACCCCATTTGGAAAGAAGACACCCCAAGGTATTCCATTAGGGGCATGGCGAGTTCATAGAAGATTTTTTTTGGCACAAGTTAGTGGAAATTGATTTTTATTGTTTTTCTCACAAAATCTCCCTTTCCGCTAACTTATGACAAAAGTTTAATTTTTCATGGACTCATTATGCCCCTCAGCGAATACCTTGGGGTGTCTTCTTTCCAAAATGGGGTCACATGTGGGTATTTATACTGCCCTGGCATTTTAGGGGCCCTAAAGCGTGAGAAGAAAATGCGTAAAATGCTCTTCCTAAAAGGTACTCGTTGAATTTGAGTCCCTTTGCATCTTGGCTGCAAAGTACACACATGTGGCATCGACATATCAGGAGAAGTAGCATAGTTTGGGGTGTATTTTACATATACCATGCTGGTGAGAGAAATATCTCTGTAAATTGACAACTTTGAATAAAAAAATTTAAAAGTTGTCGCTTACAGCGATATTTCACACCCAGCATGGGTATATGTAAAAATACACCCCAAAACACATTGCCCTACTTCTCCTGAGTACGGCGATACCACATGAGTGACACTTTTTGCAGCCTAGATGCGCAAAGGGGCCCTAAAACCAATGAGTACCTTTAGGATTTCACAGGCCATTTTTATGCATTTGGATTCTCACACTTTAGGGCCCCTAAAATGCCAGGGCAGTATAATACCTCACATGTGACCCCATTTGGAAAGAAGACACCCCAAGGTATTCCGTGAGGGGCATGGTGAGTCCACAGAATTTTTATTTTTGGCACAAGTCAGCGGAAATTGTTTTTATTTTATTTATTTTTTACAAAGTCTCATATTCCACTAACTTGTGACAAAAATAAAATTTTGCATGAACTCACCATACCCCTCACGGAATACCTTGGGGTGTCTTCTTTCTAAAATGGGGTCACATGTGGGGTTTTTGTACTGCTCTGGCATTTGAGGGTCTCCGCAATCATTACACGTATGGCCAGCATTAGGAGTTTCTGCGATTCTCCGTATATTGAGCATACTGGTAATGAGATTTTTTTTCCGCTCAGCCTCTGCGCTGAAAAAAAAAAATGAACGGCACAGATTTTTTCATTCGCATCGGTCAATGTGGATGAAAAAATCTCTGCCAAAATCAGTGACTGCGGTGCGGTGGGCTGGGCGCCAGCTACCTAACAAGTAGCTAACTAACTGGCGGTGATAAGGGACCCTTATGCCCCATTCACACGTCCGCAATTCTGTTTGCGGAACGGAATTGCGGACCCATTCATTTCTATGGGGACAGACTTTGTCCCGCTCGGATCCGGAATTACGGATCCGCGATTCCGGGTCTGCACTTCCGTTCCGCAAAAATATAGAACATGTCCTATTCTTGTCCGCAATTGCGACAAGAAAAAGCATTTTCTATATAGTTCTGGCAATGTGCGGATCTGCAAAATGCGGAAAGCACATTGCCGGTGTCCGTGTTTTGAGGATCTGCGGATCGGATCCGCGGATCGGATCTGCGGATCAGATCCACCGATCCGTGAATCCACGGATCCGCAAAACACATATGGACACATAAAGGGGTGTGATCAATGACAGGGGGTGATCAGGGGTCTAGATGGGGTGATCAAGGGGTTAATAGGTGAGGGGGTGGGGTGGGGGTTAGTGTAGTGTTTGGTGCAACTTTATTGTAGTTACCTGGTCCTCTGGTGGTCGATCCCAGCAAATGGGACCACCAGAGGACCAGGTAGCAGGTATACCAGACGCTGTTCACAAAACAGCGTCTGGTATACATGTTTGATGCGATTTATATCGCATCTACAGCCTGCCAGCGATTGATCATCGCTAGCAGGCTGTAGTATAACTCTCCAGACGCGCGTCTGTATAGCGCCACCTGCTGTTTGTTTTTTTATTAATTCTTTGACCTGCTCACTGAGATGGCTGCACATGCTCAGTTTCATCCTTCAGCTGCCTCCTGAGCTGTGATAGGGAGAGCTGAGACACGCCCCCTCAGCTGTGATAGGCAGAGCTGAGACACGCCCCTGAGCTTCAGCAGAAAAGACACTCCCCTGAGCTGTCACCTTGATATAAATCTAGCAGAGCAGTGAATGCAGAGATCTCTGGATCCATGTGAGGTACAGGGCTGGTTCTAGCTTTGTTAGAAAGAAATTGTCATGAACTATATGAGGTCTGATTTTAATTTTTTTACATTAGTCACGGGATAACCCCTTTAATGGGTTAACAGTGCAGATGTTCTGTATTGATTGACAGAGGGCCCTCAGAAACATTTCCTCTGATGGGCCTGAGGTTCTCCTGCTCTCCTTTCCTGGTCACTACAATGTATGAGCAAAAGGTAAAAGCTATCAGACTGAAGAGCAGAAGGTTTAACTCACAGAGCTGTGCCGAGACTGGAGGCAAATGCGGTAAATGCTCAGCTGTGAGCGTTGAGAAGTTCTAGGTCTGTAGGTGGCCAGTTGAAGTACGAGGCATATTAGAAGTAAAATGGGGTCACATGTGGGTTTTTGTACTGCCCTGGCATTTGAGGGTCTCCGCAATCATTACACGTATGGCCAGCATTAGGAGTTTCTGCGATTCTCCGTATATTGAGCATACTGGTAATGAGATTTTTTTTCCGCTCAGCCTCTGCGCTGAAAAAAAAATGAACGGCACAGATTTTTTCATTCGCATCGGTCAATGTGGATGAAAAATCTCTGCCAAAATCAGTGACTGCGGTGCGGTGGGCTGGGCGCCAGCTACCTAACAAGTAGCTAACTAACTGGCGGTGATAAGGGACCCTTATGCCCCATTCACACGTCCGCAATTCTGTTTATGGAACGGAATTGCGGACCCATTCATTTCTATGGGGACAGACTTTGTCCCGCTCGGATCCGGAATTACGGATCCGCGATTCCGGGTCTGCACTTCCGTTCCGCAAAAATATAGAATATGTCTCTATTCTTGTCCGCACTGCGGACAAGAAAAAGCATTTTCTATATAGTTCTGGCAATGTGCGGATCTGCAAAATGCGGAAAGCACATTGCCGGTGTCCGTGTTTTGAGGATCTGCGATCGGATCCGTGATCGATCCACGGATCCGCGAATCCACGGATCCGCAAAACACATATGGACACATAAAGGGGTGTGATCAATGACAGGGGGTGATCAGGGGTCTAGATGGGGTGATCAAGGGTTAATAGGTGAGGGGGTGGGGGGTTAGTGTAGTGTTTGGTGCAACTTTATTGTAGTTACCTGGTCCTCTGGTGGTCGATCCCAGCAAATGGGACCACCAGAGGACCAGGTAGCAGGTATACCAGACGCTGTTCACAAAACAGCGTCTGGTATACATGTTTGATGCGATGTAGATCGCATCTACAGCCTGCCAGCGATTGATCATCGCTAGCAGGCTGTAGTATAACTCTCCAGACGCCGCCTGTATAGCGCCACCTGCTGTTTGTTTTTTTATTATTCTTTGACCTGCTCACTGAGATGGCCGCACATGCCTCAGTTTCCCATCCTTCAGCTGCCTCCTGAGCTGTGATAGGAGAGCTGAGACACGCCTCAGCTGTGATAGGCAGAGCTGAGACACGCCCCTGAGCTTCAGCAGAAAAGACACTCCCTGAGCTGTCACCTTGATATAAATCTAGCAGAGCAGTGAATGCAGAGATCTCTGGATCCATGTGAGGTACAGGGCTGGTTCTAGCTTTGTTAGAAAGAAATTGTCATGAACTATATGAGGTCTGATTTTAATTTTTTTACATTAGTCACGGATAACCCCTTTAATGGGTTAACAGTGCAGATGTTCTGTATTGATTGACAGAGGGCCCTCAGAAAACATTTCCTCTGATGGGCCTGGAGGTTCTCCTGCCTCCTTCCTGGTCACTACAATGTACAGCAAAGGTAAAAGCTATCAGGACTGAAGAGCAGAAGGTTTAACTCTACAGAGCTGTGCCGAGACTGGAGGCAATGCGGTAACATGCTCAGCTGTGAGCGTTGAGAAGTTCTAGGTCTGTAGGTGGCCAGTTGAAGTACGAGGCATATTAGAAGATTTTCAGAACTTTCATTTATCTTTACTAAATAAAAGCAACTTTTTTCAAAACTGTTTGACGTGTCATCAGTGACCCCTTGACGTCTGAGTGCGGAGACTCCACTGGGAGACCGGAGCACCACTGTGCAGAGAAATGTAGAAGGTGGCACAGCACTGAACCCTTTTTTCCCAGAATTGGTGGAGGTCCCTGGGGTCCTAAAGTGATGAGCTTATCCTAGTGATGTGCCATCACTCACATTGTTAATCTGAGGAGTCAGAAATGATCAGCCATATACTGACTCTTCTCACTTAATGAAAAAGGACCTCTAGACTTTCCACTGAGTCTACCTGCCTAAAGCTCGCTGTTTGTTTTTTTATTAATTCTTTGACCTGCTCACTGAGATGGCTGCACATGCTCAGTTTCATCCTTCAGCTGCCTCCTGAGCTGTGATAGGGAGAGCTGAGACACGCCCCCTCAGCTGTGATAGGCAGAGCTGAGACACGCCCCTGAGCTTCAGCAGAAAAGACACTCCCCTGAGCTGTCACCTTGATATAAATCTAGCAGAGCAGTGAATGCAGAGATCTCTGGATCCATGTGAGGTACAGGGCTGGTTCTAGCTTTGTTAGAAAGAAATTGTCATGAACTATATGAGGTCTGATTTTAATTTTTTTACATTAGTCACGGGATAACCCCTTTAATGGGTTAACAGTGCAGATGTTCTGTATTGATTGACAGAGGGCCCTCAGAAACATTTCCTCTGATGGGCCTGAGGTTCTCCTGCTCTCCTTTCCTGGTCACTACAATGTATGAGCAAAAGGTAAAAGCTATCAGACTGAAGAGCAGAAGGTTTAACTCACAGAGCTGTGCCGAGACTGGAGGCAAATGCGGTAAATGCTCAGCTGTGAGCGTTGAGAAGTTCTAGGTCTGTAGGTGGCCAGTTGAAGTACGAGGCATATTAGAAGATTTCAGAACTTTCATTTATCTTTACTTAAATAAAAAAGTAACTTTTTTTTTCAAAACTGTTTGACGTGTCATAGTGACCCCTTGACGTCTGAGTGCGGAGACCTCCACTGGGAGGCCGGGAGCACCACTGTGCAGAGAAAATGTAGAAGGTGGCACAGCACTGAACCCCTTTTTTCCCAGAATTGGTGGAGGTCCCTGGGGTCCTAAAGTGATGGCTTATCCTAGTGATGTGCCATCACTCCACATTGCTAATCTGAGGAGTCAGAAATGATCAGCCATATACTGACTCTTCTCACTTAATGAAAAAGGACTCCTAGACTTTCCACTGAGTCTACCTGCCTAAAGCTCGGCTGAGTGTTTTTACGTATCAGCAATCAATGGGGATATCAAACCTCAGATCTCACTGATCAAAACGCGTCACCCTAAGGCCCCTTTCACACGGGCGAGTTTTCCGCGCGGGTGCAATGCGTGAAGAGGACGCATTGCACCCGCACTGAATCCTGACCCATTCAGTTCTATGGGGCTGTGCACATGAGCAGTGATTTTCACGCATCACTTTTGCGTTGCGTGAAAATCGCAGCATGTTCTATATTCTGCGATTTTCACGCAACGCAGGCCCCATAGAAGTGAATGGGGATGCGGGAAAATCGCAAGCATCCGCAATCATGTGCGGATGCGTTGCGATTTTCCCGCATGGTTGCTAGGATACGATCGGGATGGGGACCCGATCGTTATTATTTCCTTTATAACATAGTTATAAGGAAAATAATCGCATTCTAATTACAGAATGCAATGTTCCCGGGCTTTAAAGGGTTAAAAATAATAAAGAGTTAACTACCTTCTCCCATTATGCGCGCAGAGCCCAGAGCGTCTTCTCTCTTGATAGTTTTGATGCTTGAGGACCTGTGGTGACGTCACAGGGTCACATGGTCCAATCATAGAAGCATTTGAGTGGACCATGTGACCCATGTGATCCTGTGACATAACGGCAGGTCCTTCATCTAACATCTGTTGGATGAAGGACCTTTGGTGACGTAACAGGATCACATGGGTCACATGGTCCACTCAAATGCTTCTATGATTGGACCATGTGACCCTGTGACGTCACCACAGGTCCTCAAGCATCAAAACTATCAAGAGAGAGACGTTCTGAGGCTCTGCGCGCATAATGGGAGAAGGTGTTAACTCTTTATTATTTTTAACCCTTTAAAGCCCGGGAATATTGCATTCTGTAATTAGAATGCGATTATTTTCCCTTATAACTATGTTATAAAGGAAAATAATTACACATACAGAATACTCATCCCGAAACCAGACTTCAGTGATGAAGTCTGACTTCGGGTCTGGGTACCAAGCATGCGGATTTTTTCACGCGCGTGCTCAACGCACTACAAACGTTAGCACACGCGCGGAAAAATCGCGGCGATTCCCGCAACGCACCCGCATCTTATCCGGGCGTCAAACATGACGCCCGTGTGCAAGAGGCCTAAAAGGGCTGTCCGGGATTTTGATATTGATGGCCTGTCCTCATACTGATAGGTCATCAGTACTGTTGTGCAAATCGTAGTATCCAAAGTCAATTTCGATCCAAATTTCAGGAAAAATTTGATTCGCCACACAGCAATTTGCCCTGAAATGGCAGTAAAATCCCCAAAAATACATACTCACTTCATCCATTTTGCGCGCGAAGAGGCCGCAATGGCCATCCTGATTGAAGATACAGCGTGAAATGTCGCGCACAGTGACATATGATGTAACCAGGCTGACCTCTACACAATTAAATGGATAAGGTGAGTATTTTTTTTTTTTTAACCAGATTAACCCTTGAAAGCCCTCACTGCTAGGGCTCATGCACACGACCGTATGTATTTTGCGGTCCGGAAAAAATACAGATAACGTCCATGTGCATTCCTCATTTTGCGGAACGGAACAGCTGGCCCCTGATAGAACAGTCCTACTCTTGTCCAATAATAGGACATGTTCTATTTTTTTTGCAGAATGGAAATACGGAAATGGAATGCACACGGAGTAATTTCCGTTTTTTTTTGAGGACCCATTAAAATGAAAGGTTCCACATACAGTCCACAAAAAAAAAAAACGGAACGGACACGGAAAGAAAATATGTTCGTGTGCAAGGGGCCTTAATCTCAGATGCTGCGATCAGTGATGAATGCAGTATCTGAGGGGTTCAATGACGGGGGGCAGCACCGTACAAAGAAATGTTCTTTGTGACTAAGTAACTCGCCATGAAGCGAACTTCTTTGTGAAATTAGGCGAGGCAGCTGAATCAAATTTTCCATAACTTCGCTCATCTCTAGTGATCAGCTTGTGATCAGAGGGAGTGCGACTCCCAGAACCCCTGCCGATCAGCCGTTTGAAGAGGCCGCTGCACTCCAGTGAGCGCTGCAGCCTCCTCGCAGCTTTCCAAGCACAGCGCCGTACATCATATAGTGGCTGTGCTTGGTATAGCAGCTCAGCCTCATTCCCTTGAATGGGACTAGGTCACGTGACCAATGAATGTGACATCACTGGCCTAGGAAGAGACCACAGCGCTCACAGAATACCGCTGCCTCTTGAAAACAACTGATTGGCATGGGTGTCGGCCGGAAGACGGACCCGCGCCAATCGGATATTAAAGACCTATCCTAAGGATAGGCCATTAATATCAAAATCCCAGACAACCCCTTTAAAGCTTGCCAAAATAATTTATGTGAACATATAGATTTCTGATTGCAGTGTTTTTCTATGACGTGATTATAGTCAGACTAGGGTGACCACGTGTCCCGGATCGCCCGGGACAGTCCCGCATTTGGAGAGTCTGTCCCGGGTCCCGGTCACCCTCATTTCGGGACAATGCACTGTCCCGGAATGACCTGAGGGCTGTGGCGCCGACCGCAATCAGCAGCTTTGAGGCATCCATCGCATTCACACATTTACAGTCCACTCCGAGAGTCACCTCTGGTGATCAGCCGGGCCTGGACCCAGCGTGAGCGTGCGTGACGTCACTTGCACGGCGCCACTGTCGCCGGCTGATGACATCAGGGGAGATGAAGCGCAAGGCAAGCGGCAATAGGCGGCGCAGACTGTGCTGAGGTAACTGGCGGGTCCTCCCTCCACCTGTGAATAATATGCTTATGTATGCTTGCTCCTTGCTGGCCAAGACTTGTCACGTTTTTTCAGATCAGACAGCAACTCCATTCATGTTGAATCGGGTATAGGGATGAGCAGCATGGATTACAACTTTGGAGGTGTGGAGGTTTGTGGAAGTGATTTTATTATATACTACTAGCAGCCGCAAGAGACAGTGAGACACTCATATAGTATATTGTCTCACGTGTATTACTGCTGGGAAAACCAAACTTTTCCCCAAAGTAGTAAAAACTTGTGAAAAAAATACCCCCCCTTTCCTGGATAAGGCTGTGTTCACATTCACAGTGTGTTCACAGTGCGTTCACACAGCTGCTGCCTTATCCAGGAAAGGGGGGCATTTTTTTCACAAGTTTTTACTACTTTTCCCAGCAGTAATACACGTGAGACAATATACTATAGGAGTGTCTCACTGTCTCTTGCGGCTGCTAGTAGTATATAATACAATCACTTCCATAAACCTCCACTCCACTTGTAATCTATGGCTGGCAGATATGTTTTTGCCAGTCTCAAGTATAAGTTTGACGAAATGCACTTGTGAAAGTTAAGTGTCCCTGAATGGCAGTTAGGAAATGTGGTCACCCGAAGTCAGACATACAGTATGCTAATGTAAGACAAAAAACGCTATTTGAATACATGATAATATAATTACTAAAGTAACAAGATAATTGAATTTCAGCAATTATTGTGCCCCATAATTAATACATTATACAATGTAACAAACTGGCAGGAGATGGACATATTACAAACACACTTCTATGAAAAAAATATTTAAAAAGTAAAATCAAAGGTGCAGTCTGAAAAAAAAAAAAATTGCCTAAGGGTACTTTCACACTTGCGTTAGTGTGATCCGTCAGGCAGTTCGGTCGTCGGAGCTGCCTGCCGGATCCGCCCTTCAGTGTGACAACTGACAGCATTTGTAGATGGATCCGGGTGCGGATCAGTCTACAAATACATTGCAAGAACGGATCCGTCTCTCCGCTTGTCATGCGGATGGACGGATCCGTCTTGCAGTCTTTTTCACATTCTTCCCGGCCTGTGCATCTGGATCCGTCCTTCAGTTGTTTCGCAATGCCGGATCCGGCACTAATGCAAGTCAATGGGAATTAGTGCCGGATCCTGGTTCCGGCGACTGATCAGGCATTTTGTACGGACTTAATACGTATTATGTCCGGCCAAAACGCCTGACAGTGACTGAACGGAAGGCATACTGATGCAAACTGAACGGATTTCTATCCATTCAGAATGCATGGGATATGCCTGATCAGTTCTTTTCCGGCATAGAGCCCTTTTGACGGAACTCTATGCCGGAAAAGAATAACGCAAGTGTGAAAGTACCCGAACAGGAAGAAATGTAATAAAAAAAAAAAAATTACCCAAAATCAATACCAGGTAAATCCCCCTCAACACCAGCACTGATGCCGTGGAGATCCCTCGCTGGTCTGTGTTCTCTGCTATTTTCAGCGGCCCCTTAGAAAATGAATAAAGGCCGGCTGCACAACACTTTTGAGGCTCTGTTCTTGATATAGGTGTGGGTCCCAGCGGTGGGACCCGCACCTATAAAACAATGGGGGCCTATCCTAGCGATATGCCCCCATTGTCTGTGATAAGACAACCCCTTTAGGCCCCCTGCAGACAAGAGTTTGTCACACTGCGAGTCCACGGCACAGCTCCCGGCCTGACCTCCCAGCACTGACAGGGTCACATAGCGTTATATTGATTTACGATACTATGTAAGGGTCCATTCACACGTCCGTAAGTGTTTTGCGGATCCGCAAACTGTGGATCCGTAAAAAACGGACACCGGCAATGCGCGTTCCGCAGTTTGCAGGCCGCACATCGCCAACACTATGATAGAAAATGCCTTTTCTTGTCTGAAGAATAGGACATGTTCAACTTTTTTTTTGGAACGGAATGTGCGGATCCAGAAGTGCAGATCCAGAAATGTGGATGCAGACAGCACATAGTGTCCGTTCCGGCACCATTGAAAATGAATGGGTCCGCAAAATTGCGGAACGGATGCAGACGCAACTTGCAGACGTTCTTCTTTTCCGGCATAGGGTTCCGTGGTCGGGTCTCTATACCGGAAAAGAACTGATCGGGATTATCCCAATGCATTCTGAATAGAGATAAATCCGATCAGGATGCATCAGGATGTCTTCAGTTCAGTCTTTTTGACATTTCAGGACGGAGATAATACCGCAGCATGCTGCGGTTTTAGCTCCGGACAAAATTCCGGGACACTTGCATTTTTTTCCATTGGAATGTATTAGTGCCGGATCCAGCATTCCAAATACCACAATGACGGATAAATCCTTCCGGTCTGCGCATGGGCAGACCGGTAAAAATGTGAAAAAAATATATAACGGATCCGTCTCTCCGCATAACAAGCTGCGGCGACCAAACTGCTTGCCGGATCACTCTGCCGCAAGTGTGAAAGTAACCTTACAGTTCTGGAATGTATTGGATAACACTGATATAATGCTGCTAGTGTTATTCAATACATTCCAGAATTGTAAGGCCTCATGCATGCAAACATTTATTTTATCAGTTTACGTTCCGTTTTTGCGTTCTGTATACGGTCCGTAAACAGAACCATTAATTTCAATGGGTCCGCAAAAAAAAAAAGCGGAAGGTACTTCATATGCCTTCCGTTTCCGAATTTCCGTTCCAAGATAGAACATGTCCTACTATTGTCTGCATCAGGGGCCAGCTGTTCTGTTCCGCAAAAAAAAAAGGAATGCACACGGACATCATCCGTATTTTTAGTGGATCCGTTTTTTTGCGGACCGCAAAACACTGAAAAAGCCATACTGTCGAGTGCAATAGGCCTAAGGGTTACATAGCATCATAAATCAATGTACTGCTAGGCGACCCCGTCGGTGCTGGGAGGTCAGGCCGGGAGCTGCGCTACAGACTCGCAGCGTGACAAACGCTCGTCTGCATGGGCCCTTAAGGTGGTTTCACAGGTTCTTTTTTACGGGCATTTTGGCTGATTTTGCAACTTCTTTTTAGCATTTTTTTATGACACGAGAAAGAGGTTACTTTAAATTCTATAGTGCATTATAAAATTATCAGTAACTATACACAAATATTTTTTGGGAGGCATTTTAGTGTTGCAGATGAGTATTCCAAATGTGGAATTATCTAAGGCTGCTTTCACACTTGCGTTGTTGTTTTCTGGTATTGCGATCCGGCAGAGTTGCAAGTTGCGGTTTTGTGTCTGGTTATAAAAACGGATCCAGCACTGCAAACAATGTAAGTCAATGGTGAGGGATCTATTTTTTTTAGGAGCCTAAAAAAACGGATCCATCAAGCATTGACTTTCAATGTATTTAGTGACGCATCTGTTTTTTTTACATTTTGATTTCACACAACCGCATCCTAATGGAAACGGATGCATCCTGATGTGCATAATCAAAACGGATCCGTTTAATTCCGGTATTGAGGTCCTCTGCCGGATCTCAACATCGGAATTAACAACGCAAGTGTGAAAGTAGACCAAAGTATGCCTTTTGGAGGACATTTTTCTCATAGGCTTCTCTCTAGGATATTCAAACTAAAAGAGTGCATGCTTAAAGTAGCTAAAAAAAACTAAAGTTTAAAATAAACACAGTGATGAGGACATAGCTAGAGGGGTGAGGGCGGGGGGAGGAGGCAGCAAGTGCTCTCGGCCCTTGTGCCTGAGGGGACCCAGAGGTCCTGCTCAACACAGGAGGACACCATCATATTCTGAGCTCCCCCTTCACGTAAACCTCAACTCGGTACAAAAAAAAAAAAAAAAGAAGCATAGACGGGGTGAGAATCATTTTATTGCCCTCTACTCTAATAGTACATATACTGGCCATACACATGAGATAGCACATTCAGAGATGGACACAGGCAGTACTACAATACTCTTCAGCTAAGCTCCATCCAGAATGGAGAAGATTTAAATATGGCAATTGGAAATCATTGGTCAAATGTAGAGTTGAGCGAACTTGTGTTTTAAGTTCGGCGTCCAAAGTTCGGGTTCGGGTTATCGAAGCATCCCGTTATGAATTCCGCTACCACGGACCATAACGGCATTTGGAACACGGGGTGAAGGACCTGGGGTGACGTCACCGTCATGTGATCAGTGCAGGGGGCGTGGCTCAGTACTGGATTGGATAAGAGGTCGTAGACTACCACCTCTTATCTAATCCAGTACTGAGCCACGCCCCCTGCACTGATCACATGACGGTGACGTCACCCCAGGTCCTTCGTGTTGTCCAAGGTTCGGGTTCATTGAAGAATTCCCTTATGGATTCCAAATGCCGTTATGGTCCGTGGTAGCGGAATCCATAACGGGATGCTTGGATAACCCGAACTTTGGACGCCGAGCTTAAAACACAAGTTCGCTCAACTCTAGTTATATGGAAACCAAACGATAGAAACCTAACTAAAGATTATGTTAATAAACTGAATTTACAGAGGTTGTCTGCTGTCGACAATCACTTCTTGTTAGATAGGGACCTCCAGCGATCAGCTCTGACCTGCAGAGGAATCTGGCAGGAGGTGTTCAATATTCCAACAGTGCCACCACAGGAGACATGGAGCATTACACAGTTCATATTGAAATCAATGGACTTTCCATGTTATGCACAGAGTTGCTGGGTCCTCCAGAGTAAAAACTGCTCTCGCTAAAAGATTAGGGATTTGAAATAGGGGGGACTTCTCTCTCTCTACTAAAGAGGTATTCCAATCTTACAAGGTGATTGCTAGGATAGGCCATGACTTTATGATGGGTGGGGGTCTGACCCCTCTAGGACCTCTATGAATAAGAGAATGAAGGGGATGTAGTGTTGATTTAGAGCTGTGTCCCCGTCACTGCTTTCTAGTGCACAGTGGCGTCGGGCGGAGAACGTCAGTGACGCCCCATTCCAGTGAACGGAGCAGGCTAAAGCCCTCTGCACAGCTGGGAGGCCGGGAGCACCACAGTGCAGAGAAAATTTTGAAGGTGGCGCAGCACTGAACCCCTTTTTTCCGAGAATTGGTGGAGGTCCTTGGGGACCTAGTGATGTGCCGTCACTTCCCAAAATGGGAATACCCCTTTAGCTCAGAATTCCCTAGCATTGGAAAAATAATTTTTTAAACTAGACAACTCCTTTAATGTCACTCTGAACGTGCGATAAGCGGCATCCTACGAGGCGTTCCTCCGTCTTCCTTTAATGCTGTTTGTGATGATCCAGCACCTGGGGCGGAATGATGATTTCCTCTGATCTAGTCATTTTCCTAATAATTTCTCTTAATTAATGCTTCCTCTTGCAGTATATGTTTAATTTCCCCAGCACCGTCAGCACTTGCACGCTGCTTCCTCATGGGAGCAATATCTAATATACACTGAACAAGTTTGCGTTTAAGAGCTTCACGTGTTCGACATGAAAGTGTTTAGGAGTTCAGCGGGGCAGGAACGCCGGGTATCGGGATCTCTGCAGAAAATACACAAATCAGGGAATGACCTAGTGACCCTCCGGGCTATCTCGGTAAATTTAGTAATGCTTACATTACAGCACATATGGGTACACTTTCCTCAAATTCTCATAGTGCTTCTATCGTGTCCATCTTATCAGTAACGATTATCGATACTGCAGCTATGTCCTATTCAAGTCAACAGGTTGACTGCCCTACAAAATAGATGGTGTGCACGCATACTTACCAACGTTTTAGCTGGTAACATCGGGGCCTCTAAGCCCTGCCCCCGGAAACGCCTTGACCCCACCTCGGAACGCCCACTTATGGGCAGTTTACTTTAACCCTGACCGTCAATATTAGATTGGCGGGGGTCCAACTCTCTCTCCGTGAGCGCTTAGGCCTCTTTCTAGGCCAGTGACATCATATTCATCATTCACATGGCCTAGGCACAGCTCAATCCCTTTCAAGTGAATGGAGCTGAGCTGCAATACCAAGCACAGCCACTATACAACGGATGGCGCTGTGCTTGGTATGCTGCAAGGAGGCTGCTGTGCTCACTGGAACGCCAGCAAACCCCCACCGACAGACCAGCAATCTAAAAATTCCAGAGAACCCCTTTATTATCCTGGACCTGGAAGAACCCATAAACGGATCAGACTTCTTGCTCTGTTACACCGCCATTCTCTACACTGCAGTTCTGCAAACACAAACCCACCAGAAGCTCACATGCAAGTAAAGCATATGGCTGTCACTCTGCATCACAGGATCCACATGCAGATTACCACTAACTGCTGGACTGCACTTGTACCTACCAGTGGTTCAAATGGAGAGTAGAGGCCCCCAATAGGTGGCAGAGCCCGCGGAGAGAAGATGATCAGGAAATTGCTACTTAAACGCGGAGACAAATGATCCATTGCCCTTCCTCTGGAGAACGAATGTAAGTAAGTAATGCAAATTAAAACCTCGCTTACATGTAGCGGTGAATTGCTACACAAATCTGAAGGTAATACCGCCATTAACCTGCAAATTCGAGCCATCATTGGCCCTCATGGGGTGGCATACTAGTGGTCACTGAAATACCCCCCTATGTATCCCGGTCGGGGGGCGGAAAATGAACTTTTTTTTTTTTTTTTTAAATCACTTGCGTCAAGTTGCGCCGCAGCGCCCCTGGCCACCCACCCTAGCCTGCACCCCGGTCCTCACTCACAGAGCTGCAGCACAGCAACACGGTCATGGGGGCACACAGGGTGTGTGACTGGCGAGTGGCTCCGCGGCGGGCAGCAGCAGGGACTGGAGCAGCTGTTGGTGACTGTGACTCACACAGCCAGCCCAGACGGACTGTCGACTCCCGCAGGGTAGGTGGTAGGTGATGAGCGCAGAGCGCATATTGTTTAAAATTATTACACAACATTAATGGGGGGTCACGGGTGACACAATGCGAGGGGGACAAATCAAATGTCTGTGGTCTGTGCCATGGAGGGGGAGAAATGTGACATGGGGGGATGATGTGCCATGGGGGAGCGAAGTGTGACACAATAGAGGGTCATAATGTGATCAAGGGGGCGCCAAAATGTAGCTTCGTTGTATTGGCAAAAATCCTTGCACCGGCCCTGCCCATACGGTACAGGTAGGTGAGTGGTAGGGCCTCGGACTACTTGAGAGACCTTGCGCGGTGCCCGAGCTTAAGACATGTCCTTCTAGTACGATATGTTGAACTAACCTCTCAATTTTAACATCAGTGTGAGGGTTTAGTATCACCGCAGAGTGCACCTGTCTTTGCTATTGTTAAGCCCTCATGGGGTGGCATACTAGTGGTCACTGAAATACCCCTATGTATCCCGGTCGGGGGCGGAAAATGAACTTTTTTTTTTTTTTTTAAATCACTTGCGTCAAGTTGCGCCGCAGCGCCCCTGGCCACCCACCCTAGCCTGCACCCCGGTCCTCACTCACAGAGCTGCAGCACAGCAACACGGTCATGGGGGCACACAGGGTGTGTGACTGGCGAGTGGCTCCGCGGCGGGCAGCAGCAGGGACTGGAGCAGCTGTTGGTGACTGTGACTCACACAGCCAGCCCAGACGGACTGTCGACTCCCGCAGGGTAGGTGGTAGGTGATGAGCGCAGAGCGCATATTGTTTAAAATTATTACACAACATTAATGGGGGGGGGGGGGTCACGGGTGACACAATGCGAGGGGGGACAAATCAAATGTCTGTGGTCTGTGCCATGGAGGGGGAGAAATGTGACATGGGGGGGATGATGTGCCATGGGGGGGGGGACGAGAAGTGTGACACAATAGAGGGTCATAATGTGATCAAGGGGGGGGGCGCCAAAATGTAGCTTCGTTGTATTGGCAAAAATCCTTGCACCGGCCCTGCCCATACGGTACAGGTAGGTGAGTGGTAGGGCCTCGGACTACTTGAGAGACCTTGGCGCGGTGCCCGAGCTTAAGACATGTCCTCCTAGTACGATATGTTGAACTAACCTCTCAATTTTAACATCAGTGTGAGGGTTTAGTATCACCGCAGAGTGCACCTGTCTTTGCTATTGTTAAGCCCTCATGGGGTGGCAGACTAATGGTCACTGAAATACCCCCCTATGAATCCCACCCCATGAACACCCAGCCTAATGGTAAAATGTGCACACATTGGGGGTCATTTATTAAGACCTGCCCATCTTAGATTTCCCCGTGTTGCTGTAAGATTCGGCTAATTTAGGAAAATCTAAGGCAGCTCGTGCAGGGGCTGGAGTAGTTTTTTGACAACATTTACTCCTGTTTCCAGGCATAAATGTTAGTAAATTTCCAGGGGCCGAAGCCCCGTCCCCAGCATGGCCCCCAAGACCCCCCTCACTGTGTGAGTAACTACTGTCAAATGGACGGTTAAAACAAACTATTTTTACAACTTAAATAGTCGCAAATTCCTTAACAAATGACCCTCATTGTGTTGTACTAATGCAATGCCATCTTGTGGCCATATTCATAACGGTAATAGGTTTCAGTTATCTCTGAAATAAAGCAGGCCCCTTGGGGCATCAGGATCCCCCCAAAAAACATTCTTACCATGAGAACCCCACACTGACTGTATATAGTCAAAGGTCTTATGATATAGACACTGCGATACTTTGTGAAAAATCCAGGCGGTACTATGGTGTGCTCCATGTTCTGGAGAAGGATGGAATCCAATTAGAAAAGGAATGAGCCAGTCTGTAGCTCTAGAGCAGGGATGTTCAACCTGCGGCCCTCCAGTTGTTGCAAAACTACAACTCCCAGCATGCCCAAATAGCTGTAGGCTGTCCAGGCATGCTGGGAGTTGTAGTTTTGCAACAGCTGGAGGGCCGCAGGTTGGGCATCCCTGCTCTAGAAGGTGCGGAGCTAGCACTAACATCTGTCCCAGGAGGCCCCAAAGCCCTTCTTCCACATAGGACACAGGGTGAATGGTAGGTGGGGGCAAGGACTGCTATACACTTTGCTTTGGGAACCCAGGAGCTTCAAGTCAGGCCTCTGCTAATAAGGATCATGGGACATATAGGAGCAAGGATGGATAAAAAAGTGGTCCAGGGTAGAAGGGTAAATGGCGGCACGGTCCAACCGGAACTCCTGTAAACTGTACGGTATGAGGCGGGTACATGGTCGAAGTGACGGTGAATGTTGTCTCTTCGGTGTCTGGCTATTTTCTGCCTCCTTGTGATCTGATTTGCAGAGAAGACACAATGTAATTGGCTGTAACGTTTCTCTTTCTGGGGAGGCAGATTTTCGGAACACTTCGGCTTACATGAAAGGTATTTGCTAGACTGGATTTTGCGGTCTATCATTTCCCGTTCACTTGTGCTGACCTCATTCAGTCAACTTAGCTAAACTAGACACCATTGCACATCTTTTCCCCTGAAACTGAAAATGAAGAGATATTAAAGGAAAATCAGTTGGTTCATTTTGTCTAAGATTTTTCTTCTTTTTTTTTTTTTTTTCAAAAAATTGACCCCCACCCAAAAAGTAAAAATAATCCATTGATGTATAAATGTAGTTAAAACATCAGCAGATCACATCATTCAATTATGTTTAATGTATTATGTTTTTGTAACATATTTTATGATATTTTTTTTTTCTTTTGGGGGGGGGGGGGTGTATATCAATTTATCAGCAGCCTACCATATTGTGTCAGAAGGTAATGGGTAATGAATCCGCAAAGGTTAAAGGGCATCTGTCACGAGGAAATTCACCGACAAACCGGGCACACTGCCTTGTAGGGCTAGCTCAGGTAAACGTAATGACATCTTTAGTACTCTGGAGAAAAAGTGCACTGAGGGCGGGCCCAAGACATTCTGTGCACCCTTGATCCTTCTGCTTCCTCTGTCAGCCCCTCCCTCTCCTTCTTGATTGACATGACTATCCACGAACCTGGCCCTGCTAATCAGTAAAAAGAGGGAGGGGCTGGCAGAGGAAGCAGGAGGAGGAAAGGGGCACAAAGTGTCTTGGGCCCGCCCTCAGTGCACTTAAGTGCTCATTCGCATATAGATTTTCTCCAGAATGATGTAACAGAAGTGGAAGGTATGATTACATTGAACTGAGGTAGTCCTACGAGACATTGTGCCTGACAAAAGTCTGCAGAGAAGCTGAATACACAAAACGGTAGGATATTTTTCGGGATCAGGCATAGCCTGGTAGTGTCGTGCACCACTGGACCTGACGAACTATAATGGGATCCGGCCATTTTCCGGCAAAAATGTAACTTTCCGCTGGAAAGGTCAGGACCTGCCAGGTCCTATTATAATCCATTGGATCCAGCGGTGCGCGGTGCTACCTAGCTATGCCAGATCTGGAGAACTACGGCTGGCTGTTCTCTGCTGGAACAGTCTGCAGGATCCAGGATGCTGCAGAGGTGAAAGTAGATTCACACCTCCGTTTCACTGATCTGGCAGAGAACAGCATGCCAGAACTCACCAGATCCGGCCTAGCCAGATGCTGCTGTTCACCACCGGACCCTATTGACTATAATGGGATCAAGGGGGTTCAGGCCACTTTCCTGTATATTGCCAGCTTTCAGCATGCAACAGTTTTTGGTCGGGCCGAAACACGGCACTTATGCCAGAAAGCAGCCAGATCCCCACTGGATCCCATTATAGTCGATGGGGACCGGCAGTGAACGGAAGTATCCAGCTAGGCCTGACCAGGTGAACTCCGGAAGGCTCAGTTAAACGGAGGTGTGAATCTAGAACCCTTAGAAAGATATGGACGCTTTCTTCCACAAACAGCGCCACTCCTGTGCATGGGTTGTCTCCGGTATTGCATATCAGCTTTACTGAACTAACGGAGGCTGAGCTGTAATATAACACACAACCCATGAACAGCAGCCATGTT
Source organism: Bufotes viridis (assembly GCA_033119425.1). NCBI lineage: Eukaryota > Metazoa > Chordata > Amphibia > Anura > Bufonidae > Bufotes > Bufotes viridis. The sequence goes on along the minus strand of CM065593.1, from coordinate 38,466,410 downwards.
CTTCTAACCCTGGGCCACAATGCTATTTGGGCACCATATGGCGGTGGTAATCAGACACTGTATGGTACGGTTATTCCTTTAACGCTGTATGGTATGGTTATATAGGATAAGACGGTCGGGGGGTTGTCAGGAACCATCAAACCTGCCTATGGGCCGTCAGTCAGCGATGATCACGAGGAATGGTTGTATGGTTGGCTCGCTGTTTCCAGCATGTACTCTTACGCGTCTGTAAATTTACTGAAGGCAAGTGTAAAATAAAGTTATATTATGATCCTGTTCAGTGGTCACGTCGTCTTGGGTTAAATCACTACATCTGTCTAGATTACAGAGCCTGGCATGGGAAAAAGCACATACATATGGCCCAGTATACAGCATCTACTTACTGCAAATACGGTTTGATCTGTGCAAGCTACGACATCATATCATTACATTATGCCGGAGAATAACCCTTGTAATGTCGAGAACAAATATAAAACATAAAAAAAGGTTATCACAATATAACAGATGGGTTATCTGAGCAGGGGCGAAACTCCAGGGGATGCGGAGGCTGCAGTCACACCGGGGTCCTAGTGCCTGATGGTCCCTCCACCCAAGGACGTACATACAATCTGGACACTATGGGGGTCATTTATTATTTATTAGACGCCGGTCTTGATAAGGCCCTGCGCTGGCGGTGGATCTGCCGAAGTTATGTAGAAGCACCGGCCTCTGCATACCTTCGGCGGATCCACTGCCACTTTTAAATCTACGCCGGGTCTGTAGATTTAGACCATTTTCTATGCCTAAAAGGCGTAGAAAATGAATAAGATGGACCTGCCGATCCGCCCCTTTCCCCACTTTTGTAGACCTGGTGTGAGCAGGGAAAATACGCTGATTGCGGCGCAAAGAACCTTTGTGCCGCAATCTGCACCAGAAATACACCTAATATACACGTATTTCTGTTATTAAATAACCCCCTATGGGTCACTTGGAGATAGTGGGTCTCTCCCTATTTGGTCCCATCCATTTTGTAACCTGGGCAGGATGTCCCTCTCAGAAGGTACTACATTTAGGCAACAAAAAGGGGGGGTGGGGTATAGAATTGGATTAATTGGATTAAAGGGGCTTTCCAGAATCACCATGGTGTTTACCAGATATGCTCATGTAGTTGCTTCGCCATGCAATTAACTTTGGACTCTCTTGACCCGTTTTCACCATGTAAACCAATCCCTCTGGTTTGTTTCCCTCCGGTATGTAGCACTTCCTGTTGCTGCATCCAACTAAACCCATGATGCACTTCTCCTTCCTCTGCCACAGCTCCAGCCCCACCCCTAACAAGGCCCAGCTAGTTTATAGCTCCTCCCACCCAGCTAGTTTATAGCTCCTCCCACCCAGCTAGTTACATAGACGCTCCCCTATCACTGCCCCGCCCATGGACAGAAAATCAGGAAGAGCTGCATGGACATGGTCATGTGACCACCGCCCAGAATGGGAGATAGGAGCAATAAAGGTAAAAGAAATATATTACAAAATTATATATATTACAAAATTACACAATTACACATTATCTTATAGGATGTTGATGCAAACCAAAAAAACCTTTAAGGGACACAGAAGACCCTGGGAGACCCTGACAAGGAGACCTTTAGCACTGGGTAGAATAAGCCTAACACCATAAGGAGGATCTAACTTGATCTTTCTTATCAAGACCAAGGCAACCATGGTGAACATCATAACAATAGAAAGATGGGGGTAAACGTTAGAACCAAGAGTCCTCCCTTCTCCCCCAGGTAACAGCTGTAGGAGACCAAACTTCTATACACCAGGCTGAATGTGAAATATGAACAGGCAGCTGTATTTTGCCTTTTTCTGCGTAGCAGGGAAATTCTGGTGGGTGACCTAGAAATTTCAGTGTACGGAGCCAGAGGCATTGCGTTACCCTGCTGAAATTTGGAGTCCCAAAAAACCCCCACTGAATAATACAGGTGAAACTAAATCACAACCTGACACCTATGTAGTTATCGTTTCTCAGTTTCTTATACAGCACCGACCTATTCTGCAGCAGTGTGCAGGGATCGTCATCATTAACGTCCTTCTCCCTTATGGGGCTCACAATCTAATTTTCCTGACTTGAGCACGTACATACGCAGGGGCCAATGTCATAGCCCTATCCACAGCGAGCCCCTAAAGAGTCAGTGTACAGGATGGGAGTGGTAGTGGCCCTGATGAGATGTTGTGGCATGGTGTACTTACTCAGGCCATTGCTTACTGGGGATCGCTGTAATGGAAAGGTGGTTTGAAGAATCAGGCAAAAAGTAAAAATATAACAGTCTCTCTTTGCAAAATATAACCTTATGGTACATCCAGCAATAGTAAATGCAAAGTGCAGTTTGGGTCACCAGATGATAAGGTATAGTGGCTGGTTAGGTGGCAGTTAATTGGCACTAGCAGGCACCTGTAGATATGGGTGTTCAGGTGACTGGCGTGGAAGAGGTCTAGATGATGGGTGTCTGAGCCGTAGTCCCTCATCTGCAGCATCTAATAAAAAGCTGTGATTTCGCCAATCACTCTGCTGTCTAGGCACACTGAAGCTTTTTGGAAGTAGTGTTTTGAGTCTGATACTATTCCTGGAGTGAAGGTCTCGCAGGCGAACTGGTCATGGTCCCTTGGAGTAGGAGCTCTGGCATGTGCTTCCTATCTCCTCTCTGTCCCGGAATCAGAAACAGCCCACTCTTATCAAGAGGGGAGGAACAGGGTGGTTAACCGTGTTCCTGCCAACCATTGCAAAGCATACCTCTTCTGCTGGTGTACAGGGCATAAACATAACATAATTGCCGATAGATGTATCAAGGAGGACCATGATTCAATCCCACCACCCCAGTTCTAACCACGGAGTCACCATGCTGCCTACAGTACTGCAGAACAATGGCATTACGTGACCTCGGAGCACCATATCGTCAGCATATTCCACAGCGCTGTACGCACATTGTAATCCCTCAAATCAATCACTAAATATTATACCTCTAACTCAGGCTAGGCTCAGGTAACTTATTAACATGTTTATGGAGTGTGAAAAGTAACTCGAGGAAACCAACATAGGCCGAAGAAGAACGTACTAAGCGATGAGGACCCCAGCGCTGCAGGACCTAAATATTCACTTCGTTGGACCTCATCATCCTTGAGGGTCAATATTACACCAAAAATGTCTCCTATCCTATGTTAGTCAAAGTGTCAACAATTACAGGGCCTTTTCCAACACTGGCAGCCTGTCCTAAGGGGATGTCCACCTTTTAAAACCACAGCACAGATAGACAATACAAAGATACGGTAGGTAAAAGGAATTACATAAAAAACTAAACTCAAGATGGGGTTCATGTATTCTGGCCATTCAGTTCTTTGTCCTTTCATGCAGGGAGCTGTGTCCTGATGTTATGGCATGGCTCCATACATGTGGACTCCCCCCTCTCCCCACTAGGGTGTGTTTGCCTGGGCAAACACACCCTAGGTTCCCTTTCATATGGTTAACACAGTACGTTGTCTGATGTGAGAACACATGTATGCTAAGCCAGGCCCGGCATGCATGTGTAAGGGGGGAATAGCTGTGGGCTATGGCCACCTTCAGGATGTTTGATCGGTGGGGCTTTGGCTACTGATCAACCCATATGGGCTTCTGGACCTCATACTGCATCTCAACCCCTGTCATTCTGTTGATCATGGGGATGGACCCTCACAGATCCAAAAGACAGACCTTGCTTATTTTACTCCCGGTAAATTCCTATTAATTCTCGGTCATTCTTAATTAAAATACATTTGGAGTTCATACCAAATCACTGACGAGTGCTATAAAATGATCGGAGCAGAATAGTGTAACCGAAATATCTGGTCTCGAGACGTAGTCCTGAGTGTGTGGCCTGTGTTGAGCGAGGAGACGCCGGCTCTGCTGAAAGAAACATGTCTCCTGCAGCTTTTCTGAAACACTGGCATAAATTAAATTAGCCAAAATGCCTGGGGACTGGTTGATTTTCTGCTCTACCAGCCATCCACAAGCATTGCCAAGAGCCAAAGGGTTTAAGTGACAGTACCGGGAAAAGATTTCAGCTGTACACAACGTTCTGCCGTTACAAAGCAAATGGAAAATGATATGAGATTATGGGCACATTCTAAACATCTATATCCAATGGGCTTCACCAGATACAGTCGATAAAACTGTAGAAACACAGAATTCTGTCCGATATGCTCTACCGTAGTTTCTGAGGGCGCGTTCAAGCTGTGTCTGAAGTGTACATTTTATGGATGTGCCAGGTAGACATATCCATAGTCCCTGCTTCACCAAATAGGGGTCAAGAACGCCTTCTTGAGGCTGGTTCATATTGGTATACTAAAAAAAATATATAGACCACAGGCTATAAGTTCATTTTAACATCTGAGCATATGGGCGATGTAGGCCACTGAATTCATAAAAAATGGCATATATGTTGAAGCCCTCCTTCAGAGGTAGGACCTGGGGGAACTGAGACCACCCTGGCGCTGGGTAGATGGGCACAGATGTGTTTTGATAAAAATGTGTTGGCTAAGTGTCTCAGATTTTATCACTAGAGTGAGGGCTTAGTCCATATGTTATGTTTGCATCTATTACTATAGTGCATTATTTTCTGAGACTTCCCTCAGAGGTACATGTTGGGAAATGCGCCCCAACACGGTCGTTAATATTGGGATAGTGTAAATCCACTGGTGTAGATCATCATGGATGAAGTGCCCTAAAAGACCTCCTCTAGACTGAGGTGGGTTTTTCTTTGCAGATTTCGGGCAGATGCATGGAGAGCCCATGCGGCCGTTTATGCCGCTGTGTTTTATTTTTGTGCGGTTTTCCCGATCGTTAAAAGAAAAGACATCGCTGGAAACTGTTATCTCCTGGATTATCCCATCCTTGACTGTAACCTATTAGAGATGAGGAAATCAGTTCTAAATTGATTAAATTAGACTCGAATTTTCCAAAAATGTGGGTCAAATGAGCGAATCCAAAACTGCAAAGTTCGGGTTTGTACCGAACTTTGCCAGTTTGGATGCCCGGACCTGGACTTTTTCACTGAAATATAACATGGTTATATCGGAAAATAATAGCATTCTTAAGACAGAATGCAAAAGAATATGGCCATTTACTGGTTAAAAAACAAAACAAAAAAACAACTCACCTCATCCACTTGATCGCACTGCAGCAGCTTCTTCTATTTTTATTCAGCAGGACCTACTAAAGGACTTGTGATGTGTGCGATGATGTCACCACGCTCACCATGTGGGAGAGCATGGTGACGTCATCGCGCACATGGCAGATCCTTTGGCAAGTCCTGCTGAATGAAGAAAGAAGAAGCTGCTGCAGCGCGATCGAGTGGATGAGGTGAGTTGTTGTTTTATTTTTAAACACTAAATGGCCATATTCTTTTGCATTCTGTCCTAAAAATGCTATTATTTTTCGATATAACCATGTTATAACGGAAGTTCAGGTCCCCATTGACTTTGACCTGAAGTTCTGCTGAACCCGGCCAATGTGAACTTCCACGGGTTTGCTCATCCCTAGTCAAATGTGAATTTTTGCTGAATCGATTCAGGTGAATAATTTCTCAAAATGGCATTAACCATTTTTCAGATCAGAAGAGAGGAAAGATGAAGGAGGATCGCATGATCCTAGGCTGTGTGTGAGCATACTCGCTGGCAGGCATTTGATGCCAGAAAGTAAACGTTTTCCAGACCAAAACAAAAAACTTGCTTTTAAAGAGGATGTTTTTTACCACCCGCAGCCACACATTTACCCATAGCCATATCTGTTGCTGTCACTTTGACATTACTAATGCTGTCTTGGCGTTAAAGAGCTTGAGAGGGGTTGGATACAGTCCTAGGAGACCTCAGATTGTCGTACACAACTTTTCAAGGTAATTGGAACATTTTTGATTTGGGTCAAATTTATTTGGATCCTAATCGAATCACCCAAAAATTGAATGCATCGAATGATCAAGGTATACACGTGGTAGGACATGGTCCATGAGTTCCCAAGATCTGCTCCTAGGGGTCTGTCAGCAGTTTTGTCCCTATGACACTGGCTGACCTGTTACATGTGCGCTTAGCAGCTGAAGGCATCTGTGTTGGTCCCATGTTCATATGTGTCCGCATTGCTGAGAAAAATGATGTTTTATTATATGCAAATGCGACTCTAGGAGCAACGGGGGCGTTACCATTACACCTAGAGGCTCTGCTCTCTCTGCAATTGCCACGCCCTCTGCACTTGGATTGACAGGGGCAGATGTGCTGACAGCTTCATTGTCAAAGTGTAGAGGGAGCGGCAGTTTCAGAGAGAGCAGAGCCTCTAGGTGTAATGGTAACGCCCCGTTGCTCCTAGAGGCTTATCTGCATATATTAAAACATAATATTTCTCAGCAATGCGGGCACATATGAACGTCGTGGGACCAACACATGCCACAAATCAGACCCCCACTGACCTGGCATTTATCCCCTATCTAGTGGATAGTAATTATTTTGACCGGAATATCTCTTTAATATGGCTGTAGGTTATTAGAATAATCAAGGTCAAAAGAGCCATCAATCATGAATTGAGTATAATTAGAAATAATGACTCGTGGAAAGGAATGATTTGCATGGCTCCATCTGATATCCTACACGGAGGTAAAACCCTCGCTGTATTGGCTTTTTGATAGAGAACCAACAAGCAAATGTGTTTTGTCGTAGAAAAAAAATAATGATGCTGTGCTACAACTATGTCTGCCATCTTAAAATTCTAATTTAAAATATCCTCCTAGTAGGAAGAGGATGGCACTGAACCTCTTCCTTACATGAAAGCACTCCATTTTCATGCACCTGCCACTAGGGGGAGCTCATATGTATAAATCCATATGCATTGAGCTCCCCCTAGTGGTGGCTGCAGGCAGCCAGGTTAGTAATATAAGAAGGGAAGCATTGATTTAGAGCTATATGGAGTTTATTTTTATACATAGGGAAATATGATGATCAGAATGAACTCCATATTAATAAAGCACCTGATTCACTTTGTCCAGCATAGAAGTGGTAAAGTGGGTGGTCAGGGCAACATATTTTTTTTTTTTTTCGTAACAAGAAGTGGTTGTGGACCCACTGTACCAGCTAAGTGGTTTGATTTTGGGCTAGTCTTAAGGGCATTATCCTGGTGATCCCTTGATTTTCACCCTTTAATCCCAGTAAGGGATATGGTTTTCATTACAGTGGACCCAATCAGTGTAGTTTACAGCTGACCCATGGGTCAGAGACACCACTGCAAAGCACCAAGGGAACAGCAAATAGTCAAGAAGCAGACTAAGGTCGAAGTAGGCAGAGTTTTTGTCTATCCAAGAAACTGGTCTGAGATCAGGGCAGGCAGCAATACGGTGGTCAAGCTATTGTCAGGGTAGGCGGCAGATGACCAGAGTCGATGAACAGGCAGAGGTACAGTACACGGCCAGACAAATAGATAAGCACACCCTCACTGGAACACTAGAAAAGTTATGAACCTAAAGCTCAGGCAAAGGGATGGAACAAACAGCCCAGAATAAATAGGAGGATTGACCAGTATCTTAGTCCGCAGCTGAACAGAAAGCAAGAGGGAAGGTTAAAGGGGTTGTCCCACCTCGCATTTTTATACTTACCTGCTGCAAGCCCGCGATTCACTTCCTGGATTACAGCTGGGGGCGGGCTTTATCTTGATTGAAGTCTTCTCCCGGCCGGGCCGCGCACTGGACTGAACGTGCACGCCGCCGTGCATGCACCATAATGATATAGTACAGTGCGCGTTCGCAGCTCTGAACTATACTGCATAGGAAGAAGTCACCGTGGCGCATGCGCGGTGGCATGTGCGTTCAGGACAGCGCGCGGACCGGCTGGGAGAAAAGGAGTCGTCCTTTGCGCAAGCACGGCCACCGTAGTTCAAGTGAAGAGCGGTGGCCGTAACCAGGGGAGACCGAATACCAATAATCAGGTAAGTGAGGATGAATTTCTTAAAAAGGGTGGGAATTGGGTAATTAAATATATTTACAAAAATGATCACTGTCAAATCATTAACAGATTTAACAGTGATCATTATGATGGGAATACCGCTTTAACCTTTGCAGTGCTACAGAGAAGTATTACTAAATACTAGCCACAAGACACACAGGGTCAGTGCGGTGACACCCACGCCTGCTCGGTGGTGTAGCGGAGGACACAGGTCGTCAGCATAACATTTTTATTACATTTTTTTAATAAAAATTTCTTCTCCTGAAAATAAAACCCCACAAGACCTAAAGTCATCAGAAATCTGGAGCATTGTGCTTTGTGCTGCCTGAGAGTGTTTTGCACACGTACTGGCCTACTGGTCGGGGCAGAGGGGCTAAATTTTGCTATGGGGCCCTATCAGATTTGTGCACGCCCCTGAATTCAACTCTGAAACCGTACATGTCAAATATACTATAAATACTGTCCCATATACCGCAATGTAGTGATTAAAAATATCACACTGAACTGAATCCATTTCCGATCCATGGCAGAATATACCATTAGATTGGTGTCATCATGCCACCATTTCTAGCACGCCATCATCACTTACAATCAGCTGAGAAGAAAGAACAAGGACATCAGATGGAAGATCGCCTCTTTAGTAACATCTCTCTATGTATGACAGGGAAGACAAATTACTGCAGATTAACTCCCAGATAATGACCCAAAAAGCTGTAGCAGTTCCTGGGATTCTTCTAGTCCTGATCTATGGGGATGGCTGTATTTGAATCTGATAGTCGTGTTCAGAAAATGCAATAAATTACCACATTTTATACTTAATTTTAATAAAATATGGAAGACCTGAATACTATGTCATGTGTAGGATGCAATGCATGATCCACTGACAACATGATGCAGAGGTTTTGAGAATGGCGATACATTGCAAACCTTTCATCCTACAAAAACCTGTTTCATTTAAACCCCTATACTACGGGGGGAGTATTTATAGGCCACTTTTTGCTTTCATGTTTAGCTGGTATGGGTTACATTCATCTTTTTGTGAAACAATTCCAAAATGTTGCATACCATTTGTTAAGTTTGTCACCCTAAATACCTATGAAATTTAAAGGGGTTTTCCCATCTCAGACAATGGCGGCATATCGCTAAGGGTACTTTCACACTTGCGGCAGAGTGATCCGGCAAGCAGTTCCGCCGCCGGAACTGCATGCCCGATCCAGCAATCTGCATGCAAACGGAAAGCATTTGAAGATGGATCCGGCTATGGATCCGTCTTACAAATGCATTGCAAGAACGGATCCGTCTCATGCGAAGAGACGGGTCCTTTATATATTTTTTTCACATTTTTACCGGTCTGCACATTAGTGCCGGATCCGGCATTCAAAATACCGCAATACCGGATCCGGTGTACCATGAAAAAGCCTCAACTCATGAACAAACCTTAAGTCAGCTGATTTCAGGGGGTGTGTCCTTCGGCGCATGCGCATTATGCGCACCACGCCGAAACAGTTCTGAAGCCAGAGGCGCGGGGTTGGCACAGGTGTATGCATAAACCTGTGAGCCCCCCCATGTTGCGCAGAAAACCGCAGGTCAATTCAGACCTGCGGTTTTCTGCGTGACAGTCTCTGATCCCCGCAGTCTGTGACCGCGGGGATTAGAGACCTAAATGTAAAAATTAACCAATTACTACATGTTACTGACCCCCCGGGCGGTGCAGGGGGGGGGGGGAATTGCGGGCTGCAGGCGCGGGAGGTGCGGCAGGCGGGATTGCAATTGCGATCCCCCGCCCGCCTCCTTTGAAATGTTTTCCCTGGTGGTCTAGTGGGTATAGCAGGGGGTCAGCACATTGCTGACCCCCTGCTATAAACTGCTGACATCTGTGCTGCAGATGTCAGCAGTTTAACCCCTTCAATACTGCGGTCCGTACGGACCCGGTATGTAAGGGGTTAACAGAGAGGGAGCTCCCTCCCTCTCCCATCGGGGAGACCTGCTTCTGCAGACTGCGCTGAGCCGAGCGCGGGCTGCATAGAACACACCCCCTCAATATGTAATGTGAGCCGAGAGCCGCCTGAATGGGCTGCATAGAACACACCCCCTGAAATCAGCTGACTTAAGGTTTGTTCATGAGTTAAGGCTTTTTCATGGTACACCGGCACTAATACATTCCAATAGGAAAAAATGCCGGCATTCCTGCAAGTGTTTCGGAATTATGGACGGCAATAAAACCGGTATTATCTCCGTCCTGAAATGTCAAAAACACTGAACTGAAGACATCCTGATCCATCCTGAACTGATTTCTCTCCATTTAGAATGCCTGGGGATAAAATTGATAAGTTCTTTTCCAGTATAGAGCCCCTAGGACGGAACTCTATGTCGGAAAAAAAAAGGCAAGTGTGAAAGTACCCCAAGATATACCCCCGTTGTCTGATAGGTGCGGATCCTACCTCTGGGACCCGCACATACACCGAGAGCAGGGCACACAAAGTTGTGGAGGGCACAATGTGCATGCACAGCCAACCCTCCATTCATTTCTATGAGGCCGCCAAAAATCGGCCCCATAGAAATGAAAGGGAGCTGTCGACACGAAAGAGCGGTGAGCTCCCATTCACTACAATGGCGAGAGCGCTTGGTGGTGGCCAGACCCGGGGAAACCCGGGGTCCTCCAGCCACCACGTTCTCTGCTCCATTCTCTGTGTAGGTGGGGCACACAGGGCTAGATAGGTCATCGGTATATGAACAGTACCTCTTCTTTTGCAACGGTAGGGGTCCGACGCCCGGAAACCTCCGCAGTTTAGCTGTTTGAGAAGGCGCTCGCAGTAGTGCCGCTGCCTTCTTTCTGCACGCCATAAACAGTGCCACAGATTAGTATCGCAGATCAGCCCCATTCACTTCAATGGGGCAGAGCTGCCCCGAGGCCATGTCACTGATGAACGTGACTTCACATGGGCTAGGAAAAGCTGGACGTGGCATGGGATAGGTCAGCAGTTCAACAATCTCTTTTATGATAAGGCCTAGGAGCAATAACATTTGTAAATTTGGCCCAATAGGTTTCATTTTACCCAAACCATGCCAAATTATTGCAGTAGTGCACACTGCATAATGCCTTTTGTAGAGGTCATCAATACCTTGGTGTTATTAGTGGGTAATAACTCACATCTGTTACGTATGTCTTGTACCTGGATTAGAAACGGCTCAAGTCCTCTCCAGACGTGGTGCGTGTCGCTCGCGTCGCTTTACTATCGCACTTTATGACACTTCTATGGCATTCATTTGATAAATCTGCTCCGGTACTACACAGTGATGTGATGATGCTAGAGATCATACAGTGTACAGGGTCAGTGTACAGTTAGATACGTCTTTTGCTCAGCTTTAGACTGCGGATGACAGTGCTATGTCCTTATATGTTATATGGGTTTATTCCATGCCCCATTGGCATTATGGGGACATACTGGGCAACTTTCTAGGGCCACCAAGACTCTAGTGGATGCTAGAAGCGTAGAAATATTAAAATGCTTAAAAAGCCACAGGCAATGAAAAAAGTGACAAATGTATAAAGACTGGCAAAATAGCACTTACACCAAAATCTGTGACCTTTGTATACCAGAAAGCTGGCACACAAGCTGCACACATTCCTCCCTGTGTTTGTTTTTTTCTTTTAGTTTTTTGTGGCATTTTTTTGCAACTTTTTTGATTGCATACAGTATTTTAAACGTGGCATTTTCAACTCCTATACAGATGCATAAAAAAATGCCCAGGCCCTGACCATACTGCAAGAATTGAAAAGATAATAGACACAACAAAATAGGGCTACTTTCACACTGGCGTTTTGATTCAGTTTGTGAGATTCGTTTCAGGGCTCTCACAAACGGCCCAAAACGGATCAGTTCAGCCCCAATGCATTCTGAATGGATAAGGATCCGCTCAGAATGCATCAGTTCGGCTCCGTTCCGCTTCTATTCCGTTTTGGAGGCGGACACCAAAACGCAGCTTGCAGCATTTTGGTGTCCGTCTGAAGAGGCGGAGCCTAACGGATCCGTTTTGAATTACAATGTAAGTCAATGGGGACGGATCCGTCTTCAATGACACAATATGGTGCATTTGAAAACGGATCCGTTCCCCATTGACTTTCAATGTAATTCAAAACGGATCCGTTTTGGACTTTGTCATTTATCTTTAAAGCTAATGCAAACGGATCCGTTCTGAACGGATACAAACGTTTGCATTATAGGTGCGGATCGGTCTGTGCAAATAAACAGACGGATCCGCACCAGCGCAAGTGTGAAAGTACCCTAACACCATGGAAAAGAAAGAAAGAATCCTTTGTAGTGAATTTCAATTCAATTCTCAAACTGCGAAGTTTTATCTAGAAAAGGTTTCTGCCCGGCCTTGACCTTGTCACCCGGATGTACAAGTCTTAGCTAGTGATGCAATGCACTACTTGCTGTCTGAACAGTTGTATTGTAGGCAGGTTTGGCATTTGTAAAGAGGCACAATCTCGGGATATATTTTTGGAATTTGCAGAGAAGTGCATCTCATTTTACACTACAGTTAAGTCCGTAGTGGTCACACCCTGGGCTTGATACTTGAGGGGCCCCCAAGGCCTCTCTGCCACGTGATAAGATACCGGTATAAGTGGTAGCTGGGTGCCCTGTTACACATTTTGTATTACTGCCCGGGACATAAGGGTACACCTCTGGACCCCTGAGATGTAGAGTAGCAGTTGGGCGCATGTATGGGCTAACACGTTTTCAGCCGCTTCAGTCAGAAAGAAAAATGATCAGTTCAGTCTGTATGAGCGGCAGTGGAAAATGAATCTCAAGACTCCAAACTCCATTCATCTCTATGAGACTCAGCTATGAGAGCAGTTGTACTCTTCCTTGACCAGCTGCCCCATTCACATAGGTGCATGGAATCTCCTTTCATGTGACTGGTGGAGGTGCCAGCAGGTGAACCCCCACGTGGAAGCATTGCACGTGGAGCCAGCCGTGATTATGCAGCGCCTGTCTCCTCGAAGTTCTCAGAAAGGTTCTCACTGTGTAAGCGCAGCCCTACAAAAAATTTTATGACTCTTTGAACCCCCACCGATCAGATGCTTGTCCCCATGTTGCAGATAGAGGATATGTTGATATCTTGGCACATTCCCCTTTAATTACTGTAGAAATAAAAAGTTCTACAACTTTCCAACAAACTTTCTATCCCAATTTCTCACCATTTTTGGAGATGCTTGTTTGCTGTCAGTGAATGAGAACCCTCCTGTTTACATTCAGAGGCCCTAAATCCTCCGAATGAATAGGAGCGGCCCTGGAATAACCATGCGCGGCAAATACACATCATGTACAAAGCTGTGGCGTTCCCGATGTGCTCCGAGCTCCAGCAAACAGCTGATTTTGCTGAGTTAAGTTTTGGCCATGTAATTCAAAGATGGCTCGAGTCAGAAAGTGGCTCCTAGTTCATAGAGTGGGGTCCCAAGCACAGGACCCCCTCTATGATATGCTGTCCCATCTGGTCTAGGGTTTATGGACATAATTTAGGGCAACTCTTGAACTGCAGTATAGTAATATAGAAGAAGTGACCTCAAGTAATCACAGGGGCAGCAATATTACGAATATTGGGACTCCAGCTTTGGGCTCTGGAGGTTCTCATGAGGAGGAGTTTTTAAGAAAACGAAATAAGTGACCCCACTTTTCACACCGGGTCTCTGTCAGCAGTACATGTTGTCTTCGGATGGGTGTTATCAAGGACTGCATATTTGATGGTATCTCCATAGCATAGGTCATCAATATTAGACTGGTGAGGATCCATATTTTGGAATCCCTGACGACCACCTGATTATAGAGGCCAGCAGACACCCTCATGGTTTACCACACCCAGCTCTATACCATATACCAGCGGCTCTATACCATATACCAGCGGCTCTATACTATATACCAGCGGCTCTATACTATACCATATACCAGCGGATCTATACCATACTATATACCAGCGGCTCTATACCATATACCAGCGGCTCTATACCATATACCAGCGGCTCTATACCAGCAGCTCTATACCATATACCAGCGGCTCTATACTATACCATATACCAGCGGCTCTATACCATATACCAGCGGCTCTATACCATACCATATACCAGCGGCTCTATACCATATACCAGCGGCTCTATACCATACACCAGCGGCTCTATACCATACACCAGCGGCTCTATACCATACACCAGCGGCTCTATACCATATACCAGCGGCTCTATACCATATACCAGCGGCTCTATACCATATACCAGCGGCTCTATACCATACCATATACCAGCGGCTCTATACCATATACCAGCGGCTCTATACCATACCATATAACAGCGGATCTATACCATATACCAGCGGCTCTATGCCATATACCAGCGGCTCTATACCATATACCAGCGGCTCTATACCATATACCAGCGGCTCTATACCATACCATATACCAGCGGCTCTATACCATACCATATACCAGCGGCTCTATACCATTGGTAGCGGCTGTTCCTGGTAATACAGATCAGTTCCCTTCACATGAATGGCCTGAAGCTCCAGTGAGCTAGAAGACCAGACACTACCAGAAGTACAGAGATTTGCCCGGAAAACAATGACCCTCTTAAATCAGCGGGGATGCCGTGCGGCGGATCCCTACATCTTGAGGACCGCAAATTTCACATCCCTATGTAAACCCCTTTAAAGTTATACTGAAGAGATAAGACTTTACTGATAGACTCCATCCCCGCCCATACTATACATAACCCTACAATGAAAATATACTGAACCCTAACCGCGATTGTCAAACAGTTAACATCCAAGAGGTTTATTGCAGCAAATCCTTTAATTCAGCACTTAATTCTGCCGAGCTACACAAGTTTTGAAGAAGTACATGATTCTTGGCATCCACAAGGAAAATCCCCAGAGTGGGTATAGATGCCAAGTCTACATTTACAACGCTTCCCACAACAAGCGAAACCGTCCTTTCGTCCAAATATTTTGACTAATACAAGGCTACATCTTCCCACAAACATGGCATATGCAGCAGAGCCGCCATAGATCGACGACTCCCTCCTGCAGGGAGCGTCAGGAAGAAGACCGAGCGCTCGGAGCACAAGATGCTGGCGCTGCTTCTTCATAGTTTTTATTCCACCTCCCACATACGAGAAACACTTCTCCTCAGTTTGGTAAATATTTCTATATGTGTTCCGGAAAAAAAAAAACAGATGGCGTGCAATTGTTGCGTAGAGAATAACTGTATTATTGACTGAAGAGAAATTCCACCACTGAGTCAACCCAACACTGCATGATCTGCACCAGGAATTGGTGAAATTCACCCCTACTTCTTATGTAGCTGAGGGTTTTAGTATTAGGGGTTAAAGGTTACGGCAGATTTTGCATTGGGGTCCAAAACCCTTTGAATGACGCGTCTTACAGGACAGAACCCGCGTCTCCAATGAAAAACGCTGATGCAAAATATGCATCAGTCGCTATTAAATTTACATTGTCATCATTCCTGACTATGTTGAATATCAGAATAAGCCCTTCACGACCGGCTATGTACCTGTACAACGCTGGTCGGATCTTTAAAGATTGTATTGTATATTGTATTTACTGTGGGGTGGTATACTACATACTGTTTACTGTGGGGTGTTATACTATATACTCCATACTGTGGGGTGCTATACTATATACTGTTTACTGTGGGGTGCTATACTATATACTGTTTACTGTGGGGTGCTATACTATATACTGTTTACTGTGGGGTGCTATACTATATACTGTTTACTGTGGGGTGCTATACTATATACTCCATACTGTGGTGTGCTATACTATATACTGTTTACTGTGGGGTGTTATACTATATACTCCATACTGTGAGGTGCTATACTATATACTCCATACTGTGGGGTGCTATACTATATACTGTTTACTATGGGGTGCTATACTATATACTCCATACTGTGGGGTGCTATACTATATACTGTTTACTGTGGGGTGCTATACTATATACTCCATACTGTGGAGTGTTATACTATATACTCCATACTGTGGGGTGTTATACTATATACTCCATACTGTGGGGTGCTATACTATATACTCCATACTGTGGGGTGTTATACTATATACTCCATACTGTGGGGTGTTATACTATATACTCCATACTGTGGGGTGTTATACTATATACTCCATACTGTGGGGTGTTATACTATATACTCCATACTGTGGGGTGTTATACTATATACTCCATACTGTGGGGTGCTATACTATATACTCCATACTGTGGGGTGTTATACTATATACTCCATACTGTGGGGTGTTATACTATATACTCCATACTGTGGGGTGTTATACTATATACTCCATACTGTGGGGTGCTATACTATATACTCCATACTGTGGGGTGCTATACTATATACTCCATACTGTGGGGTGCTATACTATATACTGTTTACTGTGGGGTGCTATACTATATACTCCATACTGTGGGGTGTTATACTATATACTCCATACTGTGGGGTGCTATACTATATACTCCATACTGTGGGGTGCTATACTATATACTCCATACTGTGGGGTGCTATACTATATACTCCATACTGTGGGGTGTTATACTATATACTCCATACTGTGGGGTGTTATACTATATACTCCATACTGTGGGGTGTTATACTATATACTCCATACTGTGGGGTGCTATACTATATACTCCATACTGTGGGGTGTTATACTATATACTCCATACTGTGGGGTGTTATACTATATACTCCATACTGTGGGGTGCTATACTATATACTCCATACTGTGGGGTGTTATACTATATACTCCATACTGTGGGGTGTTATACTATATACTCCATACTGTGGGGTGTTATACTATATACTCCATACTGTGGGGTGGTATACTATATACTCCATACTGTGGGGTGTTATACTATATACTCCATACTGTGGGGTGGTATACTATATACTCCATACTGTGGGGTGTTATACTATATACTCCATACTGTGGGGTGGTATACTATATACTCCATACTGTGGGGTGCTATACTATATACTCCATACTGTGGGGTGCTATAATATATACTCCATACTGTAGAGTGCTATAATATATACTCCATACTGTAGGGTGTTATACTATATACTCCATACTGTGGGGTGTTATACTATATATTTCATACTGTGGGGTGTTATACTATATACTCCATACTGTGGGGTGTTATACTATATACTCCATACTGTGGGGTGTTATACTATATACTCCATACTGTGGGGTGTTATACTATATACTCCATACTGTGGGGTGTTATACTATATACTCCATACTGTGGGGTGTTATACTATATACTCCATACTGTGGGGTGTTATACTATATACTCCATACTGTGGGGTGTTATACTATATACTCCATACTGTGGGGTGTTATACTATATACTCCATACTGTGGGGTGCTATACTATATACTCCATACTGTAGGGTGTTATACTATATACTCCATACTGTGGGGTGTTATACTATATACTCCATACTGTGGGGTGTTATACTATATACTCCATACTGTAGGGTGTTATACTATATACTCCATACTGTGGGGTGTTATACTATATACTCCATACTGTAGGGTGTTATACTATATACTCCATACTGTGGGGTGGTATACTATATACTCCATACTGTGGGGTGTTATACTATATACTCCATACTGTGGGGTGTTATACTATATACTCCATACTGATGGGTATTGTATATTATGAGGGGCTGGGATGATACTATATACGATGTGGTATATATGGTATAAATTCCTTTACTATTTATCAGAAAAAATAAATATGGGGCTGATCATGAAAAGGGGATGGTCGAGCAAATGGAGGAAGGGGCCCCAAAATGCGTAAACAGCCCCAGGCCTATGATACACTTAATCCGTCCCTGCCTAGAGAATTTGTTTAGTACACAACCGCATTAGGCATTCCCTGTATACGGACCAGTAATATGGCGCTCACACAACTCTATGATCCCATACTGCGCCTCTGTTTTGTCTCTCTTACGTCTCCTATACGCAGAACCATAGGAAGTCCATGCGCCACCAACTAGGCTTTGTGCGCTCGACCCCGCCAGATGCATGAGGCCTTATTACAACACCCATCATCTGGATAAGCGGCAGTTCTTTCCAGGTCCCCTAGAAAATCCAAATCGCTCCTAGTTTTACGCTCTGCAGACACAGCAGTTTCTTCCCGGCGTCATAAATATCACACCCTACTTTGTCAATTTAACATCTTGCCAGTCGTTGGCCGTTCACCATGCCTATTCCCATCTCCCACCTCGCGCTTTTCACCGTTTCGAACTACGCCGAGCCGAGAATTTTCCCGACTGAGCAGATAACTGTTACTTACTTGAAGGACTTTCATTAAAGTGTATCCATCACCATCCGCTGCAGAATTCTCTGCAGTACACTCAAGATAAATGAGGCGGCAACCAGAAAAAAAAAACCCGAAGAAGAAGTAATGCTTCAAGGTGGCTTTTCTATATTGCTAGATCTCCCGTTTCGTAGGGGGGGACGGGGACAGTTCTCAGCACGTCTTAGAAGAAATCCAGCCAGGTCCGACACTATGTAAGGTGAACGCTACGGCGGAGAGAAAATGCCAAGTAAGCACGGCTACGAGACCTTGGACGAGGCTGATAACGCCGTCCAATTAAACAAAGCATGGAAGCTGGTGTTCATTCAGCGCTTTGTCATAAAGTGTATATCCAGAAAATGGTCCCCAGATGCCCGGCTGACACATCCATAATCAGACCTGACAGATCTATGGAGTGTTTATGTAGATCCTGCAGAAAGCCATAAATCTCTGCAAGAAAAATCGCCCCTATTCATCTGGGCTCTACGTTATTTTAAACTTGCAGGAGCTGACACTTGATATCTGGAGCCATAGCCATTTCCCCTCGGATTTCCGCTCGCTCACTTTACACTATCGCGGATCACAGTGGCCTTTCCAATAAATCATCTTGATGCGGTAAAGCCGAGGACTATTTGTTAGGGACTGTAGTAAGGTGGCTCCGAGTGCCAAGTACATCATTTTGTTACCTGCCATTGTGCTGCCATCTATCATGCCCGACTTTGTCCTTTTGCGGTGTCACATGTCACGGTACATCACTTACTGAAATATGTTAATCTCCTATGCTATAGATGTGCAGCGCGGGTGAACCCGGAAAAAAAAAAGGCCTTGGAAATGTTATACCGTACACTCAATATTCGAGACGAACGAAGCTTTACAAGCTGGCAGAACTCACTTGCTGCAGTACATCGGCCATACAATTCCAGCTGGCGAATCATGTTGACGAAGGAAGCATGTGGCGGTATTATGTTGGTTCTTTAAAAGGACTATTACTTCAATACTGCATATCATTGGGGCCTAAAATGGAGGTATTATGTGAGCTGCATATGGCAGTGTTATCTTGGCACTATAGGCTGGTATTATATGAGTTGTGAGTGACAGCATTATCTTAGCACTATACAGCAGTATTATATTGGCTGTATGTGGCAGTGTTATTTTTGCACTACATGGTGGTATTATATGAGCTGTATATGGCAGTATCATCTTAGCACTTTATGGTGGTATTATATGAGCAGTATTTGACTGTATTATTTTGAGACTATGTGGTCATATATGAGTTGTAGGACAGTATTATCTTGGCAATATATGATGGTATTATATAAGCTGTATATGGTAGCATTATTTTGGCACTATATTGTGGTATTATATAAGCTGTATGTGGCAGTATTATCTTGGCACTATATGGTGGTATTATATAACCTGTATATGGCAGCATTATTTTGGCACTGTATTGTGGTATTATATAAGCTGTATTTGGCAGTATAATTTTGGCACTATATGGTAGAATTATATGAGCTGTATATATATATGGTAGTATTATCTCGGCACTATATAGCGGTTTTATTTGAGCTGTATGGGACAGTATTATTTTGACATTAGATGGTGGTATTATGTGAGCAGTATATAGAAGTATGATCTTGGCACTATATGCTGGCATAATGTCAGCTGAATTGCTAAGGAACACTTTCTAAAAATGGCGAGTAGGGACCCTATTTTGTATGCTAGTCATAAGACCAGCCTTGATTCTCTTCTTTTCAAGGGGGTATTCCAATTGCATGTTTTAGGCCCAAATTAAAAAAATTCACCTTCTGAACCTCCTCCAACCCGGCACTGCCGCTCTCCCCCACAGCTGTGCTGCTGCCCACACACAGTCTTTTACTTGCATCGGTGACATCCCAAATACCACCCCAGCAAGTGTGGAGGCCACTATCGGAGGGTCCTACAGAAGGTGAGTTTAAGGGGTTTTTTATTATCATTTTTTATACTACCTCCCTGCAGTTTTAACTTAAAAAAACTTGCAACATAGACAACCTGTATTCTGCAAGGCATCTTCTAGAGCAGAATTTCCTTGCTCCTACTTTGTGACAAACAAACAGGGATGTACTTTTTTAATTACCGTCCTTTTATCACATAGCAATTGTTTGTTTTTGTTTTTTTTAAATATTGGCCTTTCTTGCATAAAAGTTAGCAAAAAAACATTTTATTCCAATTTAATCTTTATACTTAAAAACCCTTAAATACTATTTTTTTCTTAGACACGGTCAGACATAAATCTAGTTTTATGATACAGTATATACTGTAGCATGACCTACTTAGCCTCGTTGCATCGGGGTAGGCCTGTGGATATGGTTGGCAGGATATATTTTTTAGATTTTGATTGATCCGGCTTTTACTTGATTAGGCCCCAAAATTTTATATAATGATTCATTATGATTAATTTTTGCATTAAAGCTGCCGCAGAAGGAGTCACGTTGGACCTTGGATTTCACCTAAGTCAATGCAAAAAGCAATACCAGCATCTAAATCCCAAATTGTGAATATAGCACAGACAGAATTGGTCTCGGCTTTTTGTGCAGATTTTCAGGCCGGCTCCTTCACTTATATATTTTTTTTTTTACATTGTGAAAATATTACAGTAAAAAGGAGATTATCACAGGCTGCAGTGCATGCGAGGAGAAGAAACAAACAAGGCAAATAGAAGGTAGAAAAAGCCATTTGTAAATGTGCAAAGAGCTGTCGTCCTGCCCTGTGTGTCTTCCAATTAATATGTTTCTAATGGATTATACTGCTAAGGTCAAACAAGCTGGGCACTGACATCACAGCC
Source organism: Bufotes viridis (assembly GCA_033119425.1). Taxonomy (NCBI): domain Eukaryota; kingdom Metazoa; phylum Chordata; class Amphibia; order Anura; family Bufonidae; genus Bufotes; species Bufotes viridis. Next base: position 38,445,202 of record CM065593.1, on the reverse strand, counting down.
CACCGCTGTGACTAGTGGCATCTTATGTCTCATTATATTCCTTCCAGCCGTGGGATGCAATTATAGAAACGTCATTAGCTACACAATATGCAAGCTTGGTATTATCACTCAGAAAAAAAAAAGTCTACTAAATACGCCAGGGATTTACAGTTTGTGTGTAGGGTTGGACTGGCCCACTAGCTGGACCCTGGCTCTGACATGGTATAGTGGGCCGCAGGGGGTTAATTACTTTGTTTGAGGTTATTTCACTAATTATCTGTAAATTCTCTCTGATGAGATGACGCCTGAGCGATGCTAGACAGGCAACTGTTCCGTATAATTACTGGCTGGACCAAGGTACATACTTCAGTCCAACACTATATTTGTGTCTTCAATTAAAGGCCATGAACACCTTTGGGGCAACTGGGTTTTACTCATTTTGGGCTAAAAAAAAAAAAATCATTTTTGCAATTGGTCTTCATAAAAAAAAAAAAAAAAAACTGCAGTTTTTGTGATACAGGGTTTAAATTTCAGTCTACTTGCAGACTGTCACTGTCACTTTATTCTGAGTCCTGTCATGAGATCTTGACCTCGTAAACATTATATCGTAATTATAGCTAAATTGTTATCAAACTGATAAGCATATGGCTTAAAGGAATGTTTATGAGGTCACAAGATCAGAGATAAGATCTCATGACAGGAATAAACAGGAAGGGACAGCCTGCAAGTAGACAGAATTTAACCCCTGTATCACAAAAACTGATGCAAATTTTTAATAATGAAATGCTTTTTAGCCCAAAATGTGTAGAATGCAATAATTTGAAAGAACAGCCACTATCCGATGTACAGCACTGTGCAGAGGCTTCAGTGATCACAAGAGCACCGTGGCCTCTTCAAACAGCTGATTGGCATGGGTCAGGCGTCGGCCCCCCACCGATCAGATATTGATGATCTATCCTGAACTCCCAGAAAACCACTTTAATTCACAGCTTTGTAATATATAGAAAATATTTATAATGAGATTAAGCAACCCTTTCAGTATAAGGATGGTCTGAGACGGTACCGCACGTGAAAGGCTTAGATACGGGACAGGCATTTAGTACTGCTGTGACTCCGTATGTACACACCTTTACATATTCATATAACATTCATTTCGGCTGACCAGCAATGACACATGTAACCGGTGTGACTGGTTCTCCGGCGCTGGGAGCGCTCATTACGTTAATATATACATGCTGTAACATTCTCTCTTTCTGATTGTGGAGAATCTTTATGGTTTCTCTTCTCGTTGCGCTTACAGTATAAAATGCTGTCCAATGACATTTAAAATGTCTGGAAGCAAAGTGCTGAAGAAGCGGAGCGGAAAACCCTGTTCCACCCTTTGTAGTTAAGAACTAATCATATTCTTTATTAGTAACCAGAAACCCCAAAATACATGTCAAAGCCGCAGCTCCCAGGCCATTTAAATATTACAGTCAGCGGAGAACACTCGCACTCATGTAATAAAGGTCAAAGTGTATGTCCACCAGCGAACACCATATACATAGACCAGTGGCTCTCTAGCCTTAGGCAAATCACAACTCCCTGCAAACCCTGACAGCCTGTGACTGTATTCACAACTCGTTGGTAACAGTCGACAAGCTTGTCAACAGACAAACCCCCTGACAACTTTGTTGACTCCCTATTAGGGTGCCAAAACACATTTAACAGCTGTCAGATGAACACTCATTCGACTGCCAGCTATTCCACCCGACTCCCGAGCCTTGGACGGATGTGCTTGTGCTGTCTACCTGCTGATGGTAGCTTATCTTCTTCGAAAAAGTATTGGGTGGTGAAATCCAACATGCCCAATCCTTCCACCCAGTATGATCTGTCAGGATTTATTGGGAGGCCCCCATGCATCGGGTCCCATTGAAATCATCAGGTTTGGCCAACTTTTATCGGTATAGGGACCCTTTAGTTTTCCCTCCATGAGATTACTGTATGCTGCCTGGTGTGAAGGTCACAAGAAAACTCAGTGCAAGCATTGGGGGACATTTGTTAATAGTGTCATAGGATTCCTGAATTTACAATTTAGTAAAAGTTGGATCGAGTGACCATGCCCATGCCAGGGAGGAAGTTGCCATTCCAATGGTGCCAAAAACAGCTGGTAATGCTGTGAACACAGGTCAGAGTGATTGCTTTTTACTATGTGTGTGATATGTCTGTCTGTATACGTCTTTATCACTGTTAGTAAACTTCTTATTCACTTAGACTGTGTCAAGCTTATCTTATTCCCGTATCTCAGAGTTCACACTGCCTTAAATTAGCAGAGGCCCTAATGTGAAATTTGTAGCTGGGCCTTCAAACATCAAGTGACATTGAAATTACTGGTGTCCTCTTATGAGGAATTCATTAGGTAGCAGGATCTGGGAACATCTGTGACCTCTGCACTAAATATGACCATGCCACTAATTACTGGATCACATATAACACTCCAAATTATTTTGAATAGATACTGACATTTTTACATTCTCTACAGCCATAAGGTTTTCTTGACACACATTAGCCTGTTTCTTAAAGGGAACAGCTATCTTTTACACTGTGGTGTGAATAAAAGAATTAATTAATAATTCCTGGCTCATTTTTAAATCCATTGGAAGAATGTATTATGCAACTTGCATCAGTTTTATGTTGTAAAAGGCATACATTTTGGTGCATGCTGGCCATGAGCAAAAATGTACAACTTTTTATTTACACCGTTCTCACGACTTTTTTTTTAAATGCGGGTGGGACCGTCACAATCTAACAAATTTACTATAATTTACAGCAAAAAAATCTACACTAACTCATTTCATATTGTGAGACATGGACTGCCAGAAAATGTTCTAAATGTATTAAGAGTCATATGGGGTAAATAGGGGGGCTCTGCTACCCAAGGACCCCTGCAGCCAGCCATGCAGATCGCCTTGTACGTATATACCTAGCTTTTCACCAATGTATTACTACTGAAGCAGGCCTTGATATAAATTTACATGGGAACCGAAAGGTGAACAGAGACTTTTAGTTCAAAATGTCATGCAAAGTAGACAAGATCAAAGAGCACATGGAAGAGCTTAGGTAAAAGCGTCTTAAAGACATTCCTGAATAAATCATATCTTATTCATCACTGCTAAATATAGACTTCCGGCATTAGTTCCATCTATTGGAAAAAAAAAGTGAAAAGAAAATCCCTTCCCCCATTCCCTAAAAGATCTTCAGTAAAGGACTCATAGGATGAGTACATATGTGAGAGGCCAGACTCCAGGACTAGCAAACATCCTTAGAAAGTGACTCAAGGTTCAATGTGACTTCCTGACTCAGCAAAGTGTCACAAATATCGACTGACACTTCATTCATGAAATCGTATGAAAGAACTCTCCCTCTCGTTTCCAGTACTCAGCAATGTTCTCTTAAATGGCCGAATAATTTCTAGTTCATGCATTAAAAAGAATCTTTCCCTTTAACCATTATGTACTTTTAAGGTCCAAAAAAACTCTGGCCAATAGGTTTCTCAATATTTTTTGTTATAGCAGTTGCAGTGTTGTTTTTCTTCTGATACAGAGTTTCAAATCCCCCGAACCGCCCCACTGTCAAGCTGCAGTCTTCATTAGAGGGCTCTAGCGTATTGTATACTGTGTCACCCTTGAGTTCAATGCACAAACAGTATGCAGTCAGCTCTTCGGCTCCCCCTAGTGGCGGTTGTTAGTTTAATTATAGTCTATGGATAAGCCAGAATTGTCGTAATAGCCAAATCAACTACGTTTAAGAGTACTTTCACATTAGCGGCAGAGGAGTCCGTCAGGCTGTTCCGGCGCGTGAACAACCTGTCGGATCTGTCCTGCCGCTAGTTCACGTGTGCCCCCGGACTGCCACTCCATCCCCATTGACTATAATGGGGAAGGGGCGGAGTTCCGGCGGCAGCACGGCAAGAGGCCGTCGGACTAAAAGTACTTTTAGTCCGGCGGCCTCTTGCCATGTGCTGACAGAACTACGCCCCCGCCCCCAATATAATCAATGGGGACGGAACGGCAGTCCGGGGGCACACGTAAACTAGCGGCAGGACGGATCCGAAAATAGCCTAATGGGTTTCTGAGCTTTCACAAAACTTTTGATATGTTGTAGCTAGATAACAAAGGTTTTGATAGGCGAGGGCCGGAGTCCTGAGGCCACCACCATCACTAGGAAAGGAGAGAGAAGCGCTTGCATAGCCTCTTCACTCTTCACGCTTGTTTCCATCTCCTCGAGTGAGGAAAGAGAGGACACTATGTGAGTGCTTCTCTCTCCTCCTTCTAGCGATCGGTGGGGGTCTCAGCAGTCAGATCCACACGCATCCCAACCTTTACTATGTCCCCATGACATATCAAACGTTTTTTTGAAAGCTCAGGGAACCTTTAATACAAATCACTTTGCACATCAAGAGGAGTCGCCAGTGTCACCTCCGGTGGAGAGAATTGTAGCTTTGTCCACACGGCTCAGCATCTATGAAAACATGATTCATTATCAGAAGAGTCCCTTGTGAATAATTACAATCGACTGGACTTAGGGATTAGCATTTGATTTGCAAACATTTTTGGCGCGGACAAGTTGTGCTAATGAGATAAGATGACAGTGACTAAAGCAGGCATCTTGACGTCTGCCTGGGTTCACCATCTCTTACAAATATCTAACCATGCTTTGTGACCAACACTGGTTCGATTGACTTAGGTTGGAGCACAGATTTATTTTGTGCCCATCATGATAGATATTCTCTACATTCAGCAGTAGAGTCTATTATCTTTCTTTTAAGTTAATTTTATATCAACATATTTTACCAGTAATATCTGGTGTAAGTTAAAGGGACCTTTCAGCAGTTTTTATAATGTGAAACTGTCCATAGCATAGGTAGGGACTGGGGATTGCACCGGAACCAGGGGTGTAGCTAAAGGCTCGTGGGCCCTGGTGCAAGAGTTCAGCTTGGGCCCCCCTTCCCTCAGTGCTTTGGCCAGGGGCAGGGAAGTATATAGTCTTGCCACCCCCTTGCCAAATTTTTGACCTAGCCCCTTCCCTCCAGCCGGAGGTGTAACTTGACCATCAAGCACTTTCTATAATACAGGTGTCTTCTTATGGGGCACGGGGTCTTTGGGCCCCCTCAGGCTCCTGGACCCAGTAGTGGCTACCTTGACTGGAACCATACCTTTTGTGAAGCTTTTATCATCAGGAAGAGTAGTGTGAATATGATGCTTTATTCTGCCATGTTCTGCTCCTGCAAGTGCATTGAAGGTGGAGCTTCACTGTGATGTGCTCTCTGCATTGAGCTAATTCACATCCCCCCCCCCCCTTCGGCTTCTAGCGACAACTGTAGCATCTGACCAGGAGACTACAACAACGGTCACTCCGAACAGAGAGGAGGAACTCTGACCCTGGGTTCAGACCTGAGCGTTCTTGAAACTCACGTTTTAGTCGCGCGTTTTCGCAAATAGGAAACGCGCGTTCGTACGCGCGTTCTTGTGATTGACTACTGTGGTGTCAATCACAAAACGCGCAACAAACGCCCCAAAAAAAGCTCAAGTACTTGTTTATGCGTCGGGCGTTTTACAGCGCGTTCATACGCTCTGTAAAACGCTCAAGTGAGAACCAGGGCCATAGGAAAGCATTGGTTTTCATGTGTTGAGCGTTTTACAGCGCGTTTGAACGCGCTGTAAAATGCTCAGGTGTGAACTTAGGGTGAAGCAGCTCAATGCAGAGAGCAGACACCACTTCACCTTCATTGCACTTGCAGGAGCAGAATATGCTAGAACAGTGTTTCCCAACCAGTGTGCCTCCAGCTGTTGCAAAACTACAACTCCCAGCATGCCCGCACAGCCAAAGGCTGTCCGGGCATGCTGGGAGTTGTAGTTTTGCAACAGCTGGAGGCACACTGGTTGGGAAACACTGTGCTAAAGGAAACATCATATTCACACGACTCCTCCTGATGATAAAAGCTCCACAAAGGGTATGGTTGTAGTCATGGTCAAAACGGCTGACAAATTTTCTTTAAAGGAAAATTATCAGAGACTGTTCTAATTTAAGGAATCTATAAGGTAACCTAATAAGGATGAGCAAGTGGTGCAACCACTAAATAGCCCCCCAAAGCATGGACATCTTAATAATTCCACCAAGTGATTAAACCCCAAATGATCATCTGCCCTCACCTAGAAACCTGAGCCATCCATATATTTCCCCTTCGGCGGCCACTGAAGGGTGCCAATTTCACATGATAATTGTCAAGTAGACATTCATGCCCTTAATTACCCCGTTCCCCCTACCATTCTTATTTATAAAATATACTCCTCATGTTTCTCCACCCCCATCCCTTCCATACATAACCACCTTAAAGGGGTTTCCTGGTTTGCATCAGCATCCATTAAAATAATCAATAATGAAGGTCGCTGTAATTTTGTAATGTACTTCTTTTACCTTTATTGCTCCTATCTCCCGTTCTGGGTTGTGATCACATGACCATGTCCATGCAGCTCTTAATGATTTCATATGTTATGTCCATAGGCGGGGCAGTGATAGGCGAGTGTCTATGCAACTAGCTCAGGGGGAGGAGCTATAAACTAGCTGGGCGTCGTTAGATCGGGAGTGTCAATGTAACTGGTTAGTTGGGAGGAGCTATAAACTAGCTGGGCATTGTTAGGGGCGGGGCTGGAGCTGTGGCAGAGGAAGGAGAAGTGCATCATGGGTTTGGTTGGATACAGGAACAAGAAGTGCTACATACCGGAGGGAAACAAACCAGAGGGATTGGTTTACATGGTGAAAATGAATCAGGAAAGTCCAAACTGAAAAAGATGGGGAAGAAGTATATGAGGTAAGTAACTACATGAGCTTATCTGGTAAAAACCATAGTAATCCTGGAAAAACCCCTTTAATATGTGTAACTACTCTTCATCTCATCAATCCATAAATTGCATCCTCCAATGAAACCCTGGGTAGCTGCCTACTCAGTCTACCACTCATCCTGCCCCCAAACATGAAGCCACGGGGTCCCACAGCAAAATTTCCAACACAGCCACCCCACTAGGGTCAGACTGGACCACCACCTCACCAGAGGATCCTCTGGTGGGCCCAAGCTCAGACACTAATGGGCCCTTAAGCTTCTATATACACAGAGGATCATTTCCTCTGGTGGGCTGAAGGGACTTCCATCCGACACTGCATCCCACATACAATGTACTGTTGTCTTCCTTTGTGGCAGAGGGGTCTTTAGGCCCACTCAGGCTCCACGGCCAGATATAGCTGCTACCACCTATAGCTACAACCTTGCCCATCCCTGATTACATGCCATCCATTCAAGTCAACCATGGCTGCACCGGGTTCCTCAGAGCAACGTTTCTCAGGCTTATAGAGAGGGGTCAAGAATAGAAGAGATTCTCTTGTTGAGACAATATTATATGACCCATTTTAATAATTTGAATATTCTACATTTTACATTTTAATCTCCTTCTGATAAAGTTCCTCCAGTGCTCTATAACAAGCCGCCCCTTTAATTTAGAAAACCTTTACAATGTAAGCGAAGGAGAAATTAAGCGGCAGCATTAAGTCCTTTTTATCAGGTTTATCGTCAGCGCCGGTTGTAAGACAGTTTCTCGTCTGTACTCGGTGGTCTCAGGCCCTTAGGTGGCGGTGGGTATAAGGCCGGCGAGATATTAGGCAGGAGCTGATGATCTGAGTTCAGCCAGACTGATCTATTATCTCCTCTGCAGTGAGGGAGCCCATGGTTTCTGCAGTACTGCAGTTGCAGCAGTCACATCCATGCCCACGCTCTGGAGCTGAGTGGGCGGCTGGGCTGAGTGGGAGGAGGTGGAAGGGTTCTGGGAGAAATACATCAATATGAAGTAAGATTTCAGCGTGGAGCCGCGTTCCAGGGATCAGGCTTTTTTAGCGTGATCGCCACTGCTGGCATTAAACCGCTTCATCCTTATTAATATATAACATATATAATGACTGATATCACATTTATTCTATACATTCTACATGAATATCTGAATGTCGATCTGTAGGACCGCTGATAGTATTTTTGTATATGTTTTCTAGATGATTTTGTGTTAGTGCCACATAAAGTATCAATGCACAGACCACGTATACGGCCACCTACAGCGGTCATTGTTACAGATTCAGACTTTTAGCATTGTATCCCTTCCTACTACCAGTGTCACAATATTGTTTCATACATGGAGTGAACAGGAGTAGGGTATGGGCCCTCGTGGGCTATGGGGCCATATTATAAATCCATACAATAGGAATCCTTAAAGGGGTTATCCAACACCTATCATGATCCCCCAAATTGCCCGGGCACCTCATACGGGTTATACTTACCCTGCTCCCCGGCACCCGCGTTGCTCCTGACGTCTGCACGGCCGCCACTGCATCTCCGGGTGACGCTAGGGAGGCCCGTTCCCATCGCGGCCTGCTATTGGCTGCCCCCAAAACGCCCCCCTCACCGCACCCCAAGCAACGGAGGTTTTGATCCACTCGACTCGGGAGATGCAACCCCTTTAATACTACGGTGTGCATAGGGGTGATACATGTATAAGGTGTGCACAAGCTCATACACCTCACACAACTCTCATTAGCTGTGATCAGAGCTGGAACCCACTTACAATCTCCAGACTGCCACAAAGAAGTCTATGGCAGTCTAATACACGTAGGGATGTATGTAGGAAATCAGCAGTCTGTACCTATGACACCGGCTGACCTGTTACATGTGCACTTGGCAGCTGAAGGCATCTGTGTTGGCCCCATGTTTATATGTGTCCGCATTGCTGAGCAAAGGGGGCGTTACCATTACACCTAAAGGCTCTGCTCTCTCTGTAACTGCCGCACCCTCTGCACTTTGATTGACAGGGCCAGGCAGTGAGAATGTCAAAACACCTGACCCTGTCAATCAAGGTGGAGAGGGCGCAGCAGTTTCAGAGAGAGCAGAGCCTCTAGGTGTAATGGTAACGCCCCCGTCAAACATGGGACCAACACAGATGCCTTCAGCTGCCAAGTGCACATGTAACAGGTCAGACAGTGTCATAGGTACAAATCTGCTGACAGATGCCCTTTAAGATCTTGAATACATCCTACCCCTACTAGAATATCATAGACATCACTACACTCCCAAAGTACTCCTAAGAGAAGGGAGACCAGACGTCTGAGAAGGTCTAGAACGCACAAGACCATGCAATGTACTGCAAGGTATTGCGCTTGTTTATGGCAGAAAGACTTTGCTACTGTGGAAAGGGCCATTGCTAAAGCATTCCGCACACGTTGAGATAAGTTGTCAGTTCTACACCCCTCAGTCCGAGGATTTCAGGATTTAACAGAAACCTGTGGTTCTGAGAGACTGCAAGGTGTCTTTAGATGGAAGGAGTACTACAACCACCATCAGTGTTCCAGTCCATACGCTGATACTGAGAGAAAATTGCACTGTGACATTCTGTTGCTATTCGTACTACAATCCCTATCATCAACTGAGTAAACAGAGACTCTATTTATTGCAAACAACGGCCTGATCATTGTCTCCATCAGTCGCTGGTCCTGCCCTGCACCCAGCAAATCATCCAACATCAAGGTAAGCCCCTATCAACACAAGGCAGGAGCCCGAGGAATGAACGGGTGCACCCTCCAGTCTCTGCAAGGCAATTGAGTTTAGAGTGGAGTTTGCCATCCAGTACAGAGCCTCTGTGATCCATTTGGTACATGTCTCAGCCTTCAGTGTGTGTAGGAAATATGATTTTCCATTTAGAGAAACATATTGGCAGGGTTGGACTTGCCCACCAGTACAGCAGAGCATCCTGCGGTGGGACCCGGCTCTAATAATGGATAACAGGCGCCAAAACATTGGGAGATTTCACACTATGATCTATTTCTTTGATTAAAAACCTATTAGACATTATTGATTATATAAGGGTTGGGCCCCCAAAATAATTTCGTCTGGTGGGTCCGAGGAACCCCCGTCCTACACTGCATAGTGAGGGTGTACTTTGGTGGCTTTTCAAGCAAAATATCCAATATTACCAAGTATATGACGTCCTTTCTTTCCTTATACCTTTTCTCTAGGTTCCGATTTTCTGTACTTTGTGCTAGATTATTATTGATTTGTGTTCCTCGGAGCACCTACATGTTATCGGCACATATCTCTATATGACGCAGTTCATACAACGCTCTCCATTGTGTATAGAATTATTAGAGCAGAGCATGCAAGGCACAGGCTTCCCCCCTGCAGTGTACAAGCGATCGGAAGCCCTGAATAATGCATCAAAACATTTTTTCTGTAGTAAAACTGAAAATTTCTATTGATTACAGTTATTTCTCTGTGCGGCAATTCTGCCAGGGTGGGCTACGCTCTTCTAAGAGGGGAGAGGAGTCTTCTTCTTCTGATGACTGTCAAAAAAGCCCATCTGCCACTAAACATCAAACTTGATACTGGAACCAGTATATACAGAACAGAGATGGGGATTAAATGTGGTTCTGATGCTGCTCTGGTCCCAGTTGCACCGCAGTGGTCGGCTGGGTGGTGATCCTCAGCCATTTCCTGTCTGCTGACTGGGAGCAGCATCAAAATGGCAGGCGTGGTGTTCAGTGAGGTGGGCCATGCTTATTTGCTATTTTAACCTATTCTGCCCTTTTTTAATCACCCTGGAAACCCCTTTAATGAAATCAGGAGCGAAATAGAGTTTTTAAGTCACTCCTCTACAAGAACTTTTGCCTGCATGAAGAGAAAAACAACCCGAAAAGTATAGAGCCAGACCTATGATTTTGAGCAAATTGCCCACTTGTAATCTGTGATCTAGCTTTCATCATTGTATGTAGGACATAGTCAGTAATCTGGTTGAGAAAAAGTGTCTGCGGACTGGGAACTTAAAGGGGTTGTCCGGGTTCAGAGCTGAACCCGGACATACCCATAATTTCACCCCAGCAGCCCCCCTGATGTTAGCATCAGAGCATTTCATGCTCCGATGCGCTCCCTTGCCCTGCGCAGGATCGCGTAGGCTAGGGCAGCGCTAAAGCCCGCCCATTAGTGCCGATGACGTCACTGGGCTTCCTGGCAGCCCTAAGGAGAGCCTGGTACGTCACCGGATCTCCTGAAAATGCCTTTTAACTGCGCAATTCAGCGCAGGGCAAAGGAGAGCATCGGAGCACATACCACAGTGGAGCACAAAACACTGAGGAAGGTCATACAGTGGAGTTCAGGAGGGGCACATGCGGCTGCTTGACAGGTACCTAAGTCCTAAGTACCTGAGAGCATCAGATTATTATGTACATGGCCAGCGGCTGTGAGGAGGACTTGGCCGACCCCCTGGGCATTAGCCCACTGGGAAATTTCCCTGTAGGGTATATGGCCAGTCTACCCCCCCCCCCCCCCTGCATAAAATGGTCCAGATTTACTAATCTTGTAGATGACATAACCTTAGACTGCTGTCTAGACCTGTACCAGATTTATCACTGGAGCTCAGGCTGGATGACGGCACAGGGATAGACACTTTTCTCTGACTCTATCTCAACTACTGGTTGAATAGCTTTGAGACAGAATTTTACACCAGAATTGTCAAACAATTTTGTTGCAAAATGGTACATTTTATGCCCTGCTCCTTCTTGTGAAGCCCTTCCCTCTTTCTACTAAGCCCCACCCCTTGTCAAGCCCCAAGTTGAGGCAAAATGTGCCACTTTTTAGACAGATTTTTGGTTCAGGCACATTAGTAAATGTGGGCCAATGACTTTCCAAACCTGGACAACCCTTTTAAAGATTTACGAGTTAAATGGTCACTGTCGTTTTAAAATACTTCTGATTGGTGGAGTGCCAAAGGATTGGTGGAGTGCCTCCAGCCAGCTGATCAGCAGAAGTCCCGGGTGTCGGAACCCCACTGATTAGATGTTGATGACGTCATCAGTATGAAAAAGTTGGAAAAATCCTTTAACCAAAACTTTTACCAAGGAAAAAAGTATACTATATATATATATATATATATATATATATATTTATATTTATATATACTTATATATATATTGTGGGGAGTCGCTCTGGTAGACAGCGGTGCGGGTGCAGTTTAGAGGCAAAACAAGGAGTCCAGATTGTGCAACAAACAGTGTTTTATTCACACTTGCACACCATAAATGAAAAACAGTCTCTTTGGTGACAGTTCACACACAACGGAAATAACGTGGCAAAACAAAAACAGGCCAACACAGGTTCAGTCACCTGGGAGGTGTAGGTGCAGGTTCGCACCACGCTGTCGGCCCAGCCGCAGGAGAATCCAGCTTCAGGTAGCCAGGAACAAAACACCTCCTTGCTGAGTTCTTTCCTCCAGGACAGAGAACTCCTCAGCCCTGTTAGCAGCTCCAGGATAATCACCACCTCCAGCTGCTGAGCTGGCTGAGCTTTAAACCCAGCCCAAAACCAGGACTGGGTCGTGGGGAGCAGCCACCCACCCTACACTTTAGCTGCTCCCGGTAAGAGCCGGCCCGGATCGGCTTTGCAGCCATGCTATTTAAACTCTGTCAGTAGCACTAGCTGCTGCTGACATCAACAAAAACGGGCTCTTACCTCACCGAGGCTATGAACCTCGGTGACACATACCTGCCATCCACGACGGCACCCTGCACCTTACCACAATATATATAAGTAAATGTTCATGGCCGTCGGAGTACTCACTTCTCCCATTAGTCCATGCTGCAGGCCGCTCATGGCCTTCCATGTCTCCTCCGCTCCAGCACACCCACATAGGACATGTATACATGTCTCTTAAAGGGCTAGCATGCATGGGCTGATCTATCCCTAATCAATGGCAGCATTTCTAGGGGTATATAGAACACCTTCCCTACGGAAAGGTGCTCGAGCCAAAGGTTCCTAGATTGTCTAGACCTGCGAAGGTGTGCTATCACATGGTCTGTACTCCCATGCCCGATCCCTGCCTTTTTACAGTATTGACGCTGTGCCACCTGTCCTGACCTCTGCCTGGTCAACATATTTACCCTGCCCTGTCCATTTACTGTTTTGTATTAACTCTGCCAGTCCTCCTCTGACCACGCTTCTGCCTTTTGAAGACTACTCTTAGCGCCAATGACCTGGTGGTTCCCCTGCAGCGAAGTCTAGATCCCTGTAAGGGAATAAAAGGGTGAGTACCAACTAACCACTTAGACAGTGCCCTCAGGGGTACCTCTAAGCCAAATCCATTCAGTGGCACAGAGGGTCCACACCACCTGCATTACACCTGTTGTATCAAAAATAGGGCTGCAGCTAACGATTATTTGAATAATCGATTAGTTGTCGATAATTTTATCGATTAATCGGAAAAAAACACCAAAATGACAAAACAAGGGGTTTATATGATTTTACTTGAAAAAGTATGTTCAAAGGCCATATTGAAACAATTTTAGGAGTTACATAATTATAAAAATTTTGCATAACAATGTAAAAAAGACAACATGTCCACATGGTCAGGGCTGAGGCTAGCTCTCTTCTTACACGCTATGTTATGGGGAGGGGGATCTGTGGATGACACTGTTATGGGGAGGGGGATCTGTGGATAGAACTGTCATGGGGCGGGATCTGTGGATGGCACTGTTATGGGGGGGGATCTGTGGATGACACTGTTATGGGGGGATCTGTGGATGGCACTGTTATGGGGGGGATCTGTGGATAGCACTGTAATGGGGGGGATCTGTGGATGGCACTTTTATGGGGGGATCTGTGGATGGCACTTTTATGGGGGGATCTGTGGATGGCACTTTTATGGGGGGATCTGTGGATGGCACTGTCATGGGGGATCAGTGGATGACACCGCTATGGGGGGGATCTATGGATGACACTATATAGCATCTTATGCTATATGTGTCATCCACTGATCTCACCCATAAGTGTCCCCCAAATACACCAGTAGTATAATGTCTAGTATTCTTTAACCAGCAGTAACTTTTCCTTAAACTTCATCTTTATTACCTTGAAGCGCCGGTAACAGGCAGAGGCAATGTAACGTCACTCAGTCACGTAATGGGCTTGCTCAGCCCACTTTATGAATAAAGCAGGCGGAGAAGGCACGCCGCGCGTCACGTGACTGAGTGACGTTACACCGCCTCTTTCCTGTTACCGGCGCTTCGAGATAATAAAGATGAAGTTTAAGGAAAAGTTATTACTCGCTGTGAGTGGCGGGGCCGGTGTAAGAGCACAGTGACTGCACCGGCCCCACTACGAGTTGCCACCTCCAGCCCCTCCTCCCTCCCGGCTGATACATCGCTGCGCTGTGCGGCGAATAATCCGGGCGATTATTCGAAGACAGGATTCGTCGTCGACAAATCCCGTTATCGAATATTATTGACAACATCGATTAATCGTTGCAGCCCTAATCGAAAATGTGTTTGATCCAGTTTAGAAAGGACTGTATTATAGTCACCATTATCACTTAGTTATAGTTGATCTGAGGAGGCAGCATAATACCTAGGCCAGGGATGGGCAAAATGCAGCTCTCCAGCTGTTGCAAAACTACAACTCTCAGCATGCAAAGACTGCTTACAGGTATCAGCCTACAGCAGGGCATGGTGGGAACTGTAGTTTTACAACAGCTGGAGAGCCACAGGTTGCCCTTCCCTGACCTAGGACAATAGATTTCTATGGTCGTAGGTGCCACAATACAGATCTGTTCAACACACCATCATTGTTAGACACAGTTGAAGACAACTTTGGAAATTATTTAGCCTAGAACAGTGATGGGCAAAGTGCGGCTCTCCAGCTGTTGCAGAACTACAACTCCCAGCATGCAAAGACTGTCTACAGCTATCAGCCTACTGCAGGGCATGGTGGGAGTTGTAGTTTTGCAACAGCTGGAGAGCCGCACTTTACCCATCACTGGCCTAGAATAAGCCTTAAAACGCCATAGCTGATCATGGCCTGAAAATGTACCTAGTGACCCAGTGAGCCATCGGCCCCAGTTCTCTGCAAGTAATAAAAAATCCCGTCGCCTTCTGGTTACATTCACGATATCAATGAAACAAAACTACAGGGGAAAAAAACAACTGGAATTTCTGAAGTCTAAAATGTAAGGATCAGTGATGTGCGAGAAAAATGAAAACACAATAAGGAGGTTGTGACATTTTCTGCCTCCTTCAGGATATTAACTCTGATGGAAGTGACATGGAGACAAATTATCAAACATTTATTCCGCTATACCAGATCGGCCCCGGTGAGTCAGTCAATCAGCTTGCTCTTTGAGAACAACGGAAAGTGGATTATTTTGCCAACACAGTGTTCTCGTCCTCATGAATGCCTTCATTAGCTCAAAACAAGGCAGCTTGGGACCTCGGCCAGTGGGATGCTGTGTCAACGGGATACTGAAATTGCATTTGTCAGAAGTGAACAGTATCAATGGTCCATTCGTGAGGTCTACTGCCATTATGACGATCGGAGTAGTACCGGAGGCCAACCGCGACATTAACTTTCCAAATCTTTAGAATTCATTTGTACTCATTTAGTATAAGTTTGATACTGTTTACTAGCATTAATTAGGGCTTGTCCAGAAATAAAAATCATGGCTGTTTTCTTCCAAAAACAGAATCACGTATGTCCGTGGGTCATATCTGGTATCACAGCTCAGCGCCACTGAAGTGAATGAAGCCAAGTTGCAACTCCCCACACACTGTTTTTGTAAGACAGTAGCCATGTTTTTTTATCGTGAGTAAACCCTTTAGCATTGTACAAGGTAGTCTATAGTCTCAAAGAATGTGCATGGAGAAGCGACACAATTGCTCAAGGTGCGTGGGATTTCCATTCTCGTGATCGGTGGGTGTCCCAGTCATCAGATACCTATCTTATGGGTAGGCCAGGCATTCTCAAACTGCGGTCCTCCAGCTGTTGCAAAACTACAACTCCCAGCATGCTTGAACAGCCTACAGGTATCAGCCTACAGCAGGGCATTCTGGGAGTTGTAGTTTTACAACATCTGGAGGGCCGCAGTTTGAGGATGCCTGGGGTAGGCGATAGATTTGTGGAAAACACCCTTTTATGCAAAAGGCCCCCTGACTACCACGTGCCAGACTGGTATCTTCTTATGTAGCAGAGGCACTTTTGCGTCCCCCTCAGGGCAGCGGGGCCCAGATGCAACTACTACCTCTGCATCCCCCATATCTACAGTGTTGAAATCCACTCTTTAAAGGGAATGCGAAATGTTATGTAGGTTATATATTTTTAAAGAATTTTTGAGGATGCTATATCTAATGTTCCAGGTCAAAATCTACATTCAAATACAACCCTAAAATCCTGCAGTTTGCACACTGACCTCTAAGCCTACTAATAGATCACTTTTCAGGAGTCATCCCATTATCATTATCGACAAGATTACAATGGCAAACCATACAGAGATCCAGGATCCACCATTCACAATAGGTGATATCACAGCTTATCTCCTCCCTCTAGACCTCTGCACAGGGCACAGAGCAGCCTAGAAAACTCTCCTGTCCATTGCGTCTATGGCCCGAGGTGGCTGCTAAAAAGAATATCTCTCAGGCAAGATGGCCACCGCCATAATCATGTTCAGGAAATAGAATAAAAAAAAAATAAACTACAATCAGAAAATAAAAACAGATGAGTAAAAAAAAGGATATGTGTCGCTATTTGGTTTTAACTGGCAGGAAAAAAATATCGATGACATTCCCTTTAAGTGTCTGTCATATAAAATGAATGTGGTAAACTCAATATAATTTATAGTTTATGTATAAAGGAGCATTCATTGCGGTGAGCTCACTGTAACTGCACGTAACAGCTAGAGGACATTATAGGATCAGTGGTCAATAACCTGATTTAAATGTACATCTCGCATTACAAATTAGCAGACAAATATTACATTTGCTTAATGGGGTATAGCACTTTAGCGGCCGTGTTCATTGTGGAAGGAAAAGATTATTTGAAGAGCTCAAAGCTCCAAGTGAATCAGCACAAAACCCACATTATAGGAGTAGTAATTCATCTAATTTCGGGCTGTCCTAGGACTGGCTTAGCAATGCCTGTAGGTTAATGACATCTGGAGAGATTTCTTATTCCGGGATTACATTTTGAAGTGGACTCCTCGTCCACATACATTGGATTGATCTATTCTATTTGGCCGTAATCATCATTTTTATCACTGTTTTTGCCATATCCTAACTAACTTTAAAATCCAGATAAAGTATAATTAAAGAATGTAGGGCATATACAGTACCTATCGATTCCACTCCAGTCGTACCTTGGTTTTCTAATGTACTGATACCACCCTACGGACAACCTCCACTCTGCCGAGGAAAAACTTTTCGTGAGTGCTTCCATCAACTTCTCATAATTTTATATGCAAGACTTCTCTTGTGCTTCCCCTCTCTTCTGGAACGCTCTACCATTTTCCATCCAAAGCTCTCTGACCCGTCACTAGCTTATAACCTGCCAAGGGAGACTCCCAGAAGGTATTCCAACTTGGCCTTCACCTGACAGGTCTAGAGCTACTTTCTTGACCAGCGTCAGAGTTAAGTCTGTTGGGCCCAGCAGAGGAAATGATTCTGAGGGCCCACCCTCTGTGTATATAGGACCTAAAGTTTAATTAGGGGTCCATTATTGTCAGCGCTTGGCCCAACCGAGGATCCTCTGGTACTGGATCCTCGTGTCTTGTATTTATTCTCTTTTCTTCGCTATTCTGCGTTACAATATGTTGCCCCAATGTTGTTCTGAGGCTACAAATGGGCCCTTGGAGAAATGGGGCCAAAGCCTGGTTGACCTCACGTCCTAGTGGTTGGCATCAACAGAGCTCTTCTATCTTAAGGAACTGTGCTGTCAGCAAACAAGGGGGTAGGGAATCAGCTGAAAGGTTACAACTAGAGATGAGCAAAGTTTTCGAAAATTCAATTCGTCTGCTTCGCTGAAGTTCACAAATAATTTCTTTGACTTATTTGATCCTCAATAGTCAATTGATAATGAGATAGCAAAACCCCACTACAATGTCCCTTACACGCCTTTCTTGGGGTTGGAGCTTGATATAAAATGCACTTACATTGGTCCCCGTCTAAACCTATCATCTACTGTCCAGGGGCGTAACTATAGGGGAAGCGGCTGCTTTGGGGCCCTGACCCAGAAGGGGCCCATCCAAGAAGAAGAGGAGAAGTACTAAAAGATTTCGTCAGGGCCCCTCAACATTATTACACAATGAAATAATGTACAGTGGCAGTATAGACAGTGTAGAAAACGGATGGAACAGCTGCCAGGCCTGGTCTGAGAGAGCGATCTTTAGTACCCACAGGAAAGGGGGCGGCATGAAAGGAAGGGGTTGTGAAAAAATTACTGGGGGAGGGGGCCCCATTCAAAAATTTGCTGTGGGGCCCAGTCATTTCTAGTTACGCCACTGCTACTGTCTGTACCTGAAGTATTCAAATTTACTAAATATATTATCAGTTCTAAAGCCAATAAACTAAAGGTGTTTCTGGAGTGTAAAAGCTAGAGCGTCCAAAGCAAAGCCATCCAGACATTGGGAGAACCCACAATCTCCATGTTGCCCCAACAAAGCAAGCCAAATGTTAAGCTTCCGGAGAAAATCCCAGCATGAGTTTTAGAGGAGCCTCGATACTTAGCATAGGGTTCCTCAGCCAGACCCAACACTTTTCAGTATTAAATGGAATTTGCAATTATAAGTAAATATAGCTAAAATATCGTATAGTCTTCTTGAGGGGTGGACTTCTTAAAGAAGACAACCATTATAAAAATCTGTTATGCCAAGATCAGGCGTGGTCTCCTCGAAGAGGTTTTACTTTATTCGGTGATACAATTCGGTAGCATTTTTAAGATTCCTGCCACCAATCAGTGATTGGAAACAGCCTTAAAGGGGTTTTCCAAGTGATTAATACTTGATAACCTGTCCTTAGGATAGGTCATCAGTATCTGATCGGTGGGGGTTCCGACACCCAGCTCCCAAACTGATCAGCTGTTTGGGGAGGCTGCAGCACTCAGTTTTAAACACTCAGAGAACCCCGTTAACTCAAAATGCTTATTGTATTTTAGACATCTATCAAAAAATCCACAGATGGGAATCTCATCTGAAATCCGTTCTGCCAAGCATGAAGACCAGCATTGGCTGCAGACACAATTGCATGTGTGTGTGTGTGACTCTCTCTTTCCAAGTCTGTGAGAGCTACGGAAGAGCCAAGCAAGTTTTTTTTTTAGATACGGCTGACTCCCCCCCAACTGTGGGACCTCCGTCTACCAATCACGGCATACACTGTGGAAATATGTGAATGTTTGAGGTGGGAATACCAGTAAAGTCCATTGAATCTCAATATTCATGTCATATTGGAGAACCGCTGCCAATTTCAATACAAATCAATACCCTACACTGCAGAAAGTGACAAATTATAGAAGAGAGTCATTATTTCCTCGAAAGATACTGTAAACGCCTCTTTACCAGATTTTACCTCAATATACAGAAAAAAGGAGGCTTATCCACTGGGACATTGGTCCGGTACAGACAGCTGTGTGGTCTCTACGTGCCTCTCCGTGCTGCACAAAAATGTTTATATTGCACAAAAAAAACATGCCGCTTCAGGACGAATATGAACATGTGGTGTGGTCGTGGGGCGGTCGGGGTCCAGTACCGCGCAGCCAATTAGGCTGCAGCTGCCTCTTATTTAACTAATGAAGACCACACCGTATAGCCGGTCTGCATTGTAAATGGCCTCGTGCCACCTTCAATACCAAGCTGCCATTAACAATGCAGACCAGCTATGTAGTGCATCTTCATTAGTTAAATAAGAGGCATCTGTGGCCTAACTGGCTGCACGGTACTGGACCGCAGAGAGGCCATGCCACAAGACCGTGCCGTGTGGTCGTAACCCAATGAAAACACACAAAACAAGGAAGAAAGGCTGCGCTGTACACAACGAGGTGACATGCGCAAAGATCTTCCATTTTGCTTTCAAGATTGGCACTGTCATAAAATCTAAAATAATTACCATTTAGCACTCTAAAACTTCTCGTCTCCCATCTTCTGTCTCTCCATGTATTTAATGATCATAAATGTTTTTATAATGAACAATATCAATCCAGAAGGATTCACTCCCGGGGATTCTCTGTCATCAGTTGTCAGTCACCAGGCTGGTTGTCGCTGAGCCAGTTGTTGATGTGCCAAGGATTGTCCATCTCGTATACAGTCAGGTTACAATGCTTTCAGACGAAGCAATGCAGCTCTCAAGTGACACCCAGAACTACATGGGCGTACTATCCGTCCGTACTACTCGCGCGCGTCCCTATGATCGTGCAAGTTCAGATCAGATAAACCTGTGGTCAGCCTGTGACACACGCAAAGAATACGGACAGATAATATGCCCGGGATATGTTCATGTGAATCCGGATTAAAGGATATGTACACCTTCAGAGGAATTTTTTTTTTAATGATTGCATTTTTTCAATTGGCCTTTATTAAAAATATTAAGCCGTTCTTTCACAAAGGATTTTCTAGATGTGACTGGTACTTTCACTTTCACTTTGTTCCGGTCATCTAATAAACCTTATCTCTGAACTACTAAAAGTTCATAAACACTTATTTAAGCCACATTCCTATCAGTAAGATAAGAACTGAGCTATAATGAGTATTTATAATGTCAGAGAGCAGAGATAAGGAGCCTGTCAGCTCCTGGTCTGACGGAAAAGACAGAAAATCCAAAAGTTGCTAGTAGAGCATCTCAGCTCTGTACAGAAAAAAGGATGTCATATTTTTAATAAAGATCAATTTAATAAATATATATTTTTAGCTCAAAATTAGTACAATGCAATAATAAAAATTGCCCCCAAAGGTGTACATAGTCTTTAATATATCTATTTCACAACCAACAGTCCGTGCCCTCACTTATAATCAGGGGAGGTCCTGGAAAAAACTAAAAGTGGTGGTGTAGGTGGGTCCAGATTGACAGAAGGCGGAGCAACATAAGTAGGCAGGGCAAACACAAGTAGGTAGGGCAGAAGTAGGCGGGGCCAGAAATACAATAGTGCAGCACAAAATACCTCCCCTGTGGAACCATATACCACAGTGCAGTACAAGATACCTCCCCTGCGGAACCATATATCATAGTTCAGCACAAAATACGGCGCTGCCGCAGTATTCATCTGTATCACTGTCCTGAGGATGGCAATACAACTGAATTCAGAAAAGCACCTGTAGGTAGAAAACCAACATCAAGTTGATATTTGATTGACATATAGTATTAAAGGGGTTGTCCGGGTTCAGAGCTGAACCCTGACGTATTACCATCTTCACCCCTCCAGCCCCCGTGATATCAGCATCGGAGCATTCCATGTTCCAATGCTCTCCCTTGCCCTGTGTTGTATCCCGCAGGGCAAGGGATGTTTGTGTATGTTTTTAACACTACTAGGAGGAGGCTTCCGCCTAGCAGTATTGCCAGTGATGTCACTGGCTCTGATAGGCGGGCCATTTTACAGGCTAGTGCAGCGCTAAAGCCGACCCATTAGTGCCAGTGACATCACTGGGAACACTGCTAGGCAGAAGCCTCAGCCTAGCTTTACCCATGGAGAGCCCAGTACGTCACCGGATCTCCTAAAAAAGACTTTACCCTGCGCGATTCAAAGCAGGGTAAAGGAGAGTATTGGAGCATGCTCATATCAGGTGGGCTGCCTGGGTGAAAATGGGGGTATGTCCGGGTTCAGCTCTGAACCCAGACAATCACTTTAAGTGGTCAAAAATCTGACACAGAAATACTTTACAGAAGATTGTCATTCCTCGCAACACTCATAAATAATTGCATGTATTACCCATACCATCATTCTGGACCATGTTTTCTTAGAGCTCTGCATTGCGCGGTTATTCTGATATTCCTCCTGGAAATGTATAAATAAATTTACAACTGGGTGTTAGGGGTGCGTCCCTTCATCCTCTGACACTGTCCAATCCATGTCAGACTGTGTTACGACACATCCCTTTGACAACGTGAACGGTACCATCCAGTTGTTAATTTATTCATAACTTTGCAAAAGGGATAATAGAAGAACAGCACAACACAAATTTCTAAAAAAAAATTTAAAAAAATTAAAAAAGTGTTAGTTTATGGGAAATCCCAGTAGTTACTAAAATAGACATCAGCAGAGGTAACGTGTTTTCATTACAATACGTTATCTAAAGTCAAAATCCACATCATTCCAAGTACGTGATATGGTATCAAATAAACGGACATAAATCAGGACATACATATTTCATCATGCATATCACAGTTTGCATTTTACTGCATTCCACTGCCAATAAAATCAATAAAATACCATTAAGTTACTACAGCATTCAACGGAGATGGCCAAGACCATGTAGACCAGTCTCCAACATATAGTTCTCCAGTCATTGCATGCCTTGACATCATTTGGCAAAGGGAGAACTAGAGCCCACTGTGTGTAGACCTTGGGAGCCAAATTGGACTTCACCAATTCCTTTGACTATTTGAGTTGCCATTAATGATAACCTCCAAAGACACCAACAGAAACCACCCAAATGGTTAGGACCTACTGGCAAAGTTCTAGGCACATCATCTTCATGGATCCTGGGATTTGGCGACCTGTGAGTCGTGACCTACAACATATCATACAACACAATCTTTCCAATGCTCAGAGGTACAAGGAGAATATTGTGGCGTTGATACCCAATGGCTTTGAAGTACAATGCAGAAGTACATGTAAAGTCAATCATATAAATGTCTTCACACAACAGAAGTGATAAGAACAAAAGGAATATAGGCGATCAATGGAGATCCCGTGGACGAGCCTTACCTTTTTCACTCACACTTTCACTTTCAATCTCCACATCGTCACAACTTGTGTATTCAGGAGTAGAGGCCAACTCTTCCTCTGAGCTACTCAACGAAATCTGGCGCGTTTTACCTCCCTTTTTTGTTTTATGAGGCTTAGGTGGTGGCGGCCGGACCGATTCAGACTGGTCTGAACTGAGCGAATCGTTCCTTAGCATGGTTTCCATTTTTTCCCTTTTGGTTTTCCTCACGGCAGAACTTGGGTCCAAGTGATGTTGCTTTCGCAAGGAATCTGTGCGTCTTAACTCTGGCCTATCGTTAGGAATGGGGCTCCTTCTAGGTGTTGGGGGACTATGATTTGAGTTCCGTTGCCGACCAGGACTTGGTCCCTGTACATCTCTAGTTCTTTCTATGGAGTAAGAGCGTTGGCTCTCCATGGCCGCTCTGCGCTCAGATGCAGACCTTTGTCTAGACGGTCGATCCAGCCTCAACATAGACATCCGAGATTCCTCTAACTCTGTATTAGCTAAAGATACATCACTATGTCTTCTCTCATGACGAGCCCGCGACACCTCTGCATGGATGCGCATCTGCTCCTCATAAGGTTGGGGTTTAACTGGATACCTAGCCAAATTAGGGTCGCTTCTATACCTGGCTTGATACTCCTCCTCTCGTCTTTGTCTTTGTCTTTCATATTCATCCCTGTCCTGAATGTCCTCTTCATCTACTGAATACTCATTGGATCGTCGCCGACTTCTCCTGTAGTCGCTATGTTCAGGTTCTTCATAGAGCTGAGGCCCACGTGGCGATCGCCTCTCAGAATAATCCGAAGGTGACCTAGGCATTGCGCTATCTGTTGTAACATACTGTGAATGTTCCCCTATATCGTCGTCGTATCGTCGATTCTGGTCTCTGGATATTGACGGGCTTCTTTTCCTGTAATGCAAAGAAAAATAAAACTATTAATCAAAAGGGAAAAATGTAACCTTCTTATCAAAAGAGCATTACATTACACATTTTATGCTTTAGCAAATGCAGGTTGCTGAGATTCAAACTGTGCATTTACTTCATTTTGGACTATAAGACGCACCCATAATGAGAAGCATAAAAAATAGAAAATATGATTTTTACAGTATATATCCTATGGATGATATAGAGTTGATATGGTACAGACTTTGTACAAAAGGCAATGTCCTTTGATACTGCCATCCACAGTGCCTCATCAAATTACCTGCTATAGTGGCCCCTGACTACGCCAACCAAAGTGCCTCATCATATTACCAGATATAGTGCCACCTGACTATGCCAGCCATTGTGCCTCACTATATTGCCAGCTATAGTGCACCCTGAATATCCACAGAGCCTCACCATAATTAAAGCTGTAGTGTGCCCTGACTAAGCCAGTCATAGTGCCTCACCATATTACCAGCCATAGTGCCCCCTGACTATGCCAGCCACAGTGCCTCATCACATTGAAAGCAACAGTGGCCCCTGACTATGCCAACCACAGTGCCTCACCACAGTATCATCTATAGTGCCACCTGACTATGCCAGCCATTGTGCCTAACTATATAACTAGCTATAGTGCACCCTGACTAGCTACAGTGCCTCACCACAGTACCATCTATAGTGCCACCTGACTATGCCAGTCATAGTGCCTCACCATATTACCAGCCATAGTGCCTCATCACATTGAAATCCAGAGTGGTCCGTGACTATGCCAGCCACAGTGCCTCACCAAACTATCATCTATAGTGCCCCCTGACTATGCCAGCCACAGTGCCTCACCATATTACCAGCCATAGTGCCTCGTCACATTGAAATCCACAGTGGCCCGTGACTATGCCAGCCACAGTGCCATATTACCAGCTATAGTGCACCCTGACTAGCTACAGTGCCTCACCACAGTATCATCTATAGTGCGCCCTGACTATGCCAGTCATAGTGCCTCACCATATTACCAGCTATTAGAGACAGCCTTGCTGCCTGAGCGTACCCTGTCAGGAGCAGTAATAGGAGGCTGGAGTTCCTGGGCTGGATCTGTCCCGTGAACAGTATGGGGGGCCATGGCTACAAAAGTCCTGGCAGGGCAGACAGTGAACACATTTATTCTGCTGTGTGTACCAATGTGCGTATGACCTGCACACTGAACAGTCACTCTTTACAGAAATCTGTGTAGGATATGACAGTTCAGTGAGCAGATATGTAGACAGAGCACAGCACATGCTGTGTCCACAGAAAAGCACTGCCAGGACCTCTCCGTTACTAACAGAGCTCAGAGTGTCCGGCTTCTAATGCTGCATTCAGACCATTAGATGCACCGGAAGATGGATGCACAATTTCCAGCAGAAAAGGTGCCTCTAAGTAGTCCCAAAAATTAGGGGTCGACCGATATTGATTTTTTAGAGCCGATACCGATATTCATGAACTTTCAGGCCGATAGCCGATCTTTTATACCGATATTTTGCGCATTTTAATTTTTGGATTTTTTTTTTCTGTTACAGTGTTCAACGCTTTTAAAAAAAAAATATTTTAATAGTTTGGACTTTTTGGGCACGGTGATATGTTTTTTTTATTTATTGTTTATATATTTTATATGTAAAATTGGAAAAGGGTTAATTTATACTTAATATTTTGGTGTTTGTTACTATTTTAAATTTTTTTACTTTTTATTTTATTACTATTTCCCCCCCTAGGGGTAGAACCTGGGCTCTTTACATCCCATGTTCTATTCACCCTAATAGAGATCTATCAGGGTGAATAGGACCTGACACTGTCCCTGCTGCCCTGTGCTATGGGCACACAGCAGCAGGAACCATGGCAGCCAGGGCTTCAGGAGCGTCCTGGCTGCCATGGTAACCGATCGGAGCCCCAGCATTACACTGCTGGGGCTCCGATCAGAAGAGAGGAGGTGGGGGACCCTGTGGCCACTGCCACCAATGATATCAATACTGAAGGGATGGGGGGAGGAGGGGGATGGGGAGGACGAGGACGCACTGGCCACCAATGTTTTTTATACTGTGGACAGGAGGCGGGGCTGAGGCGCACTGGCCACCAATGATAATAAGGTTTAAGATATTACAAGCACATTGCCCAGACCCTGCCTCTGATAGATGGCTGCGATCAGCGGCAATTAACCCGCGTTAATTGCCGCGGATCGCAGCCATCTATCAGAGGCAGGGTCTGGGCAATGTGCTTGTAATATCTTAAACCTTATTATCATTGGTGGCCAGTGCGCCCTCAGCCCCGCCTCCTCTTCTCTCATTGGTGGCCAGTGCGCCCTCAGCCCCTCCTCCTCTTCGCTCCATTGGCAGGGCAGCGCAGCACAGGGGGAAGGAGGGACTGCCTCCTTCTCCCCTGTGCTGCTCAGGGAACATGGCCGCGCTGAGAGCAGCGCGGCAATGTTCTGTGATAGCACAGTCATCGGTATATCGGCCTGGTTAGGGGCCGATACCGATAACTGTGCAAATCATGAATATCGGCCAAACCGATAATCGGTCGACCCCTACCAAAAATACTATAATTCCTTTGTTACGTTTTGTGGCCTAGGATTATATAGGCACATGGACATCGCGTACCCTTTAAATACCACAATTGATGTGGGTCCTAGAAAACAGGTAGGCAATAGGCAGAATAGGCAATTACCAAGGGCAGTATTGCGGGGGCAAAATTTGCACTAAGAGATCAAGTCCATACGCAAATCTGGAGTCAGAATACATTTTTGTGATGGTGATGTTTATGGAAGGACAGATCTGAAATTCTATGGTACAGTTTCATCAATCACATCACTACTTCAATGTTTCCTATTGGAAAAAGGTCACAAGCTACCTTACCACCATCTCAAAATCTCCTATATGATTGGATTCTATTGCGATTATTGCGAGGTTGCTGGCAAATAATTTTTGCTGGTTTTCCTGCCTTTGCACTCCACAACGCACTCCCAAGACGAAGGGCACCTCAACCATTACTAGACAGAAGACCCCCTAAAGAAAGGGTGCACCACTCCCATCACTGTGCTTGGGCCCAGGGAGCATCAGGAAAGACCATAGCCACTATGAGTACTACTACTCCCACCATCGTCTTACTCGGCCACCACGCCCGTCCTCTCGCCTTCCACCCTGGCGAGAGAATAACTGCACTAATCAAAAAAAAATTAAAAAATACACGGTAAAAAATTCATTCTAACACTTCAGGCAGTAATAAATATTTGAGGTCCAGCACCAGCAAGTATTTTACGTTGGCCTTTAAGACGAGTCAGATCACAAAAGACTAAATCACAGCGTTAAAAAAATAGTTTCTCCTATAAGTCAGCTGCCATCATTTACAGACAATGTTCTTATATAAGCCTGGATCCAAAAACCTTGAGGTGTCCAGAACGAGGTAAGAATTGACAGCCGTTGCCCTCCCTGTCAGGTTTAATTGATGAGTTGGCTGAGACAGTTTTTGAGGCACTTGATCTATGTTACGAGAGTCAAGACTAATTTAAGGTTTGGTAGATGAGGAAAGTGGTGGACGGCATATTTCAGATTAAGCGCGCAGCTAATATTTTATTCCTTTCTGAATGGCTTGAAGCACAAAGTGACCTCTATAAATGTGGGCTCTCGGCGGGTCCGACTTATTCCACACTACACGTACATGGTAAAGCCGATCCACGTTATGTTCTAGAGCTGTTCGGGTCAATATCAGAACTTCTTCATGTATGGGTCTATTTACATCTGTCTTTTACAATTTTCACATATTGAACAATGATTAAAAGAAGCTAATCATGGCCAAGTAAAGATGCATCTTCATGGCCCGAGAATCGGAACGCTCGTTCACTGGGTGATCCTGTCGGTCATGCAGACACCACCGATCATGGCTTCTAAGCAGCAGATCGGGCCGGCCCTACAGCAATCTGCTGCTTAGAAGCCAAGATTCTGTATGAGGATGAGCGATCCCTCATCCTCATACAGTGAAGGAAATCCCTGCATGTGAATTAAGCGGTCTCCTTCACTGAACAAGCAGCCAACTGTCGGGATCGAACACTCCCTTCCCGACAATCGGTGGCTCAGTCGGCCTGTGTAATTCCAGTCTTGGGCTCTGTTCAAATTAATTAATGGGGTCCATCAGGTCTCCTTCAGGGTTCTGGTATTTTTGATGGTACTAGAACAGAAGATGTAGACTTAAAGGGCTTGTCCATTTTTCTATATTGATGACCTATCTTCGGAATGTCGACGGCGAATAGGTAAATAGTGAAGAGACGGCAGCAACTGCACCAGCGCTATGTTCTCTTCAAATAGCTGATTGGTGGGGTCCTCAATATAGGAAACAACCCCTTTAAAGGTTAAAAATGGTTCACAAAAATACAATCCCTCTGTCGCCCAAGATCTTTTGTGATTTTATACTAGTACGTGACTGGCTAATAGGCCCCTAAGTTCTACACTACTTTAAAGGAGGTTTGCGAGGAGTACAATATTGATGGCCTATCATCAGGATAGGTCATCTATATCTAATCTGTGGGGGTCTGACTCCCAGCAATCCTGGGAGGAGACCATGGTGCTCCACTGAGCAGAGTGGCCTCCTCACAGCACAAAACAAACACAGAAATGCAACCAGCACTCTGCAACCGGCACTCTGCAACCGGAACTCTGCCCTGCCTCTATGCTAGAGTTTAACAGAGGCGTCAGTGTACATTTTGATCAAAAAGTAATAAGCCACTCGCCGTGCCAAAAAAGGGTTAATAAGCAGGGTGGATCCAGCATGCATGCTGGGCCTGCACTCCCTGGATTTTATGTGGCTGTCGTGGCCCATAACAGGTAGGATTTAGCATTAGGACCACTCATAGAGGCGGCCTTGGCGCGGCGAGTGGCTTATTACGTTTTGATCAAAATGTACACTGACGCCTCTGAAACTGTAGCATAGAGGCAGGGCAGAGTGCTGGTTGCAGAGTGCTGGTTGCAGAGTGCTGTGTTTGTATGTACATTTTGCCATGGCTACGTGCACCTGCATACAGGGACGTGCTGACTGACCCCCTTTTTTTCTGTGAAGCACAGCATCATACATCGTATAGTGGCTGAGCTTAGTATTGCAGCTCAGGCTAATTCACTAGAATGGGACTGAGCTGCGCCTAGGCCATGTAACCAATGAATGCGACGTCAGTGGCTTGGAAAAAGCCATAGCACTCTCCAGAGCGTCGCAGCCTCTTTAAAACAGTTTTCGTCGGGGATACCGGGAGTCAGACCGACCACCATTCAGATATTGATGTAACCTGTGGATCAATCATCAAATTTTACTCCCTCAAAATCCCTTTATTCACACTTATTCTAGGATACCTACTGTAGCTTTAAAGCCAAACAAATGAACCTAAACGAAGACTGTAGAATATGAATAGGTCTATGACTACATTTACATAATCCAAACAAGAAGCCGGACCAACTCTTGGTTGTGTCCAGATTAAGATGCAATTCCAGCTGATCATTAGGGGGATCTTGGTGGCGATTGAAAGCACCTGTTGTAACAGCCGGGATCAAAGAAACGTCTGATCCTAACCTTCAACTCCTTAGATGCCGTGGTCACTACAGACATAGGCTTAATGGAACAGCTACATAAAAATTTCAAAACTGTGAATCTTGGAATGTGACGAGAAAAGAACTAAAAAAAAACATGCATGGTCCCTAAGGTTCAAAATAGGCTGGATCTTAAAGGGGTTAAATATAGCATTGCAATGGACACGCAGTAGGTGACACCACAGCCAAGCCAGTAAAATCTTTTCCATCAGTATATTCTGAAACCTAGGAAATCAACGGCATGGACTCCTGAGTTTGAGGGAATTGTCAGCAGCTGCCCATTTCAAGGTAAGAACACGAGAAATCAAACTCCCTGCCCTATCTTCTAGATACTTCCATGGACATCCATGCTTGTCCAAAGAGCTTACCTTCATGAAATCTTCTACAGGGTACGTCGCTGACGATGACCAGCCAAATAAGTGTTCATTTGCACCAACGTTCTATCCACGTAAGATGAGAGAATGTCTCAGTTATCCGTCCGCTCCCCAAGACTCAGAGCGCTGCACGTCTAAGGACCAGGGTGAGGTAAATGAAAATGTGCAGAATCACTCTCATGCTTCAGTAAACCTCAGAAGCTGAATTGTGAAAAGCGCTTGTTGAGGAGTACGTGTGTTGGTGTTTCACAGAACCATTACTTAAGAAGCTGCTGACACTACTGAATAATGACTCGAAATTAATGGAGAGCCTGAAGGATTACCTATCAAAGTGCAGCTCCGAACAAAGCGAGTTTTTTCCACAGTCCACCCCATGTCTCTCCATTGTAATTACTGCACTAGGACATCAAACATTTGTGTAGATTTTGTTCTAGGTAATAAGTGGCTTTTATTCTGTTTTGGGGGCGATATAGTAAAGAAATAGAAATTCTAGTTACAGATATAGATTTTTTTTTTTATCTAATATCCGTACGGGGAAAATTTGAGTCAATTTTGTATATTAGGATTCCTTCACAGCATTTTTTTTTAATGAAAGCCATAAATTTCAAAGGTTTTTCGTGGCATCGGTGGCATATTTTAAATCTTTTTTTACATTTTTAGCAAATTTTTTTTATTGTTATTCATTTACCATTTTTTGCTTCCTTTTGTAAGGTCTAATGGGAAAATGGCAAAAAGAGACCAAGGGCAAAAAATGCCACCGAAAAACCACAAAAAAAAACACATTGGGGGGGAATATATCCTGAGGGGAATATTCAAAGTCAGTTTTCCTTGAGTCAACATTGATGTACTATGCATGTTGTTAAATTTGGCTCATCTTTATACCTAACTCTTTGGTCTAGATATGCCACTCAAGTTTATCTGCGCCACCCTCCTACCGGAGTGACTTTGGGACTTTTTTTTTAAACTTTTTACCTAAAGTTACAGTCATAAATCTGGAGTGGAACACTCACATTAAGCTGACCGGTGGCATTTGGTGTCTGTTGGATCAATACAGAATTGGGCAGAAAAGAAGAACCCAGCAATTTGACTGTATGAAACTGGGTTGGTAGGGGGGTCTACAGATGTATTAAAGCACAATATAACAGAGGACAAAGAGTCACAATACTCTTGTGTGCATGGGGCGTTAGGCTGTGGTTCCCAATATGTAGAAGAGCAGAACAGAAATCTTGTAAGCTAAGTAATTTCCCAAATCAGGACAGTTTAAGCATGGTGCTGGATGGCCTTGAAAAGACCAGTTCTGTATGGAGACTTTCCGGGAAGTACTCTATGGTATGGAGACTTATTGGCAATGCTCCATGGGAAACGAATGTGCAAAGAGGTAACTCCCAAGAAAGAGACCCATCTCGCCAGCGCCACCTATTGGAAGTGGCTCCCTATCAGTCAAGGTCCAATTTTCCTACATGTCTTGGGATCTTGACTCCTTGGGAGCCACTTCCAATAGGTGGTGCTGGCGAGATGGGTCTCTTTCTTGGAAGATCCCTCTTTGCATATCCAAATCCGGTCACAAATCGGTATGGTGGGTTCATTAAACGCGACAAATGTACTAAATATGGGAACCAGTGGTGCAAGGACCGCCATATTCCTAGTTATTATGTTTGCTGTAAAAGTATGGTATATTTTTTTATGGGTATATGTCATAGTGTGATTCACAATCATATACAGTATGTACTTATGTATTTGTATTGCCAGGCCAGCAGCCATTGATGAATGGGATTAAGGCTGCATATAGAGGATGGGCCCGTTTGCTGGTCACACTTGGGACAGGGGACAGCAGACTCTCCGGCAACTTTTTATCAGCAGGGGGCTTCATAGCCAGACACTGAACAATAATTTGTAATCCCTCATAACTGGTTCAGAAGGGGGCGGATGTCCCCACAATCCAGCTCATCACCTCTGGTATGATGGGGTCATCGCATGGACACCAGACATGGCGTATCAACTCGCCTTCATCTTCTTAAAATAAGGATCTCATCTTCCGAGTGTCGTGGACGTGCCACGTTTGATATGCTAGGACTCGGAACGATGAGATATGAATTATGAAGAAGGGCTGGGGCCTGTATTGTCACCAGGGCAACTGGGAAAATATCTTTGATAATTTCCTACCTGTACCATAGTTGGCCAGCCGGCTGCATGGGTAATGAAGCCCAGCCTAGAGGGGCTGAGTAAGAGGTGTGAGGGAGAATCCCCCTCATGGCCTTCCACCGGAGGAAAGACATAAAAATGTAATTCCTGGGATATTTGGGTATCACAAAGTAGAAGATCCAATAGCTTTGGTTTGTGCACCAGTATTCTGCCCAAATCTCCTGGAGGAAAGGACTTTTACCACGCTAGAACTTTCTTAGTTTTCCCCTTTTTGTCCATGTCTCTTGTTAATCATTCTTTGTAACCAAGTGCTGTCTATTTTTTATACATTAAACCTAAAAGTTTGATGGTTTGTCTTGTAACCTTAAGAACCTGTTCGCTCCATGAAGAGTGTGTGTGCAGTCGGAGGCTGAATGTTGTTTTTCGTGAGGCTTACTATCGTGTGTGTGTGCCTGCTTGTGAGTGGAACGTGTCCTGTTTACCTTATAACGGACGGGCAGTGGCAGTGAACGTTTCGTGTTAGTGCGTGGGTGTGCTTGCCGGCTTCAGGTGGCGATTTATGCTCCAGTTACAGCCCGGCGCAGCGGGTGTGGGCATGAAATGAATCGGCCTGAAGGGCTTGGGCAACCCTTGTCACGTGACGCGATGGGCAGGTTTGGTCCCCGGTACGTGACAGTAGCCATAAGGCGCCCTAAGGAAGAGAAATAAGTTGTGCCAAAAGCTGACAAATTATATGACTGTCTGCCAAGTTGGCATATACGGCGTAGTAGGTGGCAATGTCACCAGCACATTCTATTACATTAGTCATACATTTCCCATTACTATTATCTTATAGTAAAATTGTTCAGGATATATATATATATTTTGAAATTAGAAGAAAGCAGGGAGATTTTGTTCTCTGACTTTTTGAACGTTTTCATAGTATCACTCTTTGACATTCACACTTGCAGAATACCACTGTGTGCAATTTGAGTAACTGCAGTAATAAAACTATTCTTCTGTCACAAAGCCATATGTTTTATTTACTGCCTTCTACAGCACAAAATAAAACATGTTTAGGAGCCAGAAGGAGATGGATAATGTTATTCCAAGAAGACCCGCTTAGCATCATGCATGCAGAGGCTCCAAGATCAGTAGAATTTCAAGGGCTAATTTGCTGCATGCACGTGTACATTAAAGGGGTATTTCCATCACAGAAAGCTAGAATGCGCTAGGACTTTCTGAACAGTGCCGATCCGACTGCAAAGACCATCACTGATCCTGAGAATCATGAGGCCCCATCACTGGTTTAGTGCTGCAAGCTATTCCTGCTTCTCCATGCTCCCGACTTCCCATTGTGCAGCACAGCTGCAATCGAGTCATGGGACGGGGAATCGGGAGTACCAGGCCTGCTAAACACCGTAGAGGTCCGTGCAAAGTCACATGCACATTTCCTATATAAAGAATCTGTAGTCACTCCATGCACCACTGGACGGTGCTTTCTCTTTTGAAGTTTCCCTCGCATCAGCTAATCCCACTCGACCGAATTTGCTGCCAACCTCCCCTATCATACCACACCACCATACATATACTGACACATGCTCGAGATCCATGGTATAGCAGCTTATGAGTGAGTAGCTGTGAAGCTTGGTAGGGAATCTGGATTTGGTGGTTCCATTCTGGTTTACAATTCGTAATGAATGGTCACGGGGCTGATTAAGAACTGGTGGCACAACGTCCACAGAACCAATACCTCACCAGATCCTGCCCACCTGTACATATATTGATCTCACATATGTCTTCCTTTAGTCGTGACCCCTGGAACTCTGATGGCAGAATGGATGTTGGCCTTGAGAGTACTAAAAAATTGTCCATTTAATAAACTTTCTATAAATAAGTTGTACTGGCGACTATAAGAAACTTTGTAATATATCTTATCAGAGAAAAATGCCCTTTTCTCCGACATGGGCAGATCACTTCTGTTTACCCCTCTCTATAGAATTCTATAGGAAGCATGTCTGAGTGTGTCTACCTCTGCACTTCCCCACTACTCCTCCCTTCTCCCTAGACTTGGGTAGAATGTCTGTGTGTGTCTCAGGACTTCCCCAATCCTCCTCACCCGTCTCTCTCCATAGACCTCTATGGACAGCCTGATCCTTTAGTGAGCTGCCAGTCTGGCTTGTCTCTACAGATGGATTTAGCAGAGAATGTTAGTTTAGATAAGGGGAGAAACAGATATTTTAGTCTGATAACGTATATTACAATGTTTCTTATGGTCATCTGTACTATTGATTTATGCAATAAATTTTGCTGAAAGTGACCAGGCTGATAATTTTGGCAGGACCGGCCAACCATCTGAGTAGGCAGATT
The DNA here is from genome assembly GCA_033119425.1 of Bufotes viridis. NCBI lineage: Eukaryota > Metazoa > Chordata > Amphibia > Anura > Bufonidae > Bufotes > Bufotes viridis. The sequence goes on along the minus strand of CM065593.1, from coordinate 38,411,046 downwards.
TCAGGGGAGAAAAGGATAGGGAGGTTGGATTTCAACTGTTCGATCTTTTTGTTCTTGGGAAGAAAGCCACAGCCAGAGGAATCTAGTAGTGGCTACATCCCCTTTTACAACTGAGAACACACACATGCTTGGCTGAAGCGGGCAGACATTTGTATGAGGGGATCGATGTCGACCAAACAAGTGTATAGCCATCATGGTCATCAGTTTGGGCATCCCTTGTTCGAAATGCGGGCCTGCCTAAGAAAGTGTAGGTTCCACCAGCTGATATTGCCAGAAGGACAGCTGAACTTAAAAAGGCTGTCCCAAATTACACCACTCATGTCCATGGACTGTGTCTGGTATTGCAGATCAGCTCCCTTCACTTAGAACTCATGCACACGACCGTATGTATTTTACTGTCCGCAAAACACGGATCTGCAAAAAAAATACGGATGACATTTTTTTTCCGGATCCATTGTAACAATGCCTGTCCTTGTCCACAAAATGGACAGGAATAAGGCATGTTCTTTTTTTCTGCAGAACTGACTTGCGGATATACCGAAACGGAATGTACACTTGTCATTTCCGTTTTTTTGCGGACCCATTGAAGTGAATGGTTCTGCATACGGGCTGCAAAAAAATGGAATGGATTAGTTGCAACGCCAATAGGGGAACCCTCCCTCTGCCTGCTCAGCATGCCCAGAGGGCAGAAGAAAAAGAAAGGGCTTCTACAGCACATGACTCTTTAACTAGTCGGGTCAATGGTAAATTTTATTTGCTTTTTAGCCGTTGCTTTACTACCTTAGTCTCTGTACACAGGGCATGAAGCAAAAACAGTTGTGCCACTACGGCCTGATTTGTCCTTTTTGCTTTATGCGTACATATTACGATATGCAGTAAAACAAAAATGCAATAAAAAGTCTGATATAAACTAAATCGCTCAGAAAAACAACACAGACATTAAACAGCAGAACACAAACCCACCCCATCTCCCGCCACATTGTATCAGACATAAACAACAATAATTTAATTAACAAACACAATAGAGGCAAATGAAACGATAAAAAAGGTCTAAAAGATATGATGGCGGTAACGATGAAGAATCAGCACTGGTTATAGGAGCATTAAGAACTGAACCGAAGTAAATATTTTAATACCATAAAGGCTTCCATTAAATCGAGCCTCGTCAGTTTAATGACTTTCCACAGTCTTTATAGTATATCCCTTTCCTTGGCTAATTAAAGATTAGTTAAAAGGAAACAATTATAAGTGAAACTTAAAGGTTTCTAAAATTTAATTAACATTCGCCTAAGCCCAGAAAGCTGAAGAACTTAAAAAAAAAAAAAAAAAGTCATGTTACAGGGTTAAAAATAGGAAGCAAAAATTAGGAATTTAATTACCATGGTCTTATTTTTTCAGTATTTGGAATATTAGACTATAAAACGTACCTCCGCCTGAAGGTAGAACATCAACATCCTGGGTGTTAATGTAAATATGTAATGAGGCCCCTATCCAGCATGTGTCATTTATAATACTGGTGACTTTATAAAAGCCCAAGTTTCTGTGCAAAACGTAGTTTGCACAAAAACATGCTTGCAAATCCCCCCCAATGTCTCACAATTAGGCCTCATGCACACGACCGTTGTTTTGGTCCGCGTCCGAGCCGCATTTTTTAATTTTGCGGCTCGGGCGCGGACCCATTCACTTCAAATGAAGCGTGCTGTCCGCTGCTCCATTCCGTGGCCCCGTTTTGCGGACAAGAATAGGCGTTTCTACAATGGGCCGCGTTCCGTAAACTGCAGAACGAAACGCGGAGCAGCTTCTGTGTTTTGCGGATCCACTGTTTGCGGACCGCAAAACACATACGGTCGTGTGCATGAGGCCTTACTGGTGGACTAGCACATACGTGACCCATGTCACGTGGTCAAATTAATAGTTGGAAAATGAGGCCCTATGTCAGTACTCAGAGGCGGCACTCAGACCCCTGGAAAAAGTCTATGGTGCCCAATATGCCTTAGACTTCTCCTGCCATTTATCAGCGCAGGGCGCACTATGAACAGCACAGGCAGCGCACTGAATGTAGGCCGGATATTATAGCTAAATAATACATTGAAGATATACTATATGGGTATTCAGGTTATATTGCCGTGTTGGCACTTTGCGATAAATAAGTGGGTTTTGGGTTGCAGTTTGGGCCCCCGGTCTATAAAAGGTTCGCCATCATTACCCTATATAATATTCTTGCCCTGGGACCTTCTGTTATAATCCGTACCTCTCTTAGGATTTCTCTTGATTTCAATGGAGCAGGGTACAACTGGTCAGAAATATAATAATGCTGTAAGACATGTCTTATTATATATTGTTTTATTTTATCTCTATATATAAACATATATCATTATTATTATTACTATTATTATATTATAATGCATATTAAAAGGGTTTTCCCACAATGGACAGTCTTATAGACATTGAATGGAGCAGCACTGCGCATGCTCACTACGGGGGGCGCTCAGGACCCCTGTTCTATTGTGATCAGATGATAAATGTCTATTGGAGTAAAACTCTCTTTACAGTAAATCTTTAGATGGCCCCAGGTGTTTGTGGGCCCTTGAGAAACAGTCACAACATGCCTACCCCTCCAGGGCCCTGGCATCTGCTCCTACCCTAACCCAAATCTATACAAGATACACTGACCAAATGGGCATAACTATAGACATATGGGTGTGAAGCCCAAAGGTTGGCGAGATTCAGGGGTAAGAACATGGTGGTAATAACAATATGGCGGCTTCTGATATATGGCGCTATTATACATAGATATGCATTATGGTTTCTTATGCTGCTGTTTTATTTCCATCCTATTTTCTTATGGGGCCCTATAAATTATAGTTATGGCCCTGCATTAATGTAGCAAATCAAATGCTACTCATAGAGCTGAATATGTTCAATTTCAACTCTGCTACATCTGTTCAGCAACAGAATGCACACCATCCAAGCACATGGTAAGCGCATACGCAGCCGGCGTGTAAATCTGTGATCCCTGCCCTACTGCATTTTGGGAAAGGTCGACTTGCCATATTCCGGGCCGGATTTCGCATAGGCTGCTACAATACAATATTATTATTATTATTTTTAATTCTCAGCAATGCACTATGTTCCAGGACTATAAATTAAAGTTAAGCACCAGGCAGACATCCTTTGAAGAGAAAGAAAAAGCAGCATAAAAGCGGCCTCGTTTGAAAGTGAAAGTACTGATTAATCCCGACCGTGCCAGCGTAAGCTTTTTCAGCTGTGCAATTATATAATGCTCCCTATTTGTACGCTTCGCTTCAAGACAGTCAAAAGAATTTTACCATCCAGCCGCCGCCAAACATTTCATATCAAAGACAATAAAAATAAAAGATTAATCTTATAGGAAGACATTTGCAGATTAAACCCCGGGATTAGTGCATTTCTACATGAAGCTGAAACAACCGGCGGCCTGTTCTCTCCCTATCTACACCCCTCCATCAGTCCCTGCACATCTGGGAGCGGGCAAAACACCGTCTTCATGCAAATGTAATGCATCCATCCCTGAGCCATCTATTCCTCCTATGCTCGGTGCAACGGTGCAAGCAGCCTGGTAATCAGCAGCCGCAACCTCCCTAATTATTAGTAAATTATTGTCTGCCTTCGATGCATAATTACCTGTCAGGCTTGATGCAGGATCTGGGGACGAAACGAAGTGGCACTTCAGCACGTTGCCGTCTTGTCCTGACGGTATAGCCCTGGGCATTCACTGCCGACCCAACGGAGACGTGGGGAAAGCAAAAGAGGAGGGTCACCGTTTAATGCTGTTACCATGTGCTGTATATAGCTGGAGGTCAAGTAAGAATTTACCCTTTAAGGAGGATTAAGGTACTTAGCTGATTACTGCTTGGCCGGTATTGCCTGCAAAATGCATGTTGTAACCCTTGACGATCTGGGGATATTATTAATATATAGAAATATAATTCTAAATTTAGATTTGGCAAACAATAAATAGAGAAAAAGGGCAGAGGATAGGCTCGAATCTCTGATGCGGCGGTGACTTCAATGTAACAATCCCAATTAGGTGTTTAGTTATAGAAGTTAGAAAAAAAATCTATTTAATCACCAAAGAAATTATGACATAAATAAATACAAAAATAGATTAACAAGATGGGTCTTTTGCATTAAGAAAATCATTTTTTCTCTGCTGCTACTGCTTGAACATTACTACTCGAAATTACCTAAATAACTGCAAAATCAGAAGTGTATCATCAGAAAATTACTAATTATTAAACTCAGGTTTTTATTATAGGCATTTATTTACTATATTAATATCATTTTTATGCGATATTATTATTATTATTATTTTATTAAAACAAATCCTAAAATAATCCAGTTCTCATACTGCCCACCAGAACGGTTCTGACAGCTTTCTGCAGCTTACTTTTTAGCTTTGCTGTGTAGACTGGGACAGAATAGTAATCGCATAATCATTAGAGGGAAGTGGGGCCAGGATAAATGACCGATGACTGTTAGAAGCCTCGATTAAGCAAGATAGCAACACTATACACTCAGATAAATTCTGCATGCTGCCCCCCATCACTCCCCGATCTCTGGCAGAAGGGGCTTTTCTTTATCTCTTGATGATTGATTTTTTTTTTTGTCCATAAAATCCCATTAATTGAAGCTGCCTAACACATTCTTCCCTGCACTGCCTACGCAGATGATACAGGAAAGACAGGAATTTGTATTTCCAATATGGCTGCTCCCATTGACGTTTATAAACATAAAAAATAAATGGCTATAACATAGATAATAATAATAATAATAATAATATAAATAATAATAAACTAGATTTTTCTTATAACAACTTATATGTAAATAATCAAATATTACATACTTTGTACATTCACTTTAAAGGGACTTCCAGTAATTTTATTTTAAAAAAAACGGAACCAGCCCTGGATCCAGAGATCTCCCCATTCATTGCTCTGCTAGAAGGGGAGTGTCTTTTCTGCTGTAGCTAAGGGGGCATGTCAAAAAATTTGGCCAGGCCTCAGGTTTTGAGGTCAATTGGACCAAATCAGTCCTGCTCCCATTAAGTAGAGCTCTCCAACAAGGGGGGGCCCGAGCTGAGGGCCCTCTTAGTTACAGACTCAATAGAATACCTGGGAATCAGGATAAGTCCGGTCATTCAGGACTACTGTAAATAAAATATCCTGCCTACTATTGAAAAAATTAAGGGTAAAATTCAAGTGGGGCAAAAACTTAACTTAGCTAAGGCGACAGAATAGCATTGATAAAAATTATCTTATTACCGCAAATTCTATACAAAATTGTGTCATGCCCAATATGGATAGAGTTTATTAAGCCAGACTTTGTGGCTGCCTTCCTCTTTATGCTGTGGATAGGGTTCCCAACCCCTGATACAGTTAAATCAGAAATCACAGCAGGTTGATATGCTTCTATGTTCAGTTTTATTAAATAGTAATTTGCGGCATAAACGTGCGAACGTTTTCGGCCGTGTTGGCCTTCGTCAGGCACTGAGCCGCTGTATGGATCAGACGTGTCTGGTGTATTGGGGCGCTATGGCCGCCCCAATACACCAATTTGAACGCCTCTTTAATGATCTTATTTGGGGAGTCCGTTTAAAGCAGAATTATCTCTGGTTATCCCATGAAGATGGGGGTCTATCTATACCCTTTTTGCAGGGTTACTACTTAGCAGCTCAGATACAGTGGCTTCTGAGGGGATCAGATCCGATTAATCAAATATTTTACCGCCGAGTATACAGGACGCCATCATAACATTTTCAGTATACTGGAGACTGGAGGTATTTGGAAGCAAGCGGTAGGAAATGCCTACTTTGCCGCAATATACATTTGGTTTGGACGAGGATTAAAAAAAAATTGGGGGATTTCCTACGCCACGAAATTTACACCGTTATGGCACAATAATAACCTTAGAGAGTTTATGTTAATTGAAGATGATAGATATTGGGAGATAAAAGGTATTACACTAGTGGATCACATAGTCACTAATGGATTTTTGAAAAAGATAGATGAGTTAACAAGGGAACAAGTAAGTAGTCCACTTACTGTATACAGAGATAATCAATTAAAGCATGCGTTCTTATGCACTATAGATAAAAAGTATCTACAAGTTAGGGCCCACGAGTTTATGGAAGTTTAGCTAGTATTATCACATTTAAGAGTGAGGAAAGGAGGGCGCAAGAACCCGGTCTGAGTATTACTATTAATTGGAAGCAAATCTATAAAAATATCAAGAAATCCTCGTTATCAAGTAATCATAGGTTAGTGCAATATAATATACGCCTATACTAGTATCCGTCCATGCTCCACAGGATCTATGACAACTCGAAGTTTATCTGTCGGAAATGTAACAATGATTCAGCAGACTTTTTACATATGATCTGGGCACGTCCGGTGATTTGTGTTTTTTGGGATAAGGTACTTGAGAGTAGAACTATATTTAATGTAGAAACTGCAATACTCGGATATGTGCAATCCCCCACAAAGTCTTATATGCGTGAGGACCTTCTTTGGCTAAAGACATTATTATTAGCTAGAGTTATTATAGTCAGAGATTGGGGCTCAGACAGACATCCTAGTTTCTCGGACTGGTTTTCTCTGGTTGACAGGGTTAAGAACTACGAGAGGTGCGTCTCACAGAGCCATCAGCAGATAGAGAAGTGGAAAAAAATATGGTCCTTGTGGATCTAACTGGGGACTGATTTATTTATTTATCAAATTATTATTTATTTATTTTCTTCTTCGGGGGTTTATTATGGTTTCATCAACAATTCAGGGCGGCCGGGCCCCCGAGACAATGAGGGGTGGGTGGTGGGGCGGTTTCATAAATGTATGTATTATGATATTTAATAATATTACTATTTATTTGTTTTTTTTTTATAAATGTATTAAAAAAGGATGTTAATGTAAAATTTAATGGCACTCTGCAACCAGCACTCTGCCCTGCCTCCATGCTGGATGTTGACTGAGGCATTAGTGTACATTTTGGCCAAAGCGTAATAAGCCACTCACCACGTCAAGGTCGCCTCTATGAGTGGTCCCTAACACTAGTTCCTACCTGTTATGGGCCATGACAGCCACACAAAATCCAGGGAGCGCAGGTGCAGCATGCATGCCAGGTACACTCTGCTTGTAACCCCGTCTGATGCCATAACGGCTCCAATCAGATCCAGGGATGCAAGTACCAACATGCATGCTGAGCCCACTATATACTTCTCCTGGAGCCAAATGGCTACTGGTAGGCGCTATAAAAGCAGACTCAGTTTTATACTGACTTTAAGACCAGCCTCCAGGGCAGACTAATTTGTCAGGTGTGCACGACTGCATGGAGATCGCCACGCCTCCAATATATACTACAAAGAAAAAAAGATGGGGGGTTCAGTCAGCACAACCCTATATGCAGGTGCACATTGCTATGGCACCTGCATTTGGCTCCAGGAGAAGTATATAGTGGGCTCAGCATGCATGTTGGTACTTGCATCCCTGGATCTGTTTGGAGCCGTTATGGCACCAGACGGGGTTACAAGCAGAGTGTACCTGGCATGCATGCTGCACCTGAGCTCCCTGGATTTTGTGTGGCTGTCATGGCCCATAACAGGTAGGAACTAGTGTTAGTGACCACTCATGGAGGCGACCTTGACGTGGTGAGTGGCTTATTACGCTTTGGCCAAAATGTACACTAAGGCCTCATTCAACATCCAGCATGGAGGCAGGGCAGAGTGCTGGTTGCAGAGTGCCATTGCATTTTTGTTTTTGCACTTGTATGTGTATTTCGCCATAGCAATGTGCACCTGCATATAGGGTTGTGCTGACTGCATCCCCCACCTTTTTTAAATGGAAAATTTACTTTGGAGGGTATCACTGTCATGCTCCTTTTTTGTCTAGTTTTATAAAGAAAATTAATAAAAATATTTAAATAAAAAGGGGGCGTGTCTCAGCTCTACCTATCACAGCTCAGGAAGGAGTTGAAAGATGAAACTGAGCATGTGCGGCCACCTCAGAGAGCAGGAAAAAGAAATAAGAAAAAAACTAATTGCAGGTGGCGCTATACAGATACATTTTATTAAATAACTCAGTGGCTATGCTAAAATTTTAATTACATGCAATTACAAAAGTATTCAGATCCAGGTGCTGGTTTGAAAACTGTAGAATATTTTTCATCAGACAACCCCTTTAAGACAAAGTAACCAAATAAAAGAATATTAACCTCTATGATATCATGCTGACCCTGTTCCAATGCTTCCCAGCATGGTCTCTGCTGGTCTCTAATTCCTTCTTGACACAGTCATTGACTGCTGCAGCCAATTACTGGCTATAGTGTGTCACCCAACCAGCCACTTGTTGGCTGCATCATCACATGTCCCATTGGAATGGGAGTGAGGAGGGTATTACTTGTGTTATATTTTTTTTAAGAATTCCTTATTTTTTTATTTTATTTTTGAACGGCTGAACAACGCCCTTAATCAACTCAAATCCATTTAAAGTTATTTTGCAGTCCGTACATTCGGCACTAGAAATCCTCAGACGATTCCCCCTACCAGACAATGGGGCTCTCATTAAGTGATTCTAGTCTGCAACTGTATATACCTAATGAACATAAATCGGTGGTCAATGGAGGAGCCTAGCAGGAGGTTATTCACCGATGATCTCGCGGAGTGAATCAATTCTAAGAACAACACCCTTATTGATGAAAACTTAATGGGCACACTACTAATTAAACAAATTTGAAAATCCTGCAATGCTACAAGGACATAAAACGCAACTACTCCTGGAATTACGGAGTTTGCAAAGTCATGAGACTGCAGCAGCCGTTCTGAATCTGCACTGTACATCTTTTCCATGACAAATGCAGCTCTCACCAATATGTCCCAGCCTGCTGTCTCCTGTTCCATCAAGCCTCCATCACAGTCTGGATGCGGATACCACACATTCTTCACACCTCTTCTTTGCCCCATAAACATGTTAGTAAAGGAACAGTCCCATCATTAGATATTAAAATAAATGTATAACTAGTTTTTCACTGGAACCATAAAAAAAAAATGCTTCTGGGTCCACGGCGGCCGCTGCAATTATTCTGATCCCCTCTAATGTGTATGGGGCTGGTAAGAAGAAACTGATTCTTGTGCACAATAGCTCGCCGCCTCTGTACGAGAGGATTTTCGGACTGGAGCTGCCTTATCTAACAGTAAATAAATATCGTTCAATGACCCCTTTAACTACTGTCTTTCTTTGACCCTTTCTATGCCGCTTTCCGACTTTATTTGACATGATAGTTTCTCTGTCTGATTACGTTGCGCGGAAAATCCCCCTTCCCCTACCCTATACTGTAGGTTAATCTCCATTCGTTGACTTTTGTATGAAAAATCGTGCAGAACAGCAATTTTCCAAAATCACTAATCCACTTTTTCCATTGCTAGTTGGAAAGAAAACTGCTAGTAGGAGGTTTCTCACCATGAGGGTATATATACTGCAGACTCTCTGGGGCAGCAATGGTAGCAACAAAGTAGATGAGATTTAAAGGAGTTATCCCATGAAAAGGAGTGGCATACCTTCAATGGAGGCAGTCCCCCCCCCACCCTTCCCAACTGCTATAGTACCTGGGGGCCCAGTGCTTAAAGGAGCGGTGTCATCACAGCATGCTCTCTATTCAATGCTATGGGAGTTCTGAAAATAAACTCCCATAGAAATAAATTGAAAGCGCACTGTGCATGCAGAACCATCATTATAGCAGTTCAGGATCAGCACTCTGGAGCGTGGCCATGCTTCTGCAGTGCACCTTCATTCACTTTCGGGGTCTCATTCTACAGAAAAGTGTGGGTCCCAGAGGTGGGACCTACACCAATATGACATTGGTGGCATATCGTAGCAATATGCCACCAATTAGAGTTGAGCGAACCTCTGTTTTAAGTTCGTTTTCCAAAGTTCGGGTTCGGGTTATCCAAGCATCCCGTTATGGATTCCGCTACCACAGATCATAACGGCATTTGGAACACGGGGTGAAGGACCTGGGGTGACGTCACAGTCATGTGATCAGTGCAGGGGGCGTGGCTCAGTACTGGATTGGATAAGAGGTCTGAGGCTACCACCTCTTATCTAATCCAGTACTGAGCCACGCCCCCTGCACTGATCACATGACGGTGACGTCACCCCAGGTCCTCCGTGTTGTCCAAGGTTCGGGTTCATTGAAGAATCCCCTTAGAGATTCCAAATGCCGTTATGGTCCGTGGTAGCGGAATCCATAACGGGATGCTTGGATAACCCGAACTTTGGAAAACGAACTTAAAACAGAAGTTCGCTCAACTATACCACCAATGTCTCAGATGAGACAACCACTTTAACTCCTTTATCTTCTCACGGCAAGAAAACACTGCATTTTCATGCAGCCACCACTTGAGGGAGTTCAAGGCATAGAGATTATTTCAGCTTCCAGTAAATGATAATGTATAAATTCCTATCCACGGAGCTCCCCATAGTGGTGGCTGCAGATGAACAGCTTTATAATAGAAAGGAAGCAGATTTATAAATTTATTTTTGCCAGCTGTCTAGTGTAAATACATTGAGAAATACGATGGTCAGAATGAGTGCCATATTTATGAAGCACCGGTTCCACCTATTTTTTACACTGCTAGGCGGACGCATCGTGGACTGGAAGCATTACCGTATTTTTCACTTTAAAAGACGCGCTTTTCTCCCCCAAAAGTGTGTGTGTGGGGGGGGGGGGGGAATGGCAGTGCGTCTTATAAAGCGAAAAATACGGTATGTCTTGGAATTGACGTCTCAATGTATCTTCTATATCCATGGTCAGACTGGTCCACCAGAGTACCCAAGCTCTAACAATACCCAAGCTCTAACAATAATGGACCCCTAATAGAAAAGCGCCCTTAAGGTCCTGTGTGCACAGAGGGTGGGCCCTCAGAATAATTTCCTCCGCTGGCCCCAAGGGACTTCAGTATGATACTGCTGTATCATTATTATATTCCATATAAAGAATCAAATCCAATTGCTGCAATACAGAGCAAAGGCACACGACTGCACCGTGTTTTGCGGATCCACAAAATACAGATGCCGCCCATGTGTGTTCCGCAATTTGCCGCAAAATGGACAAGAATAGGACATGTTCTATTTTATTTTTTGCTGGGCCACGGAACAGAGCAACGAATGCAGACAGCACACAGAGTGCTGTCCGCATCTTTTGCGGCCCCAAAAAATGCAGCTCGGATGCAGACCCAAACAGCGGTCGTGTGCATGAGCCCTTACCCCAGAACTGCGCCTATAAAACAGATGTACAGCCTGAGATGTAATAACCCGAGATGGATTTCCTGCGTACGGAGAGCTGCACAGAATCCAACCGACCAGGACTCCCTTTGACGCCTCAGCCACCCACTTTCAGTAAACCATAATGCAATGTTCCGGCTGGAAGTCGCGAGAAAATAAATCAAACAATCTCTAATAATGTTACACAAAGTCAAAGTTGCCTAAAGCAGAAAATTAATTGCACAGCGGCTCTTAGATCGTCTTGATCGACGTATGCTCGGATATTCGCTAGACCGACTGTATCTGTTTATCTTAAACTCTGTGGGCTGCAAATATGATCTGCTTCCCACAAAAGGGAAATGGAGAGGTTAGAGACACCGTATAAACGGATTAATTGAAATGTATAATAGATTATGTGCGGTGTATCTGATTTTACACTGAAAATCCATTGTGTCTCAGCCGCTTATCACACAAGGTAAAGAAATGGCTCTCGTGGCAGGAGAAAGATATTAGATTCTATAGTCAGAGGCTGAGACAGGTAGAAGAGGGCTGTTTCGGGAGACAAAGGGGTGGTGCCACAAAAACATATTCTACATTCTTCAAACCAGCCCCTGGATCTGAATACTTTTCTAATTGCATGTAATAAAAAATTTAGTACAGCCACTGAGCTATTGAATAAAATGGATTTGTATAGCGCCACCTGCTGTCTGTTCTTTTCCTTATTTCTCCGTCCACTTCATCGAGGAGGTCGCACACGCTCAGTTTAAATCTTCAACTGTCACCAGTTATATCTACTGTTAGAAGCTGTGACAGTTACAGGGAAACTGTCTATGATAAATTCCTGGTTTGCCTTGGTGGCCACAGACTCCCTTTAAAGGGCTTCTGTCATCACGTTTTGACATTATAAGCTGTCTGACATTAGCTATGTGCTAATGTCAGAGCAGCTTGATAATGTCTTTTTTACAAAAATCCGAGTTATATTCGGGCCAAAAAACGTACTTTTATAATATGTAAATTAGCCTCTAGGAGCAGGGGCACCAGCATCCACTGCTCACTGCGCCTGCGCCGAATACAGAGCGGCCGTGTAGGCGCTGGATTTCAGAAGGAGACAGTGGTGGAGGATCGCTGCCCGGCACTGTCACTCAAAGTAAGAAGGGGCGTGCCAGCAGGTTGCCGCACGGAGCTTCAAGGAGCAGGGCAACGCCCCCCTGCTCCTAGAGGCTAATTTACATATTATAAAAGTACGTTTTTTGGCCCGAATATAACTTTTTGTAAAAAAGACATTATCAAGCTGCTCTGACATTAGCACATAGCTAACGTCAGACAGCTTATAATGTCAAAACGTGATGACAGAAACCCTTTAAGATCCTGGCTACAAAAAGTGTCCCTTCGGATTCATGGACACAAACGTGTGCCAACTGATTCGTGCATCGGGGACCGCAATTTGCAGTCTCCAATGCACGGGCACCATCCGTGCGGTTGCCGTACACGGATCCAAACCCATTTAACTTGAATAGGTGCGTGATCCGTCCGAACAGCAATAAAAATAGAACACGTTCTATTTTTTTGGGGTGTGGAGGCACGGAGAGAAATCTCACGGAAAAGCTCTACGTTGCTTCCGTGGCGTTCCGTGCCTCCGTTCCGCACTGCTCCTTCCGGATTGTGGACCCATTATGCAATGCGGGCACGGCCAGGCAACAGCCGTGTGCATGAGCCCTTACTATAGAGGTCCTGGAAATGTAAACTGTGCAACACCCTTTATATTCCCCAAGGGTGCCTTCTATGTGCCATTTTGATATACTGTCGTTTTTTTTATACAATTTCTGAAGTCCTGGCTTTGGTTTGAAAAACTGCACATGTGAAAGCGCCCTTATAGCTATGCCGCAGATTATAAATGATGCCCTGCAACCTGGAAGTTCTTACTGTAGATATCAAATCATAGTCTCAGCACATTTACAGTCCAGCGATAGGCAAATAGAACTCGGTAATCTGTATCTCCGGAATACGAGCATTTATTAGACGATATCTACGCTGTCAGGGCGGACACAAAGAATAGACTTGCAGCGGGTCAGACTTAACAACGTGTTTTCGCGGATTTAGCCTTCTCAGCTTTAGGGCTCATTCACACAACCGTATTTTCTTTCCGCTTCCGTTCAAGTTTTTTTATGCGGAACAGTTCACATCAATAGGTCCGCATTCCGTTTCCGTTTGTCCGCATGGCCGTTCCGCAAAAAAGTAACACATGTCCTATTATTGTCCGAAAATCATGGTCTGTGGCTCCATTCAAGTCAATGGGTCCACAAAAAGTACAGAATGCACATGGAACACATGCGTATGTCATCTGTATTTTGTGGATCCATACTGTAGAAATGCTATGCCCAGCCCATATTGCTCATGTGTTTGGTGATTAATAAGTTACTGTTTCTGTTCCGCAAAAAACGGATCAACTACGTAAACCATACGATATGTTTGGTGGAATAACGGAAAGGAAAAGGACTTAAATCAGAGGAAAAAAAAACTCAGATGCGGAACAGCGGATCTGTTAAAAACGGACCAGAAAACTACAACGGTCGTGTACATGAGCCCTAAGGCCTAATTCACACGTCCGCAATCTTCGTCCGCACCCGTTCCGCAAATTTGCGGAACGGGTGCGGACCCATTCATTTTGAATGGGGACATGATGGATGCGGAGAGCACACACCGCATTTGCGGAGCGCACCGCCCATCTTCCGGACGGCAGCTCCGCAAATATATAGAGCAATTGCGGACAAGTAAAACACTACGGACGTGTGAATAAGGCCTAAGGGTCCGATCACACGTCCGTGTGTGTTTTGCGGATCCGCAAAATACGGACATCGGCCATGTGCGTTCCGCAATTTGCGGAGCGCACATCGCCGGCACTACATAGAAAATGCCTTTTCTTGTCCGCAATTATGGACAAGAATAGGACATGTTCTATTTTTTTCGGGAACGTGATTGCGGACCCGGAAGTGCGGATCCACAATTGCGGACGTGGGCGGGACATCGTCTGTCCCCATTGAAATTAATGGGTCCGCAATTCCATTCCGCAAAATGCGGAACAGAATTGGGGACGTGTGAATGGACCCTCTTGCACACGGCCGTATGGCTTTTTCATTGTTTTGCGGCCCGTTTTAAACTAATCCGTTTTTCCGTTTCGGTTCCGTTTTTCCGTATGGCATATACAGTATACAGTGATTCTATAATTAAAATTGGGCTGCTCTTAAAATTTTCAATAGATTGTTCAGCAAAAACGGAACGGATACGGAAGACATACGGATGCCTTTCCGTATGCTTTCCGTTTTTTTGCGGACCCATTGACTTGAATGGAGCCACTGAAGGTGATTTGTGGACAAGAATAGGACATGGTCTATATAAATGGCACAGAAAAACGGAAAGGGAAGGCATACGGAGACACTTCAGTATTTTTTGCAGACCCATTGAAGTGAATGGTTCAGTATACTGTCAGTATACTGAACTGAAAAAACTGCCAGTATACGGTCCGCAAAATACTGTCGTGTGCAAGAGGCCTTTAGAGAGAGAAGCCACTCACTGGCTCAGTAACACAAATCCTGATTTATGAGGGACTACAGAAAAACTCGTCTTTATAAATTGCAGCCGCTGCATGAAAACGGCAGTCCTTAGGATCCTAATCACATTGGTTACCGAGATTTACAGGAGTCTCATCATTCTGCTGTGTTCTTAGAAACTATTATTTGCTTTTATATATTTGCAGATGAAAAACTTCCCATTCAGTCTTCTACAAGGCATGGATGTCGGGGCGCTAGCTATGAAAATCCAGCGCCAAAATCTAGAAGATAAATAATTACCATAGCAAATCTAAGCACAGCAGACAAATATCACAGCACAAAGATCAGCCTCGCCCTAAAAAGACACCCACAGTAACAACAAAATATGACACCGAAGAAAAATAAGAATAGTTTACAGAGCAGCGCGGGCACCATTCTTTAAGGCCTCTTTCACATTAGCGTTGTTTCTTTCCGTCCTAGAGTTCCGTCCTCGGGGCTCTAGGACGGAAAGATACTGATCAGGATAATCCCAATGCATCCTGAATGGAGAGAAATCCGTTCAGGCTGCGGATTTGTCTCCGTCCAAAAAGCCGGAAGACATGCCGCAATGCCGGATCCGGAATTAATGCCCATTGAAGAGCATTATTCCGGATCCAGCATTAAGCTAAACGTCGATTCGGCGCATCGCCGGATCCGACGTTTAGCGCTGCACATGCGCAGCAGCCGTTCCGATCGGCACCCCAGTGTAAGCTGGGGCTCCGATCGGTTACCATGGTGACCAGGACGCTACTGGAGTCCTGGCTGCCATAGTAAGTACAACGCAGCAGTGTACTTACCTGCGCTGCAGCCGCCGGGCGCTCCATTATGACATCACAGGTCCGGGCGGCGCATTGATCTATGCGCCGCCCGGACCTGTGACGCCATTAAGGAGCGCCCGGCGGCTGCAGCGCAGGTAAGTACACTGCTGCTGAGTACCATGGCAGCCAGGACTCCAGTAGCGTCCTGGCTGCCATGGTAACAGTGAAAGCATGTTGAAGACTGATCAGGAAACTGATCAGTCTTTAAATGCTGTCAGTCCACTTGCGTTCTGACGGATCCGGCGGGACGGAAGTGCCCGCCGGATCCTCAGAACGCAAGTGTGAAAGAGCCCTAAGCCTCAGGCACACGACCGTATGTATTTTGTGGTCCGTACTGCATCACATTTTTTGCAGACCCACTGACTTCAAAAGGTCCGTGGCAAGTACAGGACATATTTTTGGTGGATGGGGTACACAGACCCATTGAAGTCAATGGGTCTGCAAAAAAGGTGTATGCAATGTTTACCGCAAAATACGTGCACTCATGTGCTCAATGGCGTTGCCATATAGTTTCTTCAGTGTCATATGTCATTGCTACTGTCGTTGTTTTCTATGGTGAAGCTGATCTTTACTGTATGCTGGGCTTAGTTTTGCTATTGTGATTCACCTTCTAGATTTTGGCGCAGGATCTTCATCGCTAGCTCCCTGACATCCATACGGGGTCTACAAAATAGCCATATGGGTCCACAAAAAAAATGAGGACAGCACAAGGAGCGCATCCATATTTTGCAGATCTGCGGTTTGCCGACCGCAAAAGGGACCGAGCCTCACAATAGGCTGACACTGTTCTGTAGAGTCATCTCGATATCATCATAGGCAGGAGTACAATGAAAGGTAACACCAATTAACAGATGATACAGGAGACACCACTGACAACAGCGGATAATCCCAGCTTATCTACTCCCCCTCCCTGCACACTGAACCCTGCAAAGGTTACAGAGCATGCCCACAACACTCTTTCACAAAAGTCAGTGAATCATCTCCAAACTAAAGGATTCTATGGCCAAGTGACTGCTGTAAAACATATTTCTAAACGCTGTTAAAAGCAGCTCAGGTAAGATGGCCGCCCCCATTATCATGTAGAAAAAAATATATAATACAAAATCTACAATCAGCAAATAAAAACCTGATACAAAAAAATATATTTCTCAGGTATTCAATCAGGTATCAGCTCCCATTAAAAAAGTCTGAGCAGAAATGTGATTGGACCATTTTTCCCTTGCGCTCGTTTTGATACACCCCCCTCACTGTAAAATAAAGTTGCACTCCGACCCTTCGCTCTCAGGCGTCTTAGTCTAACTGTCAAACCAGAAGAACTCCGCAGAACCGCTGTTATTGCCAAAACTCATTTCTATTCAGTCTCTTCAATTATTTGACAGGGTTAAAGATTTTATGACAGGTATGTTCCACCATATCCATCTTCTGACAGAATGACTTTGGAGATCAAGTTATACAAATAATAATAATAAAAAAAAGTTTATTTTAACCCATTCCTGTCCAAATACCGGACTGAATTGTTTGCTAACAATTGCTTTAATGGGACCTTCTCACAAGTATATCACTTAAAGGGATAGACCGGTAATAAGTTAGAGAATAACTGCTAGATTGATTGATATGAGAACAGGAGTCCTGAGTCTCCCATCGGAATGGAGCGGTGGAGCATACACCCAACCTCACCATTCACTGTCTACGGGATAGGTGGAGATAGCACTGTAAGGCGCTTGACTATCTTTCTTAGCGCAGTAGAGTACATGCTCTACCGCTCCATTCAATCGGAAGATCGGGACCCGATTTTCATGATCAGTTGGGCCCTCACCAATGAGCTGTTATCCCCTAACTTATCATAGGAGTCCCTTTAAGTCTATGGACACCTTGAAGATTTTTTTTTAATAATCATATTTTACTGAATTTTGGGTTATATATCTTTTAGTGTGCCCATGCCCATTAGGCCATGCCAGAAGCATGGCCTAATAGACTGCCTGTCAGTTTCCTGACAGCATAATACACTGTACTACACAAGTAGTACAGTGAATTATGTAAGCAATCAGAGGATTGTGTGTCAAAGTGGGATTAATAAATGGTAAAAATAAGTAAATGTTTGGTGTATTAAAAAAAAAATCTCAAAGTAGAAAACAAACAAACACTTTTTTCCATTAAAAATGCTTTTTAATGGAAAATAAATGAAAAAATAATAACCCTTACACATATTTGATATTGCTGCATGTGCAAGGACGGGAATTATACAAATATCCTGTAAAAAAACAAAAAAAACAATGCCAGAATTGCTGTTTCTTATTATCTGTCAGAAAATACATGGAACAAAAAGTGATCAGAAAATCAAATGTACCCCATAAGGTCACCCATAAAAAACTACAAGTCGGGCCCACAAAAATCAAGAACTCACACAGCTCCGTAGTAAGAAAAGCTCTCCCTATCACAGCTCAGGGTGTGTGTCTCAGCTCTCCCTATCACAGCTCAGGGGGCGTGTCTCAGCTCTCCCTATCACTGCTCAGGGGGCGTGTCTCAGCTCTCCCTATCACAGCTCAGGAGGTGTGTCTCAGCTCTCCCTATCACAGCTCAGGGTGTGTGTCTCAGCTCTCCCTATTACAGCTCAGGAGGCGTGTCTCAGCTCTCCCTATCACAGCTCAGGAGGAAGGTGAAGGATGGAACTGAGCATGTGCGGCCACCTCAGAGAGCAGGACAAAGAAATAAGAAAAAAACTAATTGCAGGTGGCGCTATACAGATACATTTTATTAAATAACTCAGTGGCTATACTAAATATTTAATAACATGCAATTACAAAGTATTCAGATTCAGGGGCTGGTTTGAAAACTGTAGAATATTTTTCGTGGGACAACCCCTTTAATAGAAGGGTCACTGATGAAAGGAGCTACACACCCCCTACAATAACACCATACCATCAAGGTTAGGCCTCATGCAGACGACCATATGTATTTAATGGTCTGCAAATTGCGGATCGACAAAATATGTCTCCCGACCGTATTGCATCCGCATTTTTCGCAGACCTATTGACACCACTTGGTCCGGAATGGACATACGGATGCGGGAAGCACAAAAAGATAGAATATGTCCGCAAGATGTGGACCACAGACCCATTAAGGTCAATGGATCTGCAAAAAAAATGTGGATGGAACACTGCAAAATGGATGCTGTTGTGTGAATGTAAATAAGGCTGACCCCATGTTACACATTATGTTATATACCGTCGGATTCTACACCGGCGAGTCTACTATATGCCATTATTAGCATTATACTGGGATTGAATAGGAGGTCAGATAGCTGAAGAATTCACAAGAAAGGTCACCGCGACATTGCCCCTTGAAGTCAGTGGGCAATGCTACAGGCTGCTGTTTAGACTTGCACATGAGGATAGCGAGCCGGCACTGAATACATGCAGAATAAACATTTGCACATTTCATTTTATTTCTCAGGGGGACATTTTCGAGCTGAGCCATGCAGTGCATTCATTCATGAACCGTGATGGGATGTCACTTGCTCAACAAGGTCAGCCTTTAGGTTCTGTTCATATCTGGTTATCCAACACTTTAGAAGTGATGACCAATCCTATACCGGATATACCACCAATGTCAGGTGCAGGTCCCACCTCTGGGAGCCGCTCCCATCTCCAGAACGTGTCCCCTGAAGTGAAGGAGAGCGCACCGCGAATGTGCCGCCTGCTCTCTATTCACGGCTATGGAAGTTCCAAAAATGGTGAGCGCACCGCGCATTCAATTTGCCGCCATGGGACTGCTCAGGTATTTTCAGAACTCTCATATCGAGGGTGGCCGCGCTTGCGCAGCTGCTCTTTAGTCATTTTGAGGGGCTTGTTCTGGAGATAGGAGCATGCACCTATCTGACATCACTGCCATATCCTAGTGATATGCCATCAATATCTCAGATGGCAATAACCCTTAACGGAGACCAACTATGAATTCAAAGCTGAGCTGTGATTGGTTGCATCTTTGTATCTGATCTTCCTGGAGTGTCCCTTTAAGATTAAAAAGGAAATAAAAACACACATGAGACAATTTTGAGGGCACATTTATCAAAGGCTGGAGCTTCATGTACCAGAGCAGAGTTAGGCTACTTTCACACTTGCGTTTCTATTTTCCAGTATTGAAATCCGTCATAGGGTCTCAATACCGGACAAAAACGCTTCCATTTTGTCCCTATTCATTGTCAGTGGGGGACAAAACGTAACTGAACTGAACGGAGTGCTCCAAAACGCCTTTCGTTCCATTTGGTTTAGTTTCCATACCGGAGAGCAAACTTTTCTTTCCGTCATGCAAAGAAAAAGGGGGTCAGTCAACACATCCCCACGCACAGGTGCGCGCTGCCGTGGCTTAAAACATACAGGGAAAAAAGAGGGTTATGCAGCAGCACTCTGCAAACACAAATAATGTACAACAATGCCATAGAAAACATTCAGTTTTGCAAATGAGTTTTGCAAACCTTAGTAAACCTTTGCAAACCTTAGTTTTGCAAATGAGATGCTTGGCAAATTATTTTGTACAAAATTATTTGAGCCCGTCTGCCAAACGTCACAGCGATCTCTATTAGACGGGTTCCTAGCACTAAATCCTACCTGTTATGCGACATAACGGCCACACAACATTCAGGGACTGCAGGTTTCACGTGCATGCTGGGTCCACTCTGCACTCCCTGGATTTTGTGTGGCCGTTATGTCGCATAACAGGTAGGATTTAGTGCTAGGAACCCGTCTAATCGAGATCGCCGTGACGTTTGGCAGACGGGCTCAAATAATTTTGTACAAAATAATTTGGCAAGCATCTCCTTTGCAAAACTAAGGTTACATTAGCACAAGACTGTTTTCTATGGCATTGTTGTACATTATTTGTATTAACGGAGTGCTGGTGCAAAACCCCTTTTTTTTCCTTTTTCTTTTCGTCATGGGATGTGGAGCAATTCACAATGCAAGTCAATGGGGGCGGATCCGTTTTACTCTGACACAATAGAAAATAGATCCGTCCCCCATTGACTTTCAATGGAGTTCATGACGGATCCGTCTTGGCTATGTTAAAGATAATACAACCGGATCCGTTCATAACGGATGCAGACGGTTGTATTATCCGTAACGGAAGCGTTTTTTCTGAACCCAGTGTGAAAGTAGCCTTAGACAAAGGCGGACATAAACTAAGGGCCCGGCCCTTTCACTAAGCTCCACTCATTTGGAAAAAGTCACAGGTTTTTGCATAAAATGCAATTTGCACAGAAATTAGTGACTTTCCTACAACTTTGGTTGTGCCCCTACGTGCTTCTCTCGGTGACCACACCACGTTGCTCTATGGTTTCGCACAAAGTGCATCCCTAAACATATAAATACAGAGCTTTGTAAAGAGTCAAGATCGCGTTCCGCTTGACCTTGCCGCTACCTATGGATAGGTTTACTGCTGACGAGATGCCCGCACTGACAGATAAATATAGAAAAGAGAAAGTTTATACGATGGCTTCATAACCTCGTGGAAGCACCAGTAAAGTCTTCACACCCTCTTAATTCTGAGCTACATCAAACATGGCAGCAGGGGTATAACTTTAGGTGGTGCCGAGACTTCTCCCGGGCCCTGGTGGATCGGGGAGAAGACAATGGTGTCTCTGGCCCATAGGCGGTCACGGCCACCGCTATAGGGTGTTCAAAGGTGGCAGTCAAAATTGGGCCCCGGTGCATGATGGGGCCCCTATGCCACATAAGACACCAGTATTATAAATGGCCCATGGAAGGAAGATTTTGCATTGAGGCTTGGGAGCTTAAATGGGTTTCCAAGATTTTCGAACTGATGACCCATCTTCTGTATAGGTCATTAGTATATGATCGTTGGGGGTCCGACACCCAGGACCCTCGTCGATCAGCTGTTTACGGAGGCATTAGCACTTGCAGATTTTCCTAGGCCATGTGACGTCTCGTCATTGGTCACATGGCCTAGGGTCAGCTCAGCTCCATGAAAGTGAATGGGGCTGAGCTGTGAAACCCAGCACAGCCACTATACAATGGACTGCGCTGTGCTTGGTGAGCTGAGAGAAGGGCATGATGCTACTGTGAGCACTGCTGCCTTCTCAGACAGCTGATCGGCGGAGGGGGGCGGGGTTGCTGGTGGGGTTTTTCCCGGTTGTCGCCACCCCCAACGATGAGATACAAAAATCTCGGAAAACCCCTTCAAAGGGTCAGACATTGATAACATATTGCTAGGATTTGCCATCAATGTGAAATAGATGTCCTATTTCCATATATCTCCTAACTCCAGAACGGGTCGCCTGAAGTGAAGGAGAGCGTACTGGGCATGTGCAGCATGCTCTCTACTCACCGCTATGGGAATTTCGAAAATAGTAGAGCGAGCACGTTTGGCTGTTTTCATAAGGGGTGAATGGACAGAGCACTGCGCAAGCGCGGACACCTCTCCATTCTCCAGTATGGAACTGCTGGAAATAACCGAGCCAGCCCTCAGCTATTTTCAGGACTTCCGCAGTGTTGAATGGAGGGTGGCCATGCTTGTGCGGTGTGCTTTCCTTTACTGTAGGGGCCCGCTGTGGAGACAGGAGTAGGTATCAGAGGTGGCCCACCTATCTGATATTGATGGCATACCTTAGCGATAGACCATCAATGTCTGAGGTGGGCTCTCCTTAAGACAGGCTATAAATATCAGGTCATCGGGGCTCCAAATCTCTGCGCCCAGTTGGAGTCAATTCTTGAGAACGTGCCACAGGCCTTTAAAGCTGATTATTGCCTGGGGGTGAGAGCCAGACCAACCCCCGATCTAAAGATATGCTATTCGTAGAAAACTGCTTTAACGTTACACCCTATAGGGGACAATTTATCTGGAATACCGCGGGGTAGGTATGAGAATATGAACAGATAATGGATCGGGAGGCAGACGCGTTTCATATACAATGCAAAGGACGTCAGCAGATAAACTCCATATAATGTTTAGAGAATCAAATTTTCACTAAACAGATTTTTTAATTATACTTGAATAGACCGGAAAGATAAAACATTTTTCTGTTTTGCCATCTAAAAAAAAAAAAAAAAAGACAGATTAGATATGGCAGTCATAGCCCGGATGGCTCAATCATCATTCATCATTCTGTTAGCAGAGAACAGAATAGCATTTCTGTACGATTCAGAAGCGCTTGGCTCGCCATGCACCAATTATGTACAATAAGCATTTCCTTCCTCCTGCTATTTTTCCAGATTTCAGTAAAAAAAAAAAATCCCTTCCTCCAAAGAAAATTAACAGCATTGCATTACTGGCTGTACAACTTCTGCTCGGTATACGGACATGTTTCTGAAAAGATCTTTTTCCTTTTTTTGTATCTTTTTTTTATTTGCATTTTGTTTTGTATTTGCGTATTTGGTTAAGTGTTTGTTTGCGCGTTAAAGGGAATGTGTGACCTATCTTTTTTTTTTCTTACAATTAAACCCAAATAGTGACACATTTTGTATCTTATCTGTTTTTATTTTCTGATTGTAGATTTTTTAGTTGATTTTCTGGGCAGGGTCATGAGGGCAGCCATCTTGCCTTAATGGCTGTAAAGAGACATGCTTTACAACAGCCACCATGGGCCATAGGACACGATGGGCAGGAGATGTTCATTTAGGCCGGGTTCACATCACACTGATCTGTCAGAAGAACAGAAAAAAAAAAAAAAAAAAAACTGATCTTGCATTTAAAGCGTCCGTTATTATCACACACACGACCGTTGCCCGTTTTGAGGTCTGTGTGCGTCCTGCATTTTGTAGAACGGAACGTGCGTCCCATAACAGAACAGTCC
Source organism: Bufotes viridis (assembly GCA_033119425.1). Classification (NCBI taxonomy): domain Eukaryota; kingdom Metazoa; phylum Chordata; class Amphibia; order Anura; family Bufonidae; genus Bufotes; species Bufotes viridis. Next base: position 38,387,543 of record CM065593.1, on the reverse strand, counting down.
AATCCTTGTCAGTAATGGGGACGAGAATAGGACATGTTCTTTATTTTTGCGGATGCCACCGAACAGACATTCGGATGCGGACAGCACACAGTGCGCTGTCCGCATCTTTTACGGCCCCATTGAAGTTAATGGGTCCTATCTGACCCGGAAAAAAAAATACATTCGTGTGCATGAGGCTTTATGCACATTTGGCATCTGTTTTAGTCATTTCTGTCTAAGATCCGTTATCTTAGCTGGAAAAAAAAGTCCTGCATGCAGGACTTTTTACTGTAAAAGGACCTTCAGAAGAAGAGCGCTATCGTTGAGGAAAACCGTAGAAAAGAAAGGATTTGCAGGTACAAAAATCCACAGAGACACGACTGTGAAAAGAAGGAAAAACCCAGACCCCAGAGAGTCCGTAGATATGCGCAGGTAAGCAAATGCACAACTGCTATACATTTCCCTTGCATTGGCCACCGCAAGAGTAATGTATTAAATGCCGGCCATTCATTTAAAGTATGTATTGCATAGCCAGACCGGATCTGCCGCTGCAAAAGCTACTCTTTTTTCGAGGCTCGGATCAGAATAGGGTCGCTATACCAGTTACAGAAGTATAGGAGAGAATTGCTATTTAAGCAGGTTCTTCTTAAATTCAGTACATGGGGAATATTTTCCAGGTCCTACCTGTCACCTAATGAGTTAAAACCACAGTGCGTCGCTTGCAGAACTCATTATCTCTGTACAACGACTCCGAATCGCCACCGTACTGGCGGCTTCTAACAGCTGAATCTGCAATTGTGTTGCTCCAGCAATTTTTCCAGTAGCCTTGACTATGACGATATCAATAAAGGCTGCAGATTTAAGAGCTCGGGTGGCTCGGGATGGAATAATAGCTTAGTTAACAAATATTTCACAACAATCCTATAGAAATACAACCTCTGGCACCTCAACTGCATGACTGATGGGAACATGGACTGCCAATGTAAAAATTTTATGTATTTCAGATTATTCAGAGTCCCGCCAGATCACATGGATTCTGTAGAGAGACTGGAGACAGCTACATATTCATCACAGACATGAATGTGTAAACTGCACAATAAAAGATAAGCTCTGACTTCTTCTGTAACACCCCAGAGTGGTGCTACCACTCCTGCACCCTGCTACTATCTCTAATGGGCTAACAGTGTAATCTTATGCATTTTTGTCCATGTCCTTCACAATCTGCATCTATAATATCTTTATGCAACTGTTATGTTCATGTAATATGCCTGGTTCACCAGCAGGTGGCAGCAAATACGGCAGAGCTTTCTTAGAATGGAACTTTCTATTCCCTTCTAACACCCCTCTTCCTGCAGGAAGGTTGGGGACCAGTTCTAATTAGTTTAGTTTACCCCTGCTAGGGGAAGGGTGTGCAGGGGCATGTCTATGCTGGACGTGCCCATGCCAGCCAGAGCACCTTAAGCTCTGCTGGCCATGGAGGCAGAAGCCTGAAGCTTCAGGAGCCAGGAGGAAAGTTCCCTGGCATAACCTAGAGTCAGACTACAGAGAGAAAGTGCAGCATCAAGAAGAAAGCAAAGATACTATTTAAGCTTGTCAGTACAGCAGGGTGAGAGAAGGGTATAGCAGAGTTGAGTTTGCCTGCCAGTTTAAAGCTAAAGCCTGCTGGAACCAAGACCAAGCCTGTAAACTGTTAGAAGAAATGTTTATTCAAAGTAAAGCTGCCATTGAACTTCATCTCAAGGTCTGGACTCGAGTTCTTTCTAATCCCTCAATTATTCCCCCTTTTCATTGCTTCGGAGCCAAAGCCTGGGGTCCAGCAATATCTGGTAGGAACACCGTGACATATAAAGAGACATTTAGGACGCACTACACCACTCGGCATTCCTACTACACCTGGGACGCAATAGAGGAGCTCTAGGGGGATGCGGCCCGTTGCACTTACCCACTGGGACAGCGCCACACCTGTCCATGGGTCGTGCCTGGTATTGCAGCTCAGCTCTATTTAAATGAATGAAAGGATCTGCAATATCACTCAACACCTAAGGACAGGTTTGGCGCTGTTTTCGGTAGAATGCAATCATGTGTTTTTCTAATCGTGTGCTTGAAAGAGTACCTGCCCCCTCACCTGACATGTCTCTTTTACTAACTACTTGCATTTCCCAAGTAATAATTCTGTTCTTTTACTCATTGATGTGCCATTCCTTTATTATTCCTGCTAGTAGTTATGAATGAATTACTAGCAGTTTGCAATGAAGGTACAGATGGATGTTACCAATTAGGGGCATGTCCTTGCACAGTCTACACTATCTAATTAGTGCTGCCAGTGTCAGACTGGGCAGGGACACACCGCAAACTGGTAATACCCAGCTTGACCTTCATTGCAAACTGTTGGCAATTCATTCATAACTTCTAGCAGGAATAATAAAGGAATGGCATATCATAGAGTCACAAAAATAGAAGCTTCCAAATTGTTTTTACATGAGGAATGCAAGTAGTTAACAGACATGTCAGGAGAGGTGTCAGGTCCTTTTTTATTCCTTCTACTCTGTCAAATTGTAGCAATTTTCTTAACTAAAAGCTAGGGACACTTTTGTGCAGTCTTTTTATGACTGCATTTTCCTAATTTTGGTCTAAAAATCAATTTTTCAATAGCTCTTTATGAAAGATCTTCAGCCGTTTCTGAGAAACAGGGTTAAAAAGTCTGTTTGCAGTGTGTCAGTTTCTGTTTTCATTGAATCCTGTCATCTGACCGCTCATATGTAGCTCTTATTTGTGATGCCCTGACCTTATAAACACTTATTATAGCTTAATTCTTATTAATCTGACAAGAATATGTCTTAAGTAAATGTTTATGAGGTCAGGAGATCATAAAGAAGAGCTCCACAAGATCAGATGATGGGATTCAAAGCAAACAGAAACTGACAAGCTTACGTGCAGACTGATTTTTAACCCTTGTATCTCAGAAATGGTTGAACCTTTTTAATAAAGAGCAAAGTAAAAAATATTTTTAGCCCAAAAAGAGTAAATCCAATCCTTACAAAAATGCCCCAACGGTGTACATAGCCGTTAAATTGGTTTCTGGCAAGGCTGGATGACAACTAATATATAGTTGCACAGTGGTTATTACACAGATTACTGATAGTCGTGTTGCAATTGAGCAATATATTCCTCATCCTGTATTACTGTATATGGCGGTAGATTTGCCATTCAGGAGCAGGGTAACGTTCGTGGAAGCTGTAGTGGTGAAAATATTGAATACTTGCCAACAGTGACAATTACCTTGGGACTCTACCGCAAACTGGGCCATAACAGAGATAGAGTTAGTGCTAATTTGAATAAGAAGAAATATTTCTGGGCGATTTAGCGGTTTTATAGTAAAAAGGCGCAGGATTTGAAATATCCTGCAAATTGGGATGTTGTTAGGTAGGCATATTGGTTGGCACCCATTAGGATGTACGGTGCAGTGCCAGATCCCAGACACAAAGTAGAATATAAAGTATATTTAGTAGCAGTCTCTAGTTACAAAATATTATATACACTGCATATTCCCTATATACCTCCTATGCATCTTCATGGTTACAGACTATGTAGTCCGATCCTTCATTCGCTCTCTCTCTTCCATCAGCCCTCTGTATCTCATATTCCACCTAATGTATATTTACAGTAAAAAAGTATGATTGGAATGTCAGACTACACAGTGTCTGTTCGTAGTCTGTTACCATGGAGATGGGTAGGTATGGAAGCTGCACAGACAAAACAATACTTAAGGTTTTGCACAGTTACTTCCTTTCAAGGCTCTTCTGTAGAGAGCATATATAAAAATGCCCTGATACCCAGCAGAAGAATTCATTCACTGTAAGCTACTCATGTACACTGTGTCTACCTGACCAACATATAGCACTGCTTTTAGGTTAGTATCGTTATTAGAATGTCAGACTACACAGTGTCTGTTTGTAGTCTGTTACCATGGAGACGGGTAGGCTTGCATGGAAGCTGTACAGGCGAAACAATAAGTAAGGTTTTGCAAGGCACTTCAGTAGAGAGCACATATGAAAATGCCCAGTGACTACAGCTGTGCTATAGTCTATTGTATATACCAGGGGTAGGAAACCTCAGGCACTCCAGCAGATGTAAAAGTATAACTCCCAGCATGTACACTTGCTCTACTGTTCTCACATCTCCCAAAGCATGCTGGGAATTGTAGTTTCACAACAGCTGGAGTGCCGAAGGTTGCTGACCCCTGGTATATACAGTACACAATCCATTCACTGTGCTGTGCGGTGTCTACCTGTGCAATGTAGAACCTCGCTATTAGGTTTGTGTTGTTCTATGCAAAGTTCACTTACGGTTATAAAATCTTAAGTGACCAAACTTGGAAACAGGAGGAGATACATCAATCCTCTAAACTTTGCACTCTTTCAAAATTATATAAGTAGTGATCTGGAAGTGCTTCACAAAGAGTCATCTCTCAGAACGTGTTATCATTGATTTGGAGATCAATAATTATTCAAACGCTTCACAAATGGCTTAAAAAGACTTTAGGAAAGTGGCGCTCGAGTAATCCCCCATGATTTATATTACTAATAATATTACACCTCATCAATGAGAATTTACAGGATAGGAGGATTAAAGGAAGTGTCCATTTCGGTCAATTTAGGCTTGGGCTGAAAAAGCGCACTCCTTTTTACACCGTCGTCAGATGATTTCACATAGATGTCTACAGAACCTGTTCTATTAAACGCTTATACAAGTAGAGCATCCCCCCCCCCCCCCCGACAGAGTGGAGAGGGTATAAGCAGTAAGTTTGTGTCAATGTCACAGATTATTTTGCCCTTCCTCTGATCCGTCAAAACAATAACACGCAAAAAACGGATCCTGTCTGTTGAGCATCCGCCTTCACTCGGTCAGCATTTGCTCAATAATCCATCAGTATTGCTAATGCCAAAAAAAACAGGAGTGGATCCAAAACAGAGATGACACGTGAATGGAATATTTGCATGTCTTCTGTGTTTTGTACCCACTCCTGCTTTTGGCTACCAAATCACAAGCCAATTCTGATGGAACCATAAAGGCCTTACAGCTGCTACACAGAGAGGATCCGTTGTGCGTCTCATTTTTCCTTCCTTCTGAAAGATCAGAAGGGTCAAATAAATGATGATGTCAGCCAGGCCGAATGGCAAAATAGTGGCCCAGTCATTAAGTGGGGATGGTGGAAGTCCACAGAGTGGCCCTATGACATAGTGGTGAGGTGGAAGCAACATGAGGAGGCCACAGAGTGCTACAATGACAGTGTTTAGGTAGCAGCATCAGGAGTCCACAGAGTCGCAAAATGACAGTGTGGAGGTGGCGGCAGCATCAGGCGGCACAGAGTGGCAAGGTGACATAGTGTGGAGGTGGCAGCTGCATCAGGCATCAAGAGGCACAGAGTGGCAAGGTAATATAGTGTGGAGGTGGGTGGCAATACCAGTTCCCGCAGGTAGCTAGAAGAAAACGGTCTCTTTTTTCAAAGTGTTAGTGTGGCACAATGGATGATCTAATCTGATGCATCGGGCATTGGTGGGTGGAGATCCTGGCTGATCCACGCCTGATTCATCTTGACAAAGTCAGTCTCTACACATTTTGGGTGGACAGGCGAGTTCTTCTTGGGGTAACTATGGCCCCCGCCGCACTAAACACTCGTTCTGATGCCACACTACTGGACGGGCAGGACAGCTTTTTTTAGGGCAAACTCTGCCAGTTGCGGCCACAGATCCAGTTTGCAGCCTATAAGTCCAGTTGATCTTCAATGTGGGGTCTCCAATGGGCGGCGCGCTGTCCAAGTATGCCACCACCTGCTAGTTCAGGTTCTGCTCCAGGTCTAGCTGCTGCTTCTGCTGGTGAGTAGTTTCTTCACTAGGCGGGTGAAGAAAGCTGCTCATCAGCAACTCTAGACTCAGGCTGCTGCAGATGGGGCTGGTACTGCTCTTTTCACCCCACCCCTCCCCAGCAGCCATGGAAGTGGAATGTGAGTGCAGAGGGCCTCCCAGTCAGACCTGCGAGAAGATGGATGATGGCGCAGATAGTCAGCGGCCAATTGACTACATAGGATGTCTCTAGAGTAGTTCAGTTTGTCCTCCCTCTCAGCAAGTGTAAAAAAGGCCCCCATTTTGGACCGGTAGGGAGGGTCCAACAAGGTGGAGAGCCAGAAGTCAGCCCTCTGCCGAATGGTGACAATTCGGTTTGTCACTATGCAAGCAAGTGAGCATGCATCGGGCCATTTGTGCAAGTGACTCGGAGGGACTCCCTGTCTTCATATCCATTGCATACTGCCACGGTGTGTCTGGGTCCTCTGCCTCCTCTTCCTCATTACCCTGTAGCTCCTCTGGCTGCTCTTGCTCCTCCTATCCTGTCACCTGTGTAGAAAAACCACCCATTTCGCTACACATTGCTTGTGCTCCAATGTCCTCCTCCTCCTCCAGTTCAGCCCCCACAGGGCTCATGTAGTTGTGAGATCTAGGCACCACGTGTCCAGTCCCCTGACCAGCAAGATTTACCAGCATCTGTTCCAGGACATGAAGCAGTGGAATGACGTTGTTCATCCTGTAGTTCTGGCAACTGACAAATAACGTGGCCTCCTCAAAGGACCTGAGCAAATGGCAGGTGTCAAGCATGAGATGCCACTGGCTATCATCAAGGTTACACAGGGGAGTATTCCTGTCCACTTGGATCATCAAGAAATAGTTTTTGGCCTTTCTCTATTCATATAGTCGGTCTAACATATGGAGGGTGGAATTCCAACGGGTGGAAACGTCAGCCTATGTTAGGAGGGTGTGCTTTGCGGTGTATGAGTGGCTGAAGTGCATGCAAAGTTTCCTGCCCATTTTTGGAATGTCTTGCAGATGGGAGGAAGACTTCGGGAACTGCTTGAAAACCAGATTGAACAAGTGTGCTATGCAGGGCGCATGGCTCAGCTCACCGTGACGCAGCGCCAACACCATGTTCTTCCCATTGTGGGTCACCATGGTTTCAATTTTGAGTTGTCGATTTCATGATGAACGACACTGAGCAGTTCCTCCTCTGTGTGACTCCGTTCGCCCAGGTGCAGAACAGCGTGAGAGTGATGAGAGTCTACAATCACCCATCAATTTTCCCTAAAAAAGCCTGTTTAACATAAAAAATGTCACCACTATGTAATTCGGTCCAGACAGCAAAAGGAGGTGTACAATCACCTATCAATTTTCCCAAAAAAAACATGTTTGAAATAAAATGGCCTGCATACACTACATGCCTAAAACATAATTCTTGGATCTCTACATGAAATTTTATTTTTTTTGCTGTAAATCGCAAGAGGGGCATAGCTGGAGACATTGACTTCACAAGAGATACAGAGCAGTGGAGTTCAGCCACCTCTATTTGCTTCCCGCTGTTTACTGCTCCTGAATTAAAATTGGGGCAACCAGCTTCAGCTTCCTCTGATGTGTATGCCTACAGTCCTTTTGTCATGGCTTTGCACAGGGAGCAGGAATGTTACGCACAATTCTGATTGAACTCCTGATCTTAAGAAACTGGACTTGGACTCCAAAGCAGAGGCTCTACTGTCATGTCTTGTGTGCTGTGGAGATCAAATGCAGAAGGAGCAGATAAAAACCCATGAATATTTTCAACTTCAGGAAGTTGCTTGATTTAATTGTGAATAGATGGTAAAAGCAAAGTCTGTTGGTGTGTTGTCATCAGCGTTTACTGCAGGACCCACAATGACGTAATTTGGTCCATACAGCAAAAGGAGGTGTGCAATCACACATCAATTTTCCCGAAAAATTTCACCAATGAAAGGATAATGGAATTCGGTTCATACAGAAGAAAGTCTACAATTAACCATCAATTTTCCCAAAAAAAAGCCTGTTTCACATAAAAAATTTCACCACAACGTAATTCGGTCCATACCGCAAAAAGGGCTTTACCACATATAACTGCACCGCTGAACGGCAAATATCTTTTTCTTTTGCCACTAATACATGGCAAAAAGGGCTTTACCACATATAACTGCACCGCTGAACAGCAAATAGGCCCTAATTTTTTTCCACTACACAAAAGGCTCTTCAACATATAAGTGCAACGCTGAACGGCGAATATATTTTTATTTCGCCACTAATACAAGGCAAACTGAGCTTTAGAATATATCACTGCACAGCTGAACGGCAATTAGGCACTAAATTTTTTCTACTTTTACACAACACAAAAGGCTTTTCAACAGATAAGTGCAACGCTGAACGGTGAAAATATTTTTGTTTCGCCACTAATACACGGCAAACAGGGCTTTAGAATATATCACTGCACCGCACAAGGGCAAATATATTTTTCTTTTGGCACTAATACACGGCAAAAAGGGCTTTACAACATATAACTGCACCGCTCAAGGGCAAATACAATGTACTGTAGAAATATTTCCTTGCAATAAACCCTGTTATAAAACAGCATTTGCACCCTAATAAGAACAGTTTGCTGGAATTACAGAGCTGTATAATGGCAATTTGGATCCACAGTCAGTGCAACAAGGTGTAATAGGATTGTTCCTATTACCCAGGCTGTAACCTCCCCCTACTGAACCCTGTTCTACATAAATGCTGTGGAACGATTCCTCCCTATCCTTTCTCTACACTTATAAATAGTTTTTTCACAATCAAGTCTTTCCTATCACTGTCCCTAGCGCCTGCAGACGTCTCTCCCTGCACTAAGTACACTGGTAAATAGAAGAATAAAGATGGCTGATGCCATTTTTAGGGCTGTGACATCACAGGGCTGTCTGCTGATTGGCTGCATGCATCGCATTATAGGTGATCCTGCTTTCCCAGAGTTCCTTTCTCCATGTCCTCACACGTGCAGAAGCCATTTTAGGAAAAAATGCAATTCGTTACTACGAAGTGTGAGGAAATTCGGCTTCGGTGCAAATCAAATGTTTCCTGAAATTCGGATCGAATTCTACTTCGTCAGCTTCGATTCACTCATCTCTAGTGACCTTGTTTAAGGCCCTGACCTCTAAAAATGTAGGTTTAATTAGTTAACTCCACCCAGAAATACCAATTTTTCCCTATTGATCAATTCCAAGGTTCATTGATTCGGCAGAAAAAGATTTTACGGTAATTGAGAACTGACACAGTGGTCCTTCTGTCTCATAGGAAATATCAAGCCAATTCCTAGGGATGTCATCAAAAACATTCCATGCCGTGACTCCAGGCCGCCTGCTTTGGTTTTAATGAAGGAGGACGAGAAGCTATCCATGGTTGCAATTCAAAGGAACCAAGCAGGGGCATAGATTCAGTGTAAACAGACAACCAATAAGAACCTATGCAAAGAACAAAGTCATACAAAAACACAGGCAAAATTTAAAGAGGATGTTTGAGTTTTTAAAGTGGTTTTTCAAGAGTTTTTTTTTTTGTACTGATGACCTATCCTCTGGAGAAGTCTTCAGTATCTGATTGGTGGGGGTCTGACGCCTGGGACCCCACTGATCAGCTGTTTGAGTATGTACTGGCGCTCACAGTAGTGGTGCGGCCTTCTCTCAGTTTAGTCTAGGACAGGGATCAGCAACCTTCAGCACTCCAGCTGTGGTGAAACTACGACTCCCAACATGCTCACCTCCTTGGCTGTTTTCAGAACTCCCAAAAGAGTGAATGGAGCATGCTGGGAGTCGTAGTTTCACAACAGCTGGAGTGCCGGAGCTTGCTGATTCCTGGTCTAGGACTTGTGAAGTCACATTCATTGGTCACATGGCCTGCCCTAGGTGAAGCTCAGCCCCATTGAAGTGAATGGGGCTGAGCTGCAATACTAAGCACAGGCCACTATACAATTTACGGCGCTGTGCTTGGTGAGGCCATGCTGTTACTATGAGTGTCGGGGGCTTCTCAAACAGCTGATCTGAGGGGGTCCCAGGTCTCCAATCCCCACTGATCAGATACGGAGTATAGGTCATCAGCAAAAAAAAAAAAAAAACTTGGAAAACCCTTTTAATACTATCCTCAGGTTAGGCCTAGAATATCTGATCGGTGGGGGTCCAATTCCTGGGGTCCCTGCTGATCAGCTATTTGAAGGATCTCCATGGCCTCTTCCTACGTCAGTGACGTCACATTCATCACATGGCCTAGGCGCAGCTCAGCCACATTCAAGTGAATGGACTTGGACCGCTATACAATGGACGGTGTTGTGCAGGGAGCACCGTGGCCTCTTCAAACAGCTGTTAGGCGGGGATGCCGGGCGTCGGACCCCCATCAATCAGGGGCTGATGATCTATCCAGAGGATAGGTGATCAATATTAAACACTCGGGGCATGCATCAGATAACTGTCCATATCACAACACAAGATTTTATCAGTAAGCCCAGATCTGACCTAGAAAAAGGTGCAAAGGTCTCTCCTACTGGCAGAGACGTAGCAAGACTGAGTTTGTCAGCTGTAGCAGCAAAGAGTTGGTCATTCTGCACACTCATGCACAATGCCTACACACTCGGCGCAGCGCTATATCTGTAGAAACCAAGACCCTGACACGGTGTTCTTATAATACAGGCCGTCTGACTGTAGCTATGAATGGCTGATGTATCTCAGCACTCTGAAGAGGGAGGTGTATGAATTACCGTAATTAGTTTACCGTATGCTTGGCAGCAGGGATTTTTTCGCCTAGTGTACCAAACAATCCCACTCTGCAATACAGACAGAAAAGAAAAAGAAAAAAGTTGCATTGTGGTCTCGCAGTGGCCCCTGGCGTGGAGCACTATTGTAGTTACTGTAAGCCAGGCATCTCCAATGTCTAGAGCTTAATAAGATCTCATTATAAAGCGGCCAGAACTGCAGGACCGTAATCACATCAGACAGGAAAGCATTTTATGGAATATTATATCAACAATAATGCATGGTGATTAGCAGCGAATGCTTATGCGGCAGATAGCAGAGTGGATGCTGTGTGTTTTGCTGGCCGATACTACAGCTCCAGATACTACGTTATTAAGGGTTTATCTTATTGTGGCAGTCGGTTCATTATTAGACGTTTGCATTGTGCCACAGTATCATGATATCTCGGCGCCAGTGTCTTACACCGGCTGCCCACACACACAGCTCTTTTCTTGGTACCCGGTATCTGTGAGTAATACACTCCTCGAGTGAAGGACAAGCCGTAAGGCTATGCAAATTGAGGAATGAGCAGGTTTCGCTAAGATCTGCAAATGATGAAATTTTCAAGCACCTAGCTCCATTCTGTGGCATAAAAGCCAAATTAATAGTAACGTTTTTGACCCACATGAAACCTCAAAAATCAGATCAAGTTGTGTGGGATGATTGTGCGATGCCTCCTGTCCGTCCTGTCTTGCCAGATATCGATGAGAGGGACAGACTACTTAAACGGAGAGGCCTTGGTTTATCACTTTGGAAGATGGCTACGCGCCTAGGCGGAGATGTCAACACTCTTCAACGCTGTATGTCGCTGTAAATGGGAGAGCAATGACTAGCTGGAATAACAGCAAGAGGTGCACAGAAGCCAACCTCGGCACAGACAGATCGTCTGATCAGAAGAATGGTGCTGCAAGTTATATTGGACGTCATATCCCAAGCCTAGGGCGGCAAACAGTGTCTACACGAACCATCGGAAGGCTTTGCTACGAGCCAGACGTCCGGCTACAAGTGTTCCATTGACCTCGGCAAGATGGTGATAGAGGCTGGAATGCAGGTCTGTCCTCTTCAGCGACGAGTCCTGCTTTTATCTCAGACGCAGTGATAGCCATGGATTAGTTTGGAGACCACAAGGTGAAAAGGCTTTCAGAAGGGAACATCACAGTGGTCCTACTCCATGGATTATGGTGTGAGGTGGCATAATGTGTGGTATTCAGACCCCTCTAGTCTTCATTTAAAGGGGTTGTCCGCTTTTTACTATTGATGACCTATCCTCAGGATGGCTCATCAATATCAGATCGGCTGTTTGAAGAGAAAGCCGTCCCATAGAAATGAATGGGGATGCCATACTTTCAATTACACTGCAATTGCTGCGGCGAGCAGGTAAACGGAGCAGAAAAGGCAACACTAGTACGAGTGCAGCTGATCGTGGGGGTGCCAAGAGTTGGACCTTCGCCGATATGATGTTGATGACCTATCCTGAGGATAGATCATCAATAGTAAAAAGCGGACAACCCCATTAAGGTACACTAACAGATCGGTGTTACATTGATTTGGCGGGAGAACCCGTCCCAGTGTCCCAGGAGCCGTTTTTCAACAGGACAATGCCAGGACGCATGTTGCTTATGCTACTATGAGCAGGCTGCGTGGCCTAAATGTACCACTATGGCCTGCAGCAGCTCCGGACTTGTCTCCCATCAAACACATCTGGAACAATCTTGGTTGGCAATAGCAAAGCAAACTGCCAGCAGCGGATCTTGATGATTTGCGTGCCCAAATGTATTCACAGTGGCAGAGCATTCCTCACACAACCATTAATACCCTCATTGATAGCATGCCCAGGTGTTTTAGCATGTGTATATCTGTGCGTGACAATGATACGTGACAATGAATATATCGAGATGTTTCAAATATTTTGATCCAATTTTTTGTAATTTGCATATTACTAATATGTCTATCAATCTGTCCATTTCTATGATTCCTTCTCGGTGTTGCAATTTCAATGTTGGGGAGTGTATGTACCCACATGATATGGCTTCTATCCTAAGTGTGCTATGTATTCCTCCTGCGTTCATACCTATGTATGTTGTCACTTATTTCTGTCCCCTGATGAACCGGGGACAGCCTGATTTGAGCCTGGTATAGTCTTATACAGTTAGGCCAGGGATGAGCAAACTGCGGCTCTCCAGCTGTTGCAAAACTACAACCCCCAGCATGCAAAGACTGCTTACAGCCCTGAGCCTACAGCAGGGCATGGTGGGAGTTGTAGTTTTACAACAGCTGGAGAGCCGCAGTTTGCCCATCCCTGAGTTAGGCTTTATGAGGTTGATACTGGTTGATCATCTGTATGCATTGGCGGGACTGCAGGTTTCCACCACCTTTTTTATGCTGTTCAGGGTATTGTAGGGCCAGGTTTCCAGTGCAGGCAAGCCATTGTATGGTGACTTAGCTGCCTTATCTGTTTAGTAGCACAGGGACGTCTAGTGTGACCCTGCATTTCCAACAAGTTCAAGATGTTATAGTTTGCACCCCAACTTTTGCAATTGCATTAATAATGTAGGTCTGACATATTCAGTGACACATACATGCATTGGATTTCTATTACAGCCTGGGGCTTCGGAAGGTTCCCAAGCTTGCGATTTTTCCTATCGTGTGGAAGCGCGGCCACTGCTGCTGGATTTCAAGGTGGTTGTAGCCATTGAAACGAGCCATGTATAATGTGATGGAAAAATGAATCCAGACAGCAAAGGAGGCAATATGGACAATCACAATACATTAGTAAGTGCCTTGTATTAACTTTCTCTACATGATAAATGCCATTTGCTAAAGTGAGAGGACCCCGTAAGGGCTCATGCACACAACCACGCCGTTTTTTGTGGTCGGCAAATTGTGGATCCACAAAACATGGATGACACCCGTGTGCAGACTGGACCGTTCATAAAAGAAATGACTATTCTTGTCTGTAAAACGGACAAGAATAGGATATGTTCTTTTTTTTTTTTTTTGCTGGGGCATGGAACGCTGTCCGCATCTTTTGTGGCCCCATTGAAGTGAAGCCGACCCAAACAACATTTGTGTGCATGAGCCCTGAAGCAAATACTACAAGTACCTTTGTAAGTTCTGGATGAAGCCCATTTGCAAATATCTACACAGGAAGCATAGTGGCATGAAAAGCCAAAGGAGACGCACCAGGAGTGCGGCACCCAAAGTAACCTTGAGAGGGCATGGCGCCGCTACACTCCTCAACTCCCGCATACCAACCTCCAGACGTTAGCAAGTATGCTGTTCCCCTATAGAAAGAATGTTGATTGGCGTTGATTATGGCCCTGCACTGGCATCTGTAAAGAGGACCCGACAGGGATAGGACCACCCAGAGCCGGGTCCGACCTCTCCAAGGACCATATAGCAGCCACATGTGCTGCCTCCATAGTGCTTCACCTAAACGCCTAAATTGCCAGTAAATCCTGGTCAAACTGGACACTGAAGAGGAAGCAAGAAGCTGATATAAGGAACCCTGCAAAAACGTTCAAGTTTTTGTGAAGCTTTGGACTTCAGTAAAATATAAGTTACCCAATTTTCATTTTGGAAACACTGCACGCAAATACATCTCCTGGACACTGGAAGACCCCTTTAACCAGGAACAGAGTACGGGATAATGTGCTGTTTACACGAGAACATTTGTTTTCAGCGCCACAGAAAATCTGACACGAAACCAGCCAGGCCATTTTCCGAAATCAATGAATTCCAATTATAATATACTGCTCAGACAGTGAGATAGATTACACACGTCGCCAGTGTCCGTCTTATCTTCTCAGCACAAAGGGAAAAAAATCATTAGTGGCAGATAATGGTGATTGGCACACAAAGAGTTAAGCGGGAGTCTGCAAATCTGTGTGGGAATTGGGAAATTACAATAATCAAGGAAAAGCATTATTAGCACATAAACACGTTCTTATTTACTCTGTCCAGGATTCCCAGAAATGATGCACTTTTCCATCTGCTTACGGATTTCTGTCGTCAGCTCCATGGAATGCGAATTAAGGATAATACCCTGGACTAACAATATTACTGAATACATATATTAGAGCCACTCTAATGGAAATACGCTGCAGCACTGCCCTCCACCTACTGTAGAAACTGTAGAAAATTACCTTAAGTAGGGGTCCAAAGCTAGAGAGTCTCCCCTGTTTCACATCACATATTTAAATGATAAAATTCTGGCTGCTTAGAGCCACCACTAGAGGGAGCTCACATCATACTAATTCATACAGCTCACACATAGTTAGTGGCTGCTGTAGGCACCCATAACTTTAGGATATAAAGGGGTTATCCCCACTATCAGGCATCATATTTATTGTATATCTTATAATGCTATTACAACAGGTATGTTCATACAGTGACCCATTAGGCTCCTGCCAGTGGCTAGAACAGTCAGCCTACACCAGTCCTGTCAGATGCAGCTTCAGCCAAGTGTGAGGCCACCCACAACGCCGTCCCTACCTACTTGCAAAATCCACCCTAAATGGCAGCAACCAACTTGGCGACACGCCTAAACCTATTGGGGTAAAAGAGTAGTCAGTCAAAGTCCAAACCAAAAAGAAACATCAGAACCGACACGAGATACGAACACAGAGTCAAATACCAGACAGGTCAGTGCCAGGAGATAATGGCCGAGGAATTGATCAGGAGTCAGGAGAAAACTCAGGGACAATCCAGAAGTCAGAATACCAGGCATTCAAACCAAAGTACAATATACGCTAGTGAGGCCAAGAAGACCAAGAATAGGCACCTGATCTCTCCCACTGACAGGAGGCATGTGACGCTGGCGCCCAGCCTAACTAACCTGACACCCGTGCTCTCTGATAGACTGACCAGTCTGACTGCCAGCGGGGCTGGTTGACATAGCAGTGAAACGAGTCCACCGCTACACTGCAGCAGAGAGGTCGGGCTTGTCACCAGAGAAGGTAAGTATGATGGTATGTGGATAAAGATACCCCGAGAAGATTGGGCAGCTAACACAGAGAGTGCTTGAGTAAGGGTCCATTCACACGTCCGTGCATTCCGCATTTTGCGAACCGCACATCGCCGGCACTGTCATAGAAAATGCCTTTTCTTGTCCGCAATTGCGGACAAGAATAGGACATGTTCTATTTTTTTCGGGAACGCGATTGCGGACCCGGAAGTGCGGATCCGCAATTGCGAACCCGGCCGGGACATCGTCTGTCCCCATTGAAACTAATGGGTCCGCAATTCCGTTCCGCAAAATGCGGAACGGAATTGCGGACGTGTGAATGGACCCTAAGGCACACCTAGGCTACTGGATCACACAGCCTTGGTTAGGATACTCCTGCTTCTGGCAGTCATCTCTTAACTTTGCAACAGTTTGTAGTACTCTTTTGGCGTCTGCAGCTCGCTGTCAGGAACTGCAGACGTTGCTCAAAAAATAGAATTTTGGTGCACCCCTCAGCTGAGGTGGAATGTGAGGTATACTGATAGTTAAGACTGTAACTTAGAGGAGCTGCGGAGAAAACCCTGCTTCAGCTAAACAGTGTTCGAACATTATTAAGGGGGTTTTCCAACCTCTTTTAAGTTATGGCCTATCCTCAGGTGAGGCCATCACTAGATAATCGGCACCATGCACCCCCAACGATCAGCTGTGCAGGTCTGGCACTGGAAGCACACAGCACCGTCAACTGTGTAGCGCATGGTGCTCATCACTGCATCACTACTCCCATTGAAGTGAATGGAAGAGGTGCCGCAGTGACGGGTACTGCCCACTATAATGTTGACAATGCTCTGTAGTTCCGGCGCCGACTTCCGGCAATGGAGCTATGCAGAACAGCTGATCGGTGGGGGTGAGGGTTGTCGGACCCCGTGCCGATCAGCTAGTGATGACTTATCCTGAGGATAGGACAACACTTAAAAAGTGCTGGAAAAACCCCTTTAACAAGTTTTGTGTGCCTCCATCTTATGAAGTCTTTTGGCACCAGGAGCGGTATAGAGTGGACTCTCAATGCATTTATTGAAAGCTGTCTGGCACAAGGAGAGGTATAGAGTGGGCTCAGCATGCATGTTGGTACCTGCATTCCATGAACTTTATGGTGGCCATTATGGCACATAACAGGTAGCATTTAGTGTTAGGTTCCCGTCTTACAGAGATCGCCTTGACGTGTGGCAGACGGGCCCAAATGGTTTTGTGCAAGGTGTGTTTGCCAGGAGTCTCTAATTTTCAGGATAGGCGTAGTATTGGCACCAGAATGTTTTCTATTACTATGGCATTGTTGTGCTTTATTTGGTTTGCAGAGTGCTGTTGCATTGTATTTTTTTTCCCATATTAGGTGAAAGACATTTGAATTCTTGCACTAAAGATTCCTTATTTATGTTTAATTTAAGGATGAGCGAATTGATTTGTTATAATCAACATACGACCCGATTTAAAAAAAATATAAAATCTGATTTGTTTGGGTGGAATATTTCCATAGAGAGAATTTCTTGGCTGATTCGGATGAATCAGACCATAACGAATTTTTGGAAATTCGCTCATCTGTAGCTCAACTGCACTTCGTTGCCTGACTCCTGTGTTTTGCACCGCACCTCTGCAAGTGAACCCCACCTTCCATCAGGCAGGAGGCTACAACCAGGGTGTGCCCTGGGAGAAACAGCTACTAGGTGCACCCCATTATTACTAACAGCCGTATGAGCGAGGGAAAAGGACACACCATAGCCAATGTCAATACCGGGGTGACTACATCCACCAACACGACTACCACTTCTATCATCCTTCCCTCATTATCCACTCTGAGTCATTGCATTCAGACTATGGAAATGTTATACAAATTTCAGAGCATGTTCTGCACCGACATCCATGTAAAATCTGCCCACAAAATGCCTTCCATTGTTTTCAATGGTAATTACGCATGACAGCGTGGATGGTCACAGGTTTTTTCAAAAACAGATTTAAAACCAGCATTTTGGATTTCGCTTGGAGACCATGAACAACACAAATATATGAACCGCCCGTGCCGATCCGAGGAATATATCCCAGGTGAACCAAAGCAGATTTTCTTCCAAATCAGTGTAGGATTCTTCAAAAAAAATCTGGCATCTCAATGTAGCGTACATTGTTCCAGTAGAGACACTGACATTTACCGTAATTACATAGTATGGCTCAACCTGGTGTTCAAAGCAATATGCATGCCCTTCTGGCGGACACGCATGCTCAGTCACTCTTCTCACAGACAGGTCTCTGCATAGTGATCCTCTATTCACTGCAGGCAAGAGAAACTGCTTTCTGCTCCTCTTGTCATGAAAGGAGCAGAACCTCTGCGGCAACTTGGCAGTTTAGCTGAGAAATCACCTTCTGCAGGGGAAGTAAGAAGGGAATATATTGTCAGCTGCAAGTGGGGGAAGGAGGCTGATTCTGTTCAGAGCCGGCCCCCAGCAGAACAGATTCACAGCAGCACCAAGGGGGACACATGGAAGCAAAAAATATCAAAAACATGTATTCTGTATGCTAGAAACAAAGTGTATTATAAAGCAGTTATGAACAGCGGTTCGGGACTTCTGATGTGTAAATAATTCACAGGATAACTGATTTAACTTGGGGCTCTCTAACAAGAAAACACAGCTCTGATGCCCTATACAGGTATACAATATACAGTCATGTGAAAAAATTAGGACACCCTTTGAAAGCATGTGGTTTTTTGTAACATTTTTAATAAATGGTTATTTCATCTCCGTTTCAACAATACAGAGAGATTAAAGTAATCCAACTAAACAAAGAAAACTGAAGAAAAGTCTTTTCAAGATCTTCTGTAAATGTCATTCTACAAAAATGCCTATTCTAACTGAGGAAAAAGATAGGACACCCTCACATGTATTCCCTCTTAAATTGGCTCAGATCTCACACAGGTATATCACACCAGGTGCACATAATTAGTAGATCGTTACTCTGCATGTTGAATGAGGCTTGCCCTATTTAAACCTCAGACATTTAGTTTGGTGTGCTCCTGACTGTTGAAGTGAGAGTGAGCACCATGGTGAGAGCAAAAGAGCTGTCAGAGGACTTCAGAAAAAGATTGTAGCAGCCTATGAGTCTGGGAAGGGATTTAAAAAGATCTCCAAAGATTTTGAAATCAGCCATTCCACTGTCCGGAAGATAGTCTACAAGTGGAGGGCTTTCAAAACAACTGCCAACATGCCCAGGACTGGTCGCCCCAGCAAGTTCACCCCAAGAGCAGACCGCAAGATGCTAAAAGAGGTCTCCAAAAACCCTAAAGTGTCATCTCGAGAACTACAGCAGGCTCTGGCTACTGTTGATGTAGAAGTACATGCCTCTACAATCAGAAAGAGACTGTACAAGTTTAACTTGCATGGGAGGTGTGCAAGGAGGAAACCTTTGCTTTCCAAGAGAAACATCGAGGCCAGACTGACATTTGCCAGAGATAAAGTTGACAAAGACCAGGACTTCTGGAATAATGTTCTTTGGACAGATGAGTCCAAAATTGAATTATTTGGACACAACAGCAGAGGACATGTTTGGCGTAAACCAAACACAGCATTCCAAGAAAAGAACCTCATACCAACTGTGAAGCATGGAGGTGGAAGTGTCATGGTTTGGGGCTGCTTTGCTGCAGCAGGACCTGGTCAGCTCACCATCATAGAATCCACGATGAATTCTACTGTGTATCAGAAGGTGCTTGAAGAACATGTGAGACCATCAGTTAGAAAATTAAAGCTGAAGCGGAACTGGACCATGCAACATGACAATGACCCAAAACATACTAGTAAATCAACCAAAGATTGGCTGAAAAAGAAGAAATGGAGAGTCCTGGAATGGCCAAGTCAAAGTCCAGATTTGAATCCCATTGAGATGCTGTGGGGTGACTTGAAAAGGGCTGTACGTGCAAGAAACCCCTCAAACATCTCACAGCTGAAAAAGTTCTGCATTGAGGAGTGGGGTAAAATTTCCTCAGACCGATGTCGAAGACTGGTAGATGGCTACAAGAACCGTCTCACTGCAGTTATTTCAGCCAAAGGAGGTAACACTCGCTATTAGGGGCAAGGGTGTCCTATCTTTTTCCTCAGTTAGAATAGGCATTTTTGTAGAATGACATTTACAGAAGATCTTGAAAAGACTTTTCTTCAGTTTTCTTTGTTTAGTCGGATTACTTTAATCTCTCTGTATTGTTGAAACGGAGATGAAATAACCATTTATTAAAAATGTTACAAAAAACCACATGCTTTCAAAGGGTGTCCTAATTTTTTCACATGACTGTAGTTCAGGAAGAAAACTGTTCCGAACCTTCAATGATTAGAATTGATTATTCTTTCTTATAATGTGACATTACATTGGATTCAATAATATGCACAGGATAGATAGATAGATAGATAGATAGATAGATAGATAGATAGATAGATAGATAGGATAGATAATAGATATGAGATAGATAGATACTGTAGATAGATAGGTAGATAGATAGATAGATAGATAGATAGATAGATAGATAGATAGATAGCAGATAGATAGATTAACTTAGATATCTTAACTAAACAGGTATATTTGTGATTGTAAATGGACCTTGCCAGCTAATACAGTCCTGTGATTACAGCAGCCTCAGCACTGATTCAAGCAGTCAGTCTTTGCACACTGTGAAAGGGATATGACCACAGGAGTTTCTCTATATAAATATACAGCATGTATTATTTTGCAGCTATCACAAATCACAATTGTGTCATCAGATTGCTGGTGTTGTAGATTATTAGCCGGTGCATTAGTGGGTGGCCAGTAGTGATGGTATTTTTTACACTGCTGTATTGGCAGTTTGATGGTTCATTTTCTCTGAGTCAGCTTTTCAATGTGGCTAGATAGATAGATAGATAGACAGACAGACAGACAGATAGATAGATTCCTCCAGATACGCCGGTTTCCTTCCACACTCCAAAGACATACTGATAGGGAACTTAGATTGTGAGCCCCATTGGGGACAGTGCAATGCTAATGTCTGTAACGTACTGCGGAACATGTCAGCATTATATAAGTGAGAAAAATAAAAAATAGATAGAGATAGATAGATAGATAGATAGATAGACAGACAGACAGACAGACAGATAGATATATAGATAGATTCCTCCAGATACGCCAGTTTCCTTCCACACTCCAAAGACATACTGATAGGAAATTAAGATTGTGAGCCCCATTGGGGACAGTGCAATGCTAATGTCTGTAACGTACTGCGGAACATGTCAGCACTATATAAGTGAGAAAAATAAAAAATAGATAGAGATAGATAGATAGATAGATAGATAGATAGATAGATAGATAGTCACTGTCTATAGACAGAATCTGAGCTGACTGCTTTAAGTCATTTATAGCTTCAAAAACAGCTAAAGCAAAATCAATGTGCGTTATGGAAGAATATCAACAAAAGTCGTGTCTTCTGGTGATCACAGATAAATAGCCTCCCTCAGGACTTGCACAATTCTGCTCTCATCGTGTGAAATACTGTGCCGTAAGATAGCAAAAGAGCAGCCTAGCATGCAGGATATAAACGAGTTCCAATAGTAGCTGCAAGACAAGCCATAAAACCGGATTACTAGAGCAAACTGTAGTTTTGGAAGTATTAAATTAGTTTTCGCATCCGCAGTATAAAAAGTAATTCACTTATTCAGCACAAGTCAATGGGACTTCTTCTTTTTTTTTTTTTTTTTAAAGACATCATAATGGGGTCCAGGGGCGTAGACAGGGGATGCAGATAGGGGTAAGCATGACATGCTATTTATTGTAAGTCATTTTGGGGCTTGTCTGAGATTTTTAACTAAAAAGTTTAATCAACTTTCCAAATAGTTTTCAATAAAAATCTCCTACTGTAGTATACAGCACGTACGACAAAATACCGTATGTATCTCCATGATAACAGACTACAAACAATTGCTGTATTGTCCTGTCCTGCAGACTATCACATGACTACAGGATCAGACTACACAGGGTGCATCTGTAGTCTGTAACCATGGAGACACTGAGCTCTGCATGGAATTTGTAGACACTGAATGAGAGGATTGTTTTTTTGTTTTTGTTTTTTACTGAGACCCATTTGCAAACTTAGGGGGTCATTTATTAACACGCCGGTCTTAATAAGCCCCTTGCGTTGGCGGTGGATACGTTGAAGTCATGTAGAGGCGCCGGCTTCCTTGCTGGCTTACATTTAGACTATTTTCTACTCCTATAACAGGTGTAGAAAATGATGAATGAGACATCCTACTGGCTCGTCCGCCTCCCCGTCCACGTACACATTTTCACACCTGACGTTAACGGGGAAAGGTCGCAGATTGCGGCGCAAATAACCTTTGAGCCGAAATATTCGCCTAATATAGGTGTATTTCTGAACGTAAGTGACCTACTAAATTTTTTCATGAAACGATTGTGAAGTTGGACATATCCTTGTGCAATGGCGTCATTAGCTCAGGTGCAGTACCCCAGAACGGCCACTACACAGTGTATGGAGCCTTCTGCTTCTTGCTCTGCTCCAGTGACTGCTGCAAACCTCTGGTGGTAGGGGGCGCGTGGCATTAGACCCGCCACCGATCTGATATTGATGACCCATCCAGAAGATAGATCAGTATAAAGGTGGACAACCACTTTAAGGGGTGGTCTTACTGATACCTACTTATGCATGATTTCCTGCTAATATAATCCAGCTCTGGAGTTTTGGTCTAATTAGGAAGGACATTCCAGAGGAACAAGATGTTCATTCGTTTGTATTTTCTTTTTTTTATGGAATGATTCCTCTGTAAGGTGGATTTCCATATGAATTATGTGTGAATTATGGCTAGCAGGGGTAATTAGTGGTAAGAACAAGTGAATACGAAGTAATTAGCACAATTATATCCACAGGAAGCGGCACATTCTGTACTATGTGTTTCCTCCATCATCCTCCCCAGCAGATTGGCATGGATTTGCAAGGAAGCTTAATTGGGGGATGAGAAGAGCAAGAATTGTCCTTCTAGATCTACGTTGTTTTACTTGTATGAAGAATGCTATCAGCTATGGGTAATCATCTCCAGAATCACCAATATCTGGAGAATATGGATATAATAATAGAATAGAATATATCTTCTTTCTGACCTGCAGAATTATAATGTAATAAATAAACAAATATATTATAATGTAATAAATAAATAAACAAATATAATGTAACAAAAAAAAGAAATAGAATAGGATATACCTTCTTTCTGGCCAGCAATAGTATAATGCAATCAATAAATGATATAATAAATAAACAAATTATAATGTAATAAAGTAAAAGGAATAGAATAGAATATAATATACCTTCTTTGAGGCCTGCAACATTATAATGTAATTAATAAATGATCGAATAAATAAACAAATTAGAATGTAATAAAAGGAATAGAACACGATATACCTTCTTTCTGGCCAGTAATAGTATAATGCAATAAATAAATTACTGTATTTTTCGCTTTATAAGACGCACCTGATGATAAGACGCACCTAGGGTTTAGAGAAGGAAAAATATATATATAATATTTGGAACCGAAAGGTGTGCTAAAATATGTGCAGTACCTGGTTGTATTCCTTTGGATGAAGGGGGTTATGGTGACATTTAATATAAACATTTAGGCCAATTACAGTACAATCCCTGGACAGTGATTATATTAAATGTGACTATAACCTCCTCATCCATAGGAATGCACCCACATACTGCAGCACATGGGTGTATTCCTATGGATGAGAGGTTTAATAGTCTTATTTCAGGCATATTTTGGCTCTGGAGCTCCCCTTCATATGCTTGCTGTCACTTACCCAGGGACTTCAGGTGTAGACAGTCCAGGAGTCCCAAGGGATAGCACTGCTGATGGTGGATCGGAGGGTCAGTAACACTCCCTCACTCCTTCTTCCTCTTATCCTACGGCAGCGGCAAGTGGCCGGGCGGGAGGCTGACTAAGCCGATTGGATGAAGCAGCCGAGCAGCAGTTCGCTGGCGCTTACCAACATGCAGGATGGCACTGAAGGGGAGAGGGAGAATCGCCCCTCCTCTGCCTTGGAGCGAGATCCCAGCTGCAGAGGAAAAGACATGCAGGCTGGCGGCATTCAGCATCAATGGCTGCCCCCTGCCCCACACTTCTCCTAGAGGGCGCCGCTTCACTTGCTGGTGGTGCGCTCCTGGTTATCAGCCAGCAATGTGCCGCCAGCCTGCCTGCCATCTTTTTCAACAGTGGGCCGGGCCCCGCCTCTTGATATGTGCAGTGCGGTGCCTGCGCCGCACACGTGCTGGGTCCTCACTCAGCCCGCCCGTACTGCAGCCATGTTTCTGGGCAGGTTCGCTTTATAAGACGCACTGGCTCCCCCCCCCCCACCACTTTAGGGGGGGAAAAGTGTGTCTTATAAAGCGAAAAATACTGTATATAATAAATAAACAAATTATAATGTAATAAAGTAAAAGAAATAGAATATAATATACGGTACCTTCTTTTTGGCCTGCAATATTATATTGTAATTAATAAATAATTCATAAACTATCTAATAAATAAACAAAAAAACTGCAAAAAAATGCGAAGCACCACAACAAATATCAGCAATGGAGTGCCAGCGGTTGTCGGGTTGATCCTGCGTCACTGCTTGAGAAAGGTTCCATTGAGAGGACCGAAACGTCGCATTGGTGTAAATAAAAGACACAAATTCATTTGGAGGTGCCGTGGATTTTTCCTTTTATAATAAATAAACAAGTTATAATGTAATAAAAGGAATAAAATATGATATACCTTCTTTCTGGTCTGCAACCACTGCTAGATTGTCCAATATGTGATTGTGCGCAGTTCAAACAATCTCTTGGGTCACAAATTCCTCCAATTTTATCTTTTTATCCTTTTTTATTTTAGTACAGTGTGTGCGGTTTCTCAGAACTAGCGTAGGGAGTCTTGTCGACCATGCAATGCTGAAATCTTGCAGATCTGAAGCACACCACCGGGCTTGCATTGGTCCACCAGAGTACTTTGGATCCCCTGTTGGGCCTAGCCTTTGGCACAAAAACGGGCTCTAAAATTCCAGCAAAAGACAAGCCCATTTTGAGATGGCTTTGGAGCCAACCATAATCCACTAGGCTGGGACGGCAAAGGGCTCTTGTGCAAGAACAGTAAATGGACCTCTTCTTCTCGAGTAGCCCATCTTAGGGTACTTTCACACTGGCGGTAGGAGAATCCAGCAGGCAGTTCCGTTGTCAGAACTGCCTGCCGGATCCAGAAATCCGTGTGCAAACGGATATCTTTTTTTTCCGGATCGGGTAGACTTTATACCGGATCCGTCTTTCAGGTATCAGCTAGAAAGTACTGCGCATGTGCAGAACGGAAAACCGGATCCGGCGAAGTGGCAATTTCAACGGAAATTAATGCCGGATCTGGTAGTGTTCTGGGATTTTGGCCAGAAAAAATACCGCAGCATGATGCGGTATTTTGACCAAATGGAGTAATGAAGGAAAACGAGCGGCACTCAACAAGTCCATTCCAGAGACTTACTTTATTGATCCACTTTATTGGGGGGGGGGGACGACACAAAGTTGCGGTAAAGAAGCGGCGACGGCCGTTTCGCGCTGACTCACACGCGTCTTCAGGCCACTATGATACGGTATTTTGTCCGGTCAAACATCATACAAGGAACGGAAGACATCCTGATGCATACTGAACGGATTGCTTTCCATTCAGAATGCACTGGGACAAAACTGATGCATTTATTTCCGGTATTGAGACCCTTTACCGGATTTCAATACCGGAAAAGAATAACGCTAGTGTGAAAGTACCCTTAGAGCATGTGCCTCTTATGGTGTGCAATCTAAAATTTAGTAGGCTATTGTTTCTAAGATGGTGGTACCTACCGGGGCCCTGTGTGTCTGCACAGGTTACACATATGGTATGGCAGCTCACGGCACTAGGTTTAATTTAATATGGATGGTTTCTAACTCCTATGACTTTGTCCTCCATCCCCTACACGCACCGATCGCCCCACTGTGCGGGAATCTGCAGTACATCTCTAATCAAGTCAATGGGACTGCCAGATGGTCGGAAGAGCTGCTCTACTAGGATAACCCAAAGGGGGACGCAGTGCTAAACCAATGTTGTGCCTGCTTCATTCTGAGGATCGGTTGGGGTCTCAGAGATAAACCCCCTCCACCACCACCAACCCAATGATCATAAAGTGATGGAATGTCCTAGTGATATGCTATATACTTTGTCAAGTGGCCAGCTAGATATGTCCACAATAACAATGGCCGTCAACCACTGTGTTCTCCATGTATGATGGAGTTTTTCAAGCTCACATATTAACGGCTGGAGAGGGGTGGTCTGATGAGACATGGGTGAGGGGTGCATCAAAAAACGATACTGCCTTGGCCTGACCATTTAGATACAGGTCCAGCATTGAATGCTTGCCCCATGTGAAGGAAAACCCTAGCTGCCATTTGTACAAGATGTGTCTCTTTACATGTCCCTAGTGCCTTACTTCACGTGGTAGATGTAGATTCCCGTTCTACATATTATAGGATATCCATTTCCATCTTACAATCCCCTTGTGGAACAAGCACTTCAAGGAAGAAACAATTCACAATGCAGGGTGCTTAATAAAAGAAGAGAGATCTAAGAACAATCCGAGAAGCCACACCAGATCTAAGACAGAAGAAATATCGGGTCCCCCCTACTACAGACAACATAATAGGGCAGATAAATGTGCCACCTCCCAGAATATGAGCAAAAAAAAGGCATGTTACCGTAGGCGCAGAGGTAACCATCACCATCACATCCCATCTCTGAAGACCTGATACCAGCTATACGCCATCATCTCCAAATGTGTCCAATTTCCTCAATTTGCTGCTGAGATCTTAAGATTTACACATCAATCTCTAACGCGGCAAACACAAACGCGTACATAGGCAAAAATAGGTCAAAGGCAGGCGGAGAGCAAAAGTCACAAATCTGACCAGTTCTGTTCAAGTAGCATTGAAGATGGTGGAATTCAAGATCGGAGAAAGGTAAAGCGAGATGTGTCAAGCAGTAGTCAGATAGTTATAGTTAATACAGAACTAGTTTAATAAAGTGGTTGGCAATCTGGGCAATTGCCTAGGGCCACCATCTCTACATGCCCACTGATAGGACTACCATTGTATTGCCCTAGACTACCAGGGAATATAAAATTAATCCCTTTAAGATTGCACCACCAGAGAATTTATAATTAGCCCTTTTATTTGCCCTAGACCACCAGTGAATGTAAAATTAACCCTTTTATTAGCTTGAAACTCCCAAGACATTACAATTAACCCTTCCCCGTGCCCTAGACCACCAGGGAACAGAAAATTAACCCTTTTATTAGCTTGCACCACCAGAGAATTTACAAATAACCCTTTCACTTGCCCTAGACCACCAGGGAATGTAAAATTAACCCTTTTATTATCTTGAAACTCCAAAGACATTACAATTAACCTTTTCCCATGCCATAGACCACCAGGGAACATAAAATTAACTCTTTTATTAGCTTGCATCTCTAGAGAGTTTACAAATACTCCTTCCCGTTGCCTTAGACATCCAGGGACTGTTAAATTAACGCTTGGATTAGCCACCAGAGAATTTACCATAAACCCACTTCCTTGCTCCAGAGTACCATGGAATATAAAGTTAGCCCTTGTATTAGGTTAAGCCACCCGTGAATTTACAATTAACCCTTTCACTTGCCCTAGACCACCAGGGAATAGAAAATTAACCCTTTTATTACAGTAGCGTAGAACACCAGAGAATTTATAATTAACCCTTTTACTTGTCCTAGACCACCAGGGAATATAAAATTAACCCTTTTATTACAGTAGCGTAGAACACCAGGGAATTTATAATTAACCCTTTTACTTGTCCTACACCACCAGGGAATGTAAAATGAACCCTTTTATTACAGCAGCCTAAAACACCAGAGATTTTACAATGAACCCTTTTCACTTGCCCTAGACCACCAGGGAATATAAAATCAACCCTTTTATTACAGTAGCGTAGAACACCAGAGAATTTACAATTAACCCTTTCACTTGCCCTAGCCCATCAGGAATGTAAAAAGGAACTCCTTCATTACATTTCCACCAGCTGAGAACGTACAAGTCAACCTTTTCACCTGAATCTGGGAACCCCGTTATCGCCTCAGAGGCCTGGAGAATTCGCAGTTATCCCTTTCACTACCCTAGACCACCGGGGATTGTGGAATTATAAGAAAAAGCAACTACAAATGGCAAGTGAGGGAGAGAAGGGCTACAGTGCTATACATATACATATAAATGGATGTGGAGATATCTCTCTCTATATACTATATACATGTTATCTCACATCTACACACACAGTGCACTCATGCTACTGCAGGCATATGTGCTGTGTATACATCCCTTTGCTGGAGGAGACCTACATCTGATCAGTAATTGCATCCTCCATAGGGTATTATAAGCTGAGGATAATACTGCTGCATCTTGCACATAGCAGGAGCGGTCCAGCACACAGACGGCTGCATCGCCAACTGCAAGCCATCCCTTACCGCGGCTTATTAATGGGGATTGTTTAGGGACAGAGAGGGGCCAGTCTTCAATAGGGATCATCAATCACAACCGCACAGTAAAAAAAAGTAGATCCTGTGACTGTGCTGTGATCGAATGCACCAAATCTCATCCCTTCCATAAATCTCTCAGGTCATCGGCGACGTCCCTCTGTGTTTATCCTCTCTTCGTCCCCCCCCCCCCCCATTCAAAGCGATTTATTCCGTAATACACATGTGCAACGATTCGTGCAAAAGATGCAGCTGAGCCGAGTTTGTCGTTTGGCAATGCACCTGCTGAAAGGATAGGCAATCTGTGCTTTTACGTACGGCTGCAGGTAAAGCGACTGCATTCACAAGAGTTCAATGACAAATTCAGCTCTGCTACATGCTAGGTTTGATTAATGATGGGTTCTTCCATGTACTTCTGTTTCCTCCCGAACGCCAGAGATATACCGAAAGGTTAATTGGCTTCCTATGAGAGTGGACGGCGCTGTGGAATATGCTGGCGCTATAGATATATATATATATTATGGCATACACGGCTCTCACCCTCAAGGGTAATGAGCAGACTGGGAGAGCAGCACGCCAATGCCATCGCCTTCATGCAGCAGAAATTAAAATTGCCAATTTTTTGCACATACCTGGAGTTGTTCAAGGTCTGACCAAACAGATCATTCTGTAAAATGTTGGGAGGTGTGGGTAAAGCCTCGTGAAAATGAGAGAGGACAGTGTTGCAAAACTGGCGTAATGTATCAAACTGCATTTTCCTCCATATGCTGGCCGCCTGTCTATAAAGTCGCTGCTCGCACAGATGACGCCAAAAGTGTACATGCCAGTCAAGTTCCGTAGGCTTCCTGGACTCTGTGAAAACTGTGTTTGATTGAGCAAGGGCTGACGAGTAAATGTACAGTCATTATTCTCTGCAAGCAGCGGCGGCGAAGATTTAGCACCTGTGCGGCTGTCTCCTGACTGAAGCAGCACGGATTGCAAGCAGCGCAGAGCTGGACGGGCTTCCCCGGCACAAGTGTGAAGCTGAACGGCTCCGCTCCGCTCCGCTCATAGTCCTCTAAGCCTATTATAGGCGCACGGTGCAGAGATGCTGGCGTCAGGAATTTCAGCACATCTGGCTGCCAGTAATAAAATCTCAGAAGTAATAAAAAAAAAATGAGGACGAGGCATCCTCGTACAGTTACTACTGTCTGCGAGAGAGGGGAGGAAGACGAGGAATCCTTCACCTCCTCCCATTCAAATGACTGCAGCCAATAGCACCAAGGACTCATCCCATAGAGATGGGGCTTCCATGAAGGAGGCGCTGCGGGGATACCTACCTCAGGACCTCAAACTGTGACTGTGCATAGAAATGCAAGAAAATATCCATCTATCTATAATGTATGTACAGTACCTATCTATCTACAGTACAAGAAAATGTCTATCTATAGTATCGATCTATCTATCTATATTATCTAGATATAGTATCTATCTATAGTATCTTTCTATCTATTTACCGTATCTATCTATCTATCTATCTATCTATCTATATTATCTATATATAGTATCTATCTATAGTATCTTTCTATCTATGTACAGTATCTATCTATCTATCTATCTATCCATCTATTTATCTATCTATCTCATATCTATCTATTATCTATCTATCTATCTATCTATCTATCATATCAATGTATCTCCTATGACTCTGTCCTCTGCAGTATCTATCGATCTATCTATCTATCTATAATGTATGTACAGTACCTATCTATCTACAGTACAAGAAAATGTCTATCTATAGTATCTATCTATAGTATATTTCTATCTATGTACCGTATCTATCTATATGTACCGTATCTATCTATCTATCTATGTACCGTATCTATCTATCTATCTATCTATCTATCATATCAATGTATCTCCAATGACTGTCCTCTGCAGTATCTATCGATCTATCTATCTACCGTATCTTTCTATCTATAACGTATGTACAGTACCTATCTATTTACAGTACAAGAAAATGTCTATCTATAGTATCTATCTATAGTATCTATCTGTATCTATCTATCTATCTATCTATGTACCGTGTCTATGTACCGTATCTATCTATCTATCTATCTACAGTACAAGAAAATGTCTATCTATAGTATCTATCTATTATCTATCTACCGTATCTATCTAACTATGGTATCTATCTATAGTATCGATCTATCTACCGTATCTTTCTATCTACAGTATGTATCTATCTATCTACAGTATCTATCTACAGTATCTATCTATCTATCTATCTACAGAATCTATCTATCTATCTATCTATCTAATCTGTCTATTTACAGTATCTATCTATCTATCTATCTATCTAATCTGTCTATTTACAGTATCTATCTATCTATCTATCTATCTATCTATCTATCGATCTAATCTGTCTATTTACAGTATCTATCTATCTATCTATCTATCTATCTATCTATCTATCTATCAATCTATCTATATCTATCCATCCTTCCTATAGAGTTGACCCTTCTACCTAGATATATTACAGAAATGTTTTTGCTCTTACATTTTAATACACCAAAAAAGCAGAATATCCTGACACGGTTAACCCTCCCATTGCTGAGAAGCTCTTCAGAGCCCAGCGCAGGCCTGCGCCACTCTGCGCTCAGCACAAAACCTCTGAAGCATGAGCCTGTCACAGGGCACTCGAAGGGTTAAGACAGGCATTACCATCCCCGCTGATCCGGCTGCCCTGGGATTGGCACTGGGTCTGTTTAATACACATTTTCCAGGCAGTGATAGTGCAGGGGGCAGAATCAGCGATTACACCCTGAGCGCCGGCGCTGAACATGGCGGCCAGTTCTCCACTGTGCTGGACCAGAACCTCCGGTGAAAATCAGGATTTTTTTTTTTGTGCTGTTAATTTCCTGTCTTACCACCGAATCCCAGTGGCCGTAGTTTTTAAGGCAGATTACCAGCGCTGAGAGAGGATCCCTGCCCAGGATGAAGAAGCCATTTTAACAAATAATTCTCATTTGTGCGGTGCGCTGTAGCTGTAGGCAGGGAGCAGTGCGGCCCTGCGTTCTCCCTGGTATTTAAACGGCTATAGCTTGCGCAGGATAATGGGAGATTCAGCAAATTACGCTGTTAATGTCTTCTTCCCCCCTGTTCAATTAAAATGAGCAGCATCCCTCCCATTCCCCAACGCTGTTCTTTTATGCAACCGCAATCTAATGAAAGGATGATCGTCTATTTTAAGAACACATGGGGGGGAATAAAAGTCAGTCAGATGCGGTCCTCTGCATTGACATGACACAGCCTGCAGTATCCGTGCAATGTCTAACAGAATATACAGCGCCCCTCGCAACGGAAAAAGGCAAACTTTCTTGATCAAGGCGGAATTAGCGATTATACGCTTGTTTTTAAAAAAAAAAATGTAATTATTTTTTAGGCGCAGTCACCAAATTTGAGCAATCTCTGTACCCCTCCCCAGGAGAAAACCGCAGGAAACTAATGAGAACATGTAGGTGGAGGTGGTGCACAGGAAAGCTGGTTCAGTTGGCAACAGCAACCAATTAGATTGTTCCTTTCATTTTCATTTCATTTTCATTGAAAAGTGAAATCCGATTGGTTGCAACTAAGCCATTCATTTGCACCCCATACTTGTGAACCACGCCTGACTAAGCAGCCGTAAGACAGCGAGCCAGTAAAGGCAGTCATTCAGGTGAGGATTGGCAGTAGGGTAGCCACTTGCTTAAAACCCCAAAAAATGGACATTTTAGGCCACCCCCCAACACCGCTAAGCTATACCCCTTCTCCTCAGTCAGTCACAGGGAGTCAGAGGAAGCCTCCGTCAGTCACAGGGAGTCAGAGGAAGCCTCCGTCAGTCACAGGGAGTCAGAGGAAGCCTCCGTCAGTCACAGGGAGTCAGAGGAAGCCTCCATCAGTCACAGGGAGTCAGAGGAACCCTTCGTCAGTCACAGAGAGTCACAGAAAGCCTCCGTCAGTCACAGGGAGTCATAGAAAGCCTCCGTCAGTCACAGGGAGTCACAGAAAGCCTCCGCCAGTCACAGGGAGCCACAGAAAGCTTCCGTCAGTCACAGGGAGTCAGAGGAAGCCTCCGTCAGTCACAGGGAGTCAGGGGAAGCCTCCGTCAGTCACAGGGAGTCAGAGGAAGCCTCCGTCAGTCACAGGGAGTCAGAGGAAGCCTCCGTCAGTCACAGGGAGTCAGAGGAAGCCTCCGTCAGTCACAGGGAGTCAGAGGAAGCCTCCGTCAGTCAC
Source organism: Bufotes viridis (assembly GCA_033119425.1). NCBI lineage: Eukaryota > Metazoa > Chordata > Amphibia > Anura > Bufonidae > Bufotes > Bufotes viridis. Next base: position 38,355,102 of record CM065593.1, on the reverse strand, counting down.
AGGGAGTCAGAGGAAGCCTCCGTCAGTCACAGGGAGTCAGAGGAAGCCTCCGTCAGTCACAGGGAGTCAGAGGAAGCCTCCGTCAGTCACAGGGAGTCACAGAAAGCCTCCGTCAGTCACAGGGAGCCACAGAAAGCCTCCGCCAGTCACAGGGAGCCACAGAAAGCTTCCGTCAGTCACAGGGAGTCAGAGGAAGCCTCCGTCAGTCACAGGGAGTCAGAGGAAGCCTCCGTCAGTCACAGGGAGTCAGAGGAAGCCTCCGTCAGTCACAGGGAGTCACAGAAAGCCTCTGTCAGTCACAGGGAGTCACAGAAAGCCTCCATCAGTCACAGGGAGTCAGAGGAAGCCTCCGTCAGTCACAGGGAGTCAGAGGAAGCCTCCGTCAGTCACAGGGAGTCACAGAAAGCCTCCGTCAGTCACAGGGAGTCAGAGGAAGCCTCCGTCAGAGGAAGCATCCGTCAGTCACAGGGAGTCAGAGGAAGCCTCCGTCAGTCACAGGGAGTCACAGAAAGCCTCCGTCAGTCACAGGGAGTCACAGAAAGCCTCCGTCAGTCACAGGGAGTCACAGAAAGCCTCCGTCAGTCACAGGGAGTCACAGAAAGCCTCCGTCAGTCACAGGGAGTCACAGAAAGCCTCCGTCAGTCACAGAGAGTCACAGAAAGCTTCCGTCAGTCACAGGGAGTCACAGAAAGCCTCCGTCAGTCACAGAGAGTCACAGAAAGCTTCCGTCAGTCACAGGGAGTCAGAGGAAGCCTCCGTCAGTCACAGGGAGTCACAGAAAGCCTCCGTCAGTCACAGGGAGTCACAGAAAGCCTCCGTCAGTCACAGGGAGTCACAGAAAGCCTCCGTCAGTCACAGGGAGTCACAGAAAGCCTCCGTCAGTCACAGGGAGTCACAGAAAGCCTCCGTCAGTCACAGGGAGTCACAGAAAGCCTCCGTCAGTCACAAGGAAGTCTTAGAAAGCCTCCGTCAGTCACAGAAAGCCTCCGTCGGTCACAGAAAGCCTCTGTCAGTCACAGCGAGTCACAGAAAGCCTCCGTCAGTCACAGGGAGTCAGAGTAAGCCTCCGTCAGTCACAGGGAGTCAGAGTAAGCCTCCGTCAGTCACAGGGAGTCAGAGGAAGCCTCCGCCAGTCACAGGGAGTCAGAGGAAGCCTCCGTCAGAGGAAGCCTCCGTCAGTCACAGGGAGTCAGAGGAAGCCTCCGTCAGTCACAGGGAGTCAGAGGAAGCCTTCGTCAGTCACAGAAAGCTTCCGTCAGTCACAGAGAGTCACAGAAAGCCTCCGTCAGTCACAGGGAGTCACAGAAAGCCTCCGCCAGTCACAGGGAGCCACAGAAAGCTTCCGTCAGTCACAGGGAGTCAGAGGAAGCCTCCGTCAGTCACAGGGAGTCAGGGGAAGCCTCCGTCAGTCACAGGGAGTCAGAGGAAGCCTCCGTCAGTCACAGGGAGTCACAGAAAGCCTCTGTCAGTCACAGGGAGTCACAGGGAGTCACAGAAAGCCTCCATCAGTCACAGGGAGTCAGAGGAAGCCTCCGTCAGTCACAGGGAGTCACAGAAAGCCTCCGTCAGTCACAGGGAGTCAGAGGAAGCCTCAGTCAGAGGAAGCCTCCGTCAGTCACAGGGAGTCAGAGGAAGCCTCCGTCAGTCACAGGGAGTCAGAGGAAGCCTCCGTCAGTCACAGGGAGTCACAGAAAGCCTCCGTCAGTCACAGGGAGTCACAGAAAGCCTCTGTCAGTCACAGGGAGTCACAGAAAGCCTCCGTCAGTCACAGGGAGTCACAGAAAGCCTCCGTCAGTCACAAGGAGTCACAGAAAGCCTCCGTCAGTCACAGAGAGTCACAGAAAGCTTCCGTCAGTCACAGGGAGTCACAGAAAGCCTCCGTCAGTCACAGAGAGTCACAGAAAGCTTCCGTCAGTCACAGGGAGTCAGAGGAAGCCTCCGTCAGTCACAGGGAGTCACAGAAAGCCTCCGTCAGTCACAGGGAGTCACAGAAAGCCTCCGTCAGTCACAGGGAGTCACAGAAAGCCTCCGTCAGTCACAAGGAAGTCTTAGAAAGCCTCCGTCAGTCACAGAAAGCCTCCGTCGGTCACAGAAAGCCTCCGTCGGTCACAGAAAGCCTCTGTCAGTCACAGCGAGTCACAGAAAGCCTCCGTCAGTCACAGGGAGTCAGAGTAAGCCTCCGTCAGTCACAGGGAGTCAGAGTAAGCCTCCGTCAGTCACAGGGAGTCAGAGTAAGCCTCCGTCAGTCACAGGGAGTCAGAAGAAGCCTCCGTCAGTCACAGGGAGTCAGAGGAAGCCTCCGCCAGTCACAGGGAGTCAGAGGAAGCCTCCGTCAGAGGAAGCCTCCGTCAGTCACAGGGAGTCAGAGGAAGCCTCCGTCAGTCACAGGGAGTCAGAGGAAGCCTTCGTCAGTCACAGAAAGCTTCCGTCAGTCACAGAGAGTCACAGAAAGCCTCCGTCAGTCACAGGGAGTCACAGAAAGCCTCCGTCAGTCACAGGGAGTCAGAGGAAGCCTCCGTCAGTCACAGGGAGTCAGAGGAAGCCTCCGTCAGTCACAGGGAGTCAGAGGAAGCCTTTGTCAGTCACAGGGAGTCAGAGAAAGCCTCTGTCAGTCACAGGGAGTCAGAGGAAGCCTCCGTCAGTCACAGGGAGTCAGAGGAAGCCTCCGTCAGTCACAGGGAGTCAGAGGAAGCCTCTGTCAGTCACAGGGAGTCAGAGGAAGCCTCCGTCAGTCACAGAGGAAGCCTCAATTAGTCAGTTTGTAGCTGTAGCACGCAATGGTGCGGTCTGAGCATGGAACCACAGAAAAGGAGGACACCCCAGGAACTGTCCGGCCACCCTAACCGGCAGCCACCTGCTACAGCACTGCAGTCTTTGCAGCTCAATGATAGTCACTCTAGCACGTGTACTGCAGTAGCGGCCATTGCTTTCTTTGCCAAGGGGAACACTGACAAAAACTAGTGTGAAAGGAAGGCAGTGAAGTGACCTATAACATCTAATCTGGTTGCTCCTTTAACCACTTAAAGGGCTTGTCCAGGATTAGAAATAACATGGCTGCTCTCTTCCAAAAAAAAGCGCCACATCTATTCGCAGGTTGAGTTGGTACTTCAGCTTAGCTCCATTAAGGTGAATGAGGTTGAGCTGTAATACCCTATACAAACTGTGAACAGGAGTGTCGCTATTTTGTGAAGCAGACATTTTTAAAAAAAATCTTTTTTAAAGGACTTATTTCTTAACTTGTGCCATTGTTCTAACAGTGGGGGCATCCACCAGGGACGTACAAAGATCTCATAGGGCCCCATAGCAAAACTTACTATGATCCACCAATTTCCCAGGACGCATGAGTCAAACACTCCCAAGCAATGCCAAACGAAAAACACAATACCCCAGATTTTTGATGAATGTCATTTTAAGCAGGAGAAATTTTAATTAAAAACAAAGTGTAATTAAAAAAAAGTTGCCCTCCAAAAGCTTCACGACAGGTTAATTACCGCTCGGAACGAGTGTAGATGAGATTTGTGAAGTCTCATACACTTGGCTGGTACTGCATTACAGCGGGTCAGCAATACACGGGGCACCGGCCGTGTGCATTCCGCATCACGGATGCAGACCCATTCACTTGAATGGGTCCGCAAATCCGGAGATGCGGTGCAGAATGGAACGGAACCACGGAACAGAAGCACTACGGAGTGCTTCCGTGGTGTTCAGTTCCATGCTTCCGTGCAGCAAAAAAGTAGTGCATGCACTACTTTTTTGCAGTGCAAACCATCGATGCGGATCGCGGACCCCATTCAAGTGAATGGGGTCCGCGATCCGCATGCGGCTGGCCCATGGTCGTGCAATTTGCGGTCCGCAACACGGGCCCGGCCGGCACACGGCCGTGGGCATGAGCCCTTACGCTGTGATTTTTCTACACAAGAATCCACAAGGAATAAAACGTGCATAATCCATGGTAGCCTACATAGCAAAGATTGAAAGATCGCGCCAAACATTCACCCATGTCCCTTCCTGTTCACTAACTAATTGCACATGCCGTCCTAGAGATCCGTTCTCGGGTCTCTAGGACGGAAAGCTACTGGTCAGGATTATCCCCATGCATCCTGAATGGAGAGAAATCCGTTCAGGATGCATCAGGATGTCCTCAGTTCAGTACTGACACGTTTTTTGGCCGCAGCAAAATCCGCAGCATGCTGCGCTTTTTGCTCCGGCCAAAAATCCTGAAAGCATGCCGGAAGGACGGATCCGGAATTAATGCCCATTGAAAGGCATTAGTCCGGATCCGGCCTTTAGCTAAACGTCGTTTCCGCGCATCGCCGGATCCGACGTTTAGCTTTTTGTCAATGGTTACTATGGCAGCCAGGACGCTAAAGTCCTGGTTGCCATAGTAAAGAGTAGGGGAGCGGGGAGCGGCATACTTACATTCCGTGCGGCTCCGGGACGCTCCAGGATGACGTCAGGGCGCCCCAGTGCATAGATCACGTGATCGCATGGATCACGTGATCTATGCGCACGGGGCGCTCTGACGTCATTCAGGAGCGCCCTGGGAGCCGCACGGAATGTCAGTATGCCGCTCCCCACTGCTACTATGGCAACCAGGACGCTAGTAGTGTCCTGGCTGCCATAGTACCACTGAAAGCATTTTGAAGACTGATCAGTCTTCAAATGCTTTCAGTTCACTTGCGTTGTGCCGGATCCGGCGTGCACTTCCGGCGACGGAAGTGCACGCCGGATCTTCACAACGCAAGTGTGAAAGAGGCCTTACATAGTAATATAAAGGCATTCAAATACTGAATTCACAATAGAAACATTTTATACACAGTTGAGCCGCATTATTCTGACCACCAGCAAATATTCAGAGTCGTGTGCAGCACAGACAGCAGCTATACGGGCTGGGGGTGACTCAATAAGGTCCTGGTAGGTGGTCACAGGTATCTGGAGCCATGCTGACTGCAGTGCATCCGACCGCTGGTGGAGGGGGCGTGGGAGAGTATCCATAGAGCGACCACGGCGATCGAGGTGGTCCCACAGATGCACAATTGGGTTCAAATCTAGGGAATTGTGGAGGAGAGGGCAGTTTGGTGCTTGGAAGTCTTGGTTGAGCACTTCCAACCCATGTCGGACATTTCTAGCCGTGTCGCATTGTTTTGCTGGAAGATGCTATCCACTCCAGAGTGGGTGGACGTGATCTGCAAGGATGTTTTCATACCCCTTGCACATGGAGGAGTGGGCCCACAGAATGCCATGAAAACCCCAGACCATAACGCTGGCACCACCGCCTTGTGTTTTTCCAGCAATGGTTGCAGGGTGTTTGTTCTCTGATGTTCCTCACCTGACACGCCAACCTCCATCCATTCGATGAAGCAGAAAATGTGACTCATCAGAGACAGCAACCCTTTGCCAATCAGCGGAGGTCCAATTCTGATACTGCTGTGAAAACTGAAGCCTTTTCTGCCAAAGCAGCCTCCTTAGCAGAGGTGCAGTGACCACCCGTCTGCTTCAGAGTCTCATACGCAGCAGGGATCACTGAACGGTTGTGTTAGACACACGTCTGGTAGCCCCTGGTTCATTTTGGTGGTGAGCTGCTCCGTTGTAGTGTCGGTCGTGCACCATCGTAGCCGACGTTCACCTCTTACATCAATGGCACGCGGTGCTCTGCAGTTTCCACGTGGCTTATTCCCAATGCTGCCGTTTGTCCACTCAAGATTCACTTTCACCACAGCAGCACGAGAACAGTTCACAAACTGCGCAGTGTCAGAAATACCGCCACCCCTGGCCTGAAAGACAATAATCTCCCCTTTTTTTAACCATGACAGGAACGAGGGATAGGTGTGCGGACAGCCTATCACGCACCTTATATACCCACCGAGCCAGCTCAGCACGAAAGTAGGAAGCGGTCATAATAAAGTGGCTCGACCATGTAGATATTTAGCACATTGCCTTTAAACCTTCCTCCAGATCTAGAACAGCGTCTATCTCTGAGCATACTTGTCAGCGTAAGCAATAAATACAGTATAACAACAACTTCACGGTAGCCAGACTACATTTAAGTCTATCATGTGGGACAAGTGAATGAAACCACCACTTACTGTATATAATCTAAATAATACATTACCAATTAGCGATGCCAGGAACACCCATTTAATAATACATGGAGCAAACTATTTCTGTGCACAGTTTGGCATCCGTACCCCTTGGTGCAGAGACGTTCTTCACAATATTGGGCATGCCAGCATGCTGGGCAATAAGCTGGCTGTAGTATGCCAGTATATAATCATCTGGAGCAGCGATATCCATCTCGAGTAGCTCCTCCATGAACTAGGAGGAGACGCCGGTGAGGGACAGGTGTCAGATCCTCACTGTACGATACATTGCAACAGAACTTCTGAAGGACGCAGTCTATCAATCAGTGTATACAGGGGCGTAACAATGACCGGGCCCAGCGGGGGAAGGGGGCCCGGTGCACTCACATGTAATGGGAGCGCTCTGACGAGGCCCGGCATGAAGTACAGTAAGAATCCCGGGCTCCGTCAGAGCGCTCTTCAAACATGAGGGGCCGCGGGAGGCAGAGGTAGCGTAGAGGCAAGGAAGGGGGTGGGGGGGGGGGTGGGTGGGGGGCGCACTCATCCGGCAGTTCTTGTCACTGCCGGGCTGTTCGTTTTCAGGGTGAAGCAGGGAGACCTCTCCGCTTCGTGCTTCACTGTCCTTCTGAGCTCTGGCACTCCCCCTGCTGGGAGCAGCCCGATGTGTGTGGGAGAGCGTCATCAGGGAAGCGGGTAAGTATGTTGTTCCCCCCTTCCCCCCCCCCCCCAAAAAAAGCTGCAGACTGGAGGCAAAAGGGGCAACAACTTGAGTTAGGGGGCACAAAAGTGGGCATCTTTACTGAGGGGGCGGCCTAATCTGGAATAACTACTGTGAGGGGGCACATATGTTTGCATAACTACTGTGAGGGGGCACATATCTGGCATAACTGCTGTGAGGGGGCACATATCTGGCATAACTACTGTAAGGGGGCACATATCTGGACATAGCTACTGTGAGGGGGCACATATCTGGACATAGCTACTGTGAGGGGGCACATATCCGGATATAGGTACTGTGAGGGGGCACATATGCGGCATAACTACTGTGAGAGGTACATCTATGGGCATAACTACTGTGAGGGGGCACATATCTGGACATAACTACTGTGAGGGGGAACATATGTGCATAACTACTGTGAGGGGCCACATATCCAGCCATAACTACTGTGAGGGGGCACATATCTGGCATAACTGCTGTGAGGGGGCACATATCTGGCATAACTACTGTGAGGGGGCACATATCTGGCTATAACTACTGTGAGGGCGCATATCTAGCTATAACTACTGTAAGGAGGCACATATATGGCCATAACTACTGTGAGGGGGCACAAAAGTGGGCATAACTACTGTGACAGGAACAAAGTTGGACATAACTGCTGTGAGGGGCCACAAGGAGGACATAACTATTTTGAAGGGACCACAAGGTGGGCATTAGTACTGTGTGGTAGCACTTACCCTGCTATACATTGGCATGGCTTAGTCTTAAGGGCCAGCACAGCGCCCCCTGCTGGTGATTTCACAGGGGCAGTCACCATCCCTTCCTATGTGATTATTCTTTTTTTTCTCCATCACCACAGGGACCTTGTTCTGGCTCTAGTGGCCATCACGCCGACGCCATGGACACCCTGGATGAGGTAGGACCAGATTTTTTAGGACTGGGTGAGTGTAGCCATGCACTGGGCTTAGGGCTCTTTAACACTAGCGGATCCTGTGTAGGTAATCCACTGCGTGAAAGAGAGACAAGCCCCGTTCCAGACAGCAGAGACATGGAGCATTAACATGACTATTATTGCTCCATGACTCTCTGTGATCATTTTATTACAAAATCACGGTGACAACTATATCTCATTGTGATTTTGTAGTAAAAAGATTACAGAGAGGCACGGAGCATTATCAATCATGTTAATGCTCAGTGTCTCTGCTGTCCGGAACGGGGCTTGGCTCACTTTCACGCAGCAGATTACCTGCACAACATCCGCTCGCGCATCAGTTCTGCGTTGTATGAAAAAACGCAGCATGTTCTATATTCTATAGTGCGGGTGCGATGCGTTTTTCACTGATGGTTGCTAGGAGATGTGGTTTGTAAACCTTCAGTTTTTTATCACGCGCGTGAACAAACGCATCAAAACGCATTGCACCCGCTCTGAAAAAAAACTAACAACTGAACGCAATCGCAGGCAAAACTGACTGAACTTGCTTGCAAAATGGTGCAAATTTCACTGATCTCATCCGGACCTAATCCGTTACGCTGGTGTGAAAGAGGCCTAATATATAAGGCATAAATCTGTATGGTCTCGTGTCTCCATCCAGAGCAGTTAACCCTTTAATCTCCCTTTTGTACCCCTTCATTGTTACAGCATGTTCTGTGTCCCTGTTCTGTCTCCTGGATGGCCCGGACAAGACCATTTCCAACACAAAAGGTAAATAAATCAAGCACGTTTGTCATATGGGCCTTTCAATGCTTGTATACCAAGAATACCAATGATCCTGCCACGGCACAGATCTCCGAGATCCTGTTTCCACTGCCCTGATTATATACCCTTTGTTAACTCACCATAGACATATATGGCAGATCTACCCACAGGGGCATACATAGAGCTCATAGGACCTGCAAGCAGCGCTGCACCGCTAGTGCACTGTTCCACTGCTAAAAGGGTTAAAAATGTGTGAAATGATGTAATGCGTAGTTTCCTGTCTGCAAGCTGCATAAGGGTTAATTGGCCTTCCATTGCTAGGTGGGGCTGCTACACAGGGAGTGGGTTAGGTTGGCTGATGCAATCAGTTGGAGCTGAGACAGTGAGGTAAAAGGAAGGAAAGAAAGCTGCTCTGGGGGAAAATTATGCAGCCAGCTTGGAAGACACAGCCTTATACCACCTGCCTCTGAGGAAGCAAATGAGGATTTATTGTAATAAGAAGCAGAACTTAGGTGGTCATAAAGGGGGCCATGCCATGGTTGAATTTGGAAGACTTCATTGTCTATTCAGAGGGTGACTCAGGAAGCATTAGGCCCGTCTACAACCTTAGAAGCCTCTGGAATTGTGAAGACTGGAAATTGCAACATGTGTAAGATCTGCCAGTCCATGCACGCTAAAGACTGCTACCGCAATATTGGCAAGTAAAGAACAGTTTTGCACTGCCTTCTGCAAGCGTCACTTGGGCCCTGCCTTGCACCCGTAGCACCCAACCAACACCAGGCAGAACTCTACAATCAGGTTGTACCCTAAAGGGAGGAAAAGGTTTGTGCATGACCCAAGGAGCGAGATAGCAAGGATCGCAACCGTGAGTACAACTACTCCCATCTTCTCTGCTCTCCTCCTGGGTCGCTGCACATATAGCAAAACTCACAGCTCTGTCCCACCCAACTTCCCAGTACGTCTATGTCATACACTCCCAGGAAGTGCGAAATGATAAAACACAACTCCCCTGATTTCCAACAAATTTACTCACCCACTTTATCTTTACATCATAAATATAGAGCTCATTCTGAACAGCATATTTTTCAATGTGTTCACGTCACACAACTGGCATACATACACTGACTTCCTGCTTCCCTTCACACTGTACAGTTGCAAGAAAAAGTATGTGAACCCTTTGGAATGATATGGATTTCTGCACAAATTAGTCATAAAATGTGATCTGATCTTCATCTAAGTCACAACAATAGTCAATCACAGTCTGCTTAAACTAATAACACACAAAGAATTAAATGTTACCGTGTTTTTATTGAACACACCATGTAAACATTCACAGTGCAGGTGGAAAAAGTATGTGAACCCCTAGACTGATGACATCTCCAAGAACTAATTGGTGTGAGGTGTCAGCCAACTGGAGTCCACTCAATGAGTTGAGAGTGGAGGTGTTGGTTACAGCTGCCCTGCCCTATAAAAAACACACACCAGTTCTGGATTTGCTTTTCCCAAGAAGCATTGCCTGATGTGATTGATGCCTCGCACAAAAGAGCTCTCAGAAGACCTACGATTAAGAATTGTTGACTTGCATAAAGCTGGAAAGGGTTATAAAAGTATCTCCAAAAGCCTTGCTGTTCATCAGTCCACGGTAAGACAAATTGTCTATAAATGGAGAAAGTTCAGCACTGCTGCTACTCTCCCTAGGAGTGGCCGTCCTGTAAAGATGACTGCAAGAGAACAGCGCAGACTGCTCAATGAGGTGAAGAAGAAACCTAGAGTGCCAGCTAAAGACTTACAAAAGTCTCTGGCATATGCTAACATCCCTGTTAGCGAATCTACGATACGTAAAACACTAAACAAGAATGGATTTCATGGGAGGATACCACAGAAGAAGCCACTGCTGTCCAAAAAAACATTGCTGCACGTTTACAGTTTGCACAAGAGCACTTGGATGTTGCACAGCAGTACTGGCAACATATTCTGTGGACAGATGAAACCAAAGTTGAGTTGTTTGGAAAAAACACACAACACTTTGTGTGGAGAAAAAGAGGCACAGCACACCAACATCAAAACCTCATCCCAACTGTAAAGTATGGTGGTGGGGGCATCATGGTTTGGGGCTGCTTTGCTGCATCAGGGCCTGGGCGGATTGCTATCATCGAAGAAAAAATGAATTCCCAAGTTTATCCAGACATTTTACAGGAGAACTTAAGGCCATCCGTCCACCAGCTAAAGCTCAACAGAAGGTCGGTGTTGCAACAGAACAACGACCCAAAGCATAGAAGTAAATCAACAACAGAATAGCTTAAACAGAAGAAAATACGCCTTCTGGAGTGGCCCAGTCAGAGTCCTGACCTCAACCCGATTGAGATGCTGTGGCATCACCTCAAGAAAGGGATTCACACCAGATATCCCAAGAATATTGCTGAACTGAAACAGTTCTGTAAAGAGGAATGGTCCAGAATTACTCCTGATCGTTGTGCACGTCTAATCTGCAACTACAGGAAACGTTTGGTTGAAGTTATTGCTGCCAAAGGAGGTTCAACCAGTTATTAAATCCAAGGGTTCACATACTTTTCCCAAATGCACTGTGAATGTTTAAATGGTGTGTTCAATAATAACATGGTAACATTTAATTCTTTGTGTCTTATTAGTTTAAGCAGACTGTGATTGTCTATTGTTGTGACTTAGATGAAGATCAGATCACATTTTATGACCAATTTATGCAGAAATCCATATCATTCCAAAGGGTTCACATACGTTTTCCTGCAACTGTATATTATCATACCGACTCCCTGCAGCCACCACTAGGTGGAGCTCAGTGCATAGAAATGTCAAGTTGTCATTGATAGCAATGGAAGCTGTTAATAATTACTTTACTCTGAGCTCCCCCTAGTGGTGGCTGCTGGACAATGCAGTGAATCTCTGTTGGGAATAGGAGAAGCAGCTCAGTGTCGGTCCCCCCTTCACCCCAGGTGCACAAAGAAGTCAGTGGGTCGGCTCCCATGGTAGTTACGCCGCTCCATTAGCAGTGAGTTGAGAGCATGCCGCGCAAGCGCTTTCTTTCACTTTGAGGGGGCCCATTCAGGAGATGGGTGGGACCCGCACTTATCTGAGATTGATGATCCTAGAGATATGCCATCATTTTACAGAGCACGGCCCTTCCCCTATCATCCGTGTACTGTCCGACTCCATGTGGACGTTCTGCAAACTATGCAACATATCCTATTGTAAGATATGGTCATATGAAATGTCTTACGGGTTGAGTTATAATATTTCTTACACTATTCCTGTCTGTTTTGTGGACACAAATTGCCATTTCTAGTGATAGGAGTGAGAAAACTGAGGAATGCACACAGATGGTATCCGTATTTTGCAGATCCGTGGTTTGTAGACCGCAAAACAGATACTGTTGGGTGCATGAGGCCTTATAGCTGTTAAAGGGGTTGTCCACTCCTTTACAACTGATGGCCTATTATCAGGACAGCAATCAATATCAGATCGGCAGGGGATCGACACACCAGTCCTCTGCCGATCAGCTGGAACTACTTAGCATCGTCCATTGTGTAGTGGATGGAGCTGGTGATTGCCATTCACATCAAAGGGAATGGCGCTGCAGTAACCAGCTCCGTCTACTACACAATGGACGAGCTGTACAGTCCTGGTGGCAGAGCTACTGCAGAACAGCTCTTCGCAGGGATGCTGTGTGTCAGACCCCCACCGATCAGATATGGATGACCTGTCAATAGTAAAAGAGTGGACAACCCCTTTAAGAGTTAAGGAATATGCCATATCTATCTATAATAAAAGGTATACCGTATAGCTCAAACATTGTACATGTGAACTGGATATCAATCATTTCTGATTTCATAACCGTCTCTTATAAATAAGTATATATTATTGTGAAATGATTTACAGATGAATGAGATGTCACAGAACAGGCAGAGAATCTAAGAAATTGTGGGGAAGATACTGCAGCAAATCCACTGAAGCCGGGTAATTATTGCAATCTAATGAGCGCTCCACACAGAGTACAAACTCTCCGAGCACATTACTGAACTATGTTTGCTAAGCCGCATATAACTCATTAGCGCTCTTACACGACTGGGCTCAGTGAGCAATGTCCAGCCTGGAATACAGCACAGTCCACACAACGGTGACCCAAGCCGTGCTCCCTGGATATCCTGCAAGAGCCAAGGCTACACATATAGCAGCTGTGATATAGACACATCCCCCACAAAAAATATATATATATTATTAGTAATGCACTTCAAGCGTCCGGTCATGCAGGGTGGATTTTCCCACGCAGGAATTTCTGCTGCAGATTTTCATGTGATTTTGCGTTGCACTGTTGCGGTGGATTTTGTTATGGATTCGCTGCAGATTTCACCCTATGCATTGCAAAGGGTTAAATCCGTAGCAATAATTCAAATGCAGAGAATTTAAAGGGGCTGTCCCACAAAAAATATTCTTCAGTTTTCAACCAAGCACCTGGATCTGAATACCTTTGCAATTGCATGTAATTAAAAATGTTGCACAGCCACTGAGTTATTAAATAAAAACTATCTGTATAGCGCCACCTGCTGTTTGTTTGTCTTTGTTATTTCTTTGTCCTGCTCACTGAGAAGGCCGCACATGCTCAGTTTCATCCTTCACCTGCCTTCTGAGCTGTGATAGGGAGAGCTGAGACACGCCCCTGAGCTGCAGCAGAAAAGACACTCCCCTGAGCTGTCACCTTGATATAAATCTAGCACAGCAATGTATGGGGAGATCTCTGGATCCATGTGAGGTACAGGGCTGGTTCTAGCTTTGTATTATGTGATGTCTGATTTTCATTTTTTACATTAGTCATGGGATAACCTCTTTAAAATCTGCGGCTCACATCAATTTACATTGCAGATTTTTTTTTGCAGTGTCCGGATCAAATTTTTTAAAATCTTAACCACTTTTCTGGTACCGTACAACACTGCATATATGCCGTGAGCGTAAATGCAACGGCGAGTCCGTAGCTAATGCCTCCCTTTTGGACAAATCCTAAATGTTCAGGTGCATCTTATGTATCTATTGCTGGGAATGCCTGCTAGCTAAAGAGATATCATGACAGCTCCTACAAGGGTTCACAAAAAATCCGTTGGTCAGGAGTCTAGTTGACCCCATGTGAGCACCAGCTTGCAGCCATATTGGTTAACATGCAGCTTTCCAGGCAGGGGCGTAACTACAAGTGACTGGGCCCCATAGCAAATTTTTGTATGGGGCCCCCCGCGCTTCGCAGCAAGTGGGGGCACAGATAAGGGCCAGGGCCCAGGGTGCAGACAGGGGCCAGGGAGGTACAGACAGGGGCCGGGGGGCACAGAAAAGGCCAGAATGGCGCACACAGGGGCCAAGGGGCAGAGACAAGGGCCAGGGAGGCACAAACAGGTGCCAGGGTGAGCCCAGATAAGGGCCAGGGCCCGAAGGTGCAGACAGGGGCAGACGGAGGCCAGAGGGGCACAGACAGGGGCCAGTGGGCACATAAAAAGCCATGTTGGCACACACAGGGACCAAGGGGGCAGAGCAAGGGCCAGGGAGGCACAGACAGGGGTGAGCACAGATAAGGGCCTGGGGGCACACGCAGGGGCTAAACGGGCAGAGACAAGGGCCAGGGAGGCACAGATAAGGGCCAGGGGGGCACACGTAGGGGCCAAGGGGGCAGAGACAAGGGCCAGGAAGGCGCAGCCAGGGGCACAGACAAAGGCTGGGGGAGGCACAGATAAGGGCCAGAGAGGTGCAGACAGGGGTCAGGGGCACAGACAAAGGCTGGGGGGTGGGTGGGGGGCACAGAAAAGGAGACCAGGGGAGTGCAGACAGGGAGGCACAGACAGGGAACGGGGGGTGGTGGAGGGGCGGGGGGGGGGCACAGATAAGGGCCAGGGGGGTTGCAGACAGGGGCCATGGGGAGAGCTAGCTGGTGGGTGGGTCCATAGGGGCAGGAAAACTTTGTTAGAAAATCAAATCAACCCTGAACTCTCAACTGACTGTGTGAGAGTCAGGACAGGTGAAGGGAGCAGCGGCAGCACACAGGCAGCGCAGAGAGCACAGACACATCATCCCATTCTTCACATACCTGATGCCCGGCACAGTGACTGATGTGTGGGTTCTGCTCATCTCTTGCCTGTTTCTCCCGCCTGCTGCTCCGGTCAGCAGTTGGACTGACTCGGTGGACGGGGGCCCGGGGGTGGGGTGGGAGGGGGCTAAGTAAGGCTCAGATGATGGACAGGCTGGCACTGCAAGGGGCCCGGGCTGGCCTGAGAAACTTTATTAATTATTAACTCCTTGGTGTTATGCTACCAAGCGCCGGGCACCTTGTCAGCCCTGGCCCCGTAGCAGCCACTTCCCCTGCAGTTACACCACTGTTTCCAGGTAACAAGTATAAATAAGAATCAAGTGAAGTGAATTTTTGAAATGCAAAACGAGAGAAAAATATTAAGTGAATGTCCCCCTTTTAACACCATGTTTATACTGTAATAGTCTGCACTGATCAATTTCTTAATTAATCTATAAATAATATATCATATATAGGGCTACATTTTTCTTGAAACACAGCTCCAAATCTTCTGCACAGACAGAGTTAAAAGGTACTATTCTGTCTGACAGCAGAGACCACTAGAGGGAGCTCACTGCATACTGATATTAAATTCAATGTATAAATAGTATACAGTAAGCTCCCTCTAGTGGTGGCTGCAGGCAGTCAGAATTTTACCTGTTAAATGTTCACTGTACTTTCGCACAACATAGCATAAATCAATAGTACGATTAAATATAATAAAATTTGTAATATATCTTATCAGAGAAAAATGTCTTGTTTTAGTTATATTAGCTGTCCCCCTCACCCCAAACTTTCTCTCTACAATTTGCGAGAGATTTGATGTGAGGGCCCCTTCACATATATCTGGTGATCTGGTTTAGGTCCTCTCCAGCGAGAAGCAGAAAATGCCAGAGGGGAACTGAATCCAGAACTGATCCCATAGTTTTCGATTGGAACCTTCTAATACATCTGATCAGCTGTGATGCTAAATGTCAAATAGAGGCAGACAGAAAAATGCTGCATGCAGAGTTTTTCTGTGCATTGAAGTATATTTAATATATATATATATATATACATACAATAAACATATATCACTTGTGTTCGTCTCGCGGCCTAAAAAAGTTGGCCGGGCACAACTCATAGATGTGAAGCTGGCCTTAGACCGAGGGCAGCCTCTTTACTGAAGGATCAGATTACATCATCCCATAGAAGTCTAGGGAGCAGCCAATAGTAAGTGTTATATCTCACTCCAAGTGCTTTATTCACATCTATACTGCTCAGTACTTCTCTATAATGTTCTATATAATGATTGTGAGTGATTATGTGTCGATGGGGGACGATTAGGGAGCAGAATATCCTGTCTCATTATGTAGTCTACGGGCAGACATCATTATAGCTAGTCTGCAGCCAGAGGCTTAGGGGAAACTGAGAATTAAAGATGTGGCATGAAAGGAGAAAAAGCTAATAAAATGCATACAAGTCACGTGTATTATTGAAATTGCATAATGGAAACCTTTTTTATAGTTTATAGCACACAGTTTTTAGCAAGATACAAAATGTGAATGGGCATTTTTTTTTACTATGTGACCTTGAGTCCTCCAAGGTCATCCTAAAATGCATCATCACTAATAATCCAGTGACCTCTAGACCCACCAAGACCTGGGTCAAACACATCTAAAAATAAACTAAAATAGTATTGACTTACAGTCAAGCATATAATTTGGCATAATTTATTACGGGTGCTGCCATGAGGACAGGCACTGAGTACTGTAAAGTACAAAGACATCTGAACCTACAAAGTATCCATCAGCTCGAGGCACCTCACACACTTTTCACCTACTGGACCAATTTGTCAGCTGGGCGGTGCAGCACAAGAGATGTTCTGTCTAGCCGGCCCAATGTATAGATTTTACACATCGGCGTGACTAGACCTCACTGGCGCTCCCCTAATGCAGACCTCAGAGCAGACCACAAAAATACTCGCCTCTCTTCTACTACAACACTGCCCAGAGGCACGCACAGAGTCAGGTCATAGTGCACTCCTATGCAGTCCCATCCTGAGTCAGGACTGCCAGGACTGTTCAGTGCAGGCGCCTGGAGAAGAAGACCAGGGAAAGATGAGTCATACCAGTGCGACATACTTGTCTGTCCCTGGGCCCTGGAAATAAATCCATTTGTCCTCCTCCAGAGCCCTTTCCTGAGTTGGGGACCTGCAGCAGCCACTTCCCCTGCTTCCATGGTAGATACACTCCTGATTTTACTTCGAATTTTTATACATCCCATCTTGTCATTTTGATTGCAAAAATTCATTAATGATGCTTTTTTTTTAAAATATACCCCATTCTCTTTTCATGAAAGAATGAGAATTTGAACATTTTAAGAGCCCATCTCTATAAACAAAGCGGCCTGGGTTATCTCGTATTTCTACTGCGGATTATAAACTACATGTCCCAGAAGGCTATGCTCCCTTGTCAGGTGTCAATTTCATGTAATGCTAAATAAAACTTTGTATACAAAGATATATTACAAGTGTTGATCCAAAGCATGCTACCAATATTCTTTAAATCCATTAGCTCTTATGTCACTTTGAAGCTAACACTAATGCATGTCCTCATTTCTCCCGGCCTAACGAGTATAACCTTCTGCTAATTGACCTTCATGCATCACAGCTCTAAAGAGTATTCACAATGCTGCTCTAGGAAACATTCTGCTTCCTCCCAGACTGGTCTCTATTTATCCATATAATCTCCTCTAACGCATGAAACAACAGACTGGATCTGCACTCTCTCTCTTTCAGTGTAAAACCAGTTGCAGCCACCCATGGGTTAATGTATATACTTCCTTAATATCCCTCCCTTGAAGGAAGGTGACCAAATGGCAACTTAAAAGGTACCTCCAGTGATGCACTTAAAATCTCTCAGGGTATGTACCTGTGTGTGCATTCAAGTTTCTGATTTATGCAGTTATTAGCTTTATTAATTTGCATGCTATACACATGATTAATTTCAATAGCATATTTGAATTACTAAAGCACTTTACTTCCTCCCTGCTGATGTCACATAAAGGAGGAGATAGATGGATAGATACTGCAGATGCACAAATATGCAAAAAAATGAGGCAGCACTCCAACATATTCTTGAGTATCTAGTGGTCCCTTTGTCTGTGATTTGCAAGTGATTGCAACCATTTCCTTTGAGTGACAGTGTTGCTGTTTTGTTCTAAGATGGATTGATAGATAGTAAAGGGAGAAAAATCAGCAGAACAATGAAAAAGTGGCTGCAATTCCTCCAAGACCGTTGACTCTAAGTCCAAAATAATCTAAATAATAAGAAAAGAGGCATAGCGTGCTGGCCCTTTTCTTGATAGATAGATAGATAGATAGATAGATAGATAGATAGATAGATTAACTTAGATAGCTTAACTAAACAGGTATATTTGTGATTGTAAATGGACCTTGCCAGCTTATAGAGTCCTGTGATTACAGCAGCCTCAGCACTGATTCAAGCAGTCAGTCTTTGTACACTGTGAAAGGGATATGACCACAGGAGTTTCTCTATATAAATATACAGCATGTATTATTTTGCAGCTATCACAAATCACAATTGTGTCATCAGATTGCTGGTGTTGTAGATTATTAGCCGGTGCATTAGTGGGTGGCCAGTAGTGATGGCATTTTTTACACTGCTGTATTGGCAGTTTGATGGTTCATTTTCTCTGTGTCAGCTTTTCAACGTGGCAGCATCTCATCTTCTCTTCTTCTTCTTCTTGTCTTTTGAACATCAACAACTCAAGTACTGCCAAACAAAAACCCCAAAATGCCAGCAGCTGCGAGGGGCCATAAAGGGTTTGCTGAAAAGAATAAGTCTCTAGGGCTTATTGGCAAGCAATGAATTCAGGTTACAATTTACACTGTATCTTACAAACCTTTCATCTCCAGTACTTGGTACTGTATTTCCTTAAGAAAGGTCTGCACGGTTGGAAGACATTCAAGTAAATGTTATACGGTGTACTATAGATTTTTTTTAAGTAGCCGTTTATTACACTGCTATAGAGAAATATTCAAGCCTTTTCCACACTTGTTTACAACGGTTCAATAAGTCCTGTTATTAAAGCGTATCCATCAGCAGATCTGTCCCTATGACACTGTCTGACCTGTTACATGTGCACTTGGCAGCTGAAGACTTCTGTGTTGGTCCCATGTTCATATGTGTCCGCATCGCTGAGAAAAATGATGTTTTATCATATGCAAATGAGCCTCTAGGAGCAACGGGGGCGTTACCATTACACCTAGAGGCTTAGTTCTCTCTGTAACTGCAGCTCCCTCTCTACTTTAATTGGCAGGGCCAGTTGTGATGACGTTTCCATTACCTGGTCCTGTCAATCAAAATGTAGAGGGCGCTGACAGATGCCCTTTAAGGGAAAGTTTGCTATCATGTCCTAAAACCTAACGCTACTCTGGGCTCCATCATAGCATGGAAAATAAAGAGGCAATTTCCATGGGATCTTCACCACTTTGGGACCTTCAGCACCATGCTAACATCATGGTCCAAACCTATGTCACGGAACTACCTATGATATCAGTATTAGGCCCCATTCAGACGTCCGCAATTCTGTTCCGCATTTTGCGGAACGGAATTGCGGACCCATTCATTCCTATGGGGACAAACGATGTCCCGCCCGGGTCCACAATTGCGGATCCGCACTTCTGGGTCCGCAATCGCGTTCCCGAAAAATATAGAACATGTCCTATTCTTGTCCGCAATTGCAGACAAGAAAAGGTATTTTCGATGAGAGTGCCGGCGATGTGCGGTCCACAAAATGCGGAAGGCACATTGTCGGTGTCCGTGTTTTGCGGATCCGCAAAACACACACAGACGTGTGAATGTAGCCTTATTTGGGCACTACACAGAGCTGCTATTTTGTCCCTACATGGTATTACTATATATTCACTTTTTATATGAACTTTTTTTTATGTTGTATGTACAATATTGTGTGGGCAATAAACGGTTTGTAGTCTGATACTATAGTACAGTATTATGGCACAATTACGTGATTACTTGTATTTCTACCGTGCCAATTAGCTTATATCAGCTAAAGAAGAGTCACCCACCTGTACACAACACTGCCCCTCAGGGTTCTTGCCCCTCATCGCTACAGATCGGGGTATTGGTTAGCTGCATGAAATGCCTTAGATACAGCTGAGGGAGTGGGTGCTGTTTCTCACTGAAGAACCAAAACCAGTTGTGGGTCAAAAACACAGAACCTTATCTCTTTGTAGGCTCTACTCCTGGTCTTGGCTCACAATCACTGGTGGAAATCGTTGACCAAACACTGACTGTTTGAGAACCTCATGCCCTATCATCTCATGTAGAGCTTTTCATGAGACCAGTTGTCTCAATCAGTCTGACCAACCTGAGAATGCTACGTGCAGCCGTTTTCTGGTGTAAAACAAAAAAGGTGCACATTTTGGATCGTACAGGTACCACAAGACTGGCAGATGTTGGGCTTTAACTAATTTATATAATGGTGGAACCACTTATCACATTCCCCTTCTGAAGAACCACTACTACTTTATCGACTTTCTAGAGGTGGTAGCTCCTGCTGTTAATGTCTTCTGATAACCCCCTGACAAGGTTCCAACGATGAACCCAAGCCGGAGAATTCTGGTATAGTCAGTTTTAGATATTGCTACTTAAATATCATATCATAAGGCCAATATTTCACATAACAAACCTGGACATGAAACAGAGAATGGGAAGAACCAGGAACTTCAACTGAAAATGTTGTGTTTTGGGACTTAAAGGGGTTATGCCATGATTGATGTAAATGATGAAAGTCAGACATCACATAGTACATGATCATCTCTTTCTAACAAAGCTAGAAACGGCCCTGCACCTCATATGGATCCAGAGATCTCCACATTCATTGCTCTGCTAGATTTATTTCAAGTTGGCAGCTCAGGGGGTGTCCTTTTTCAAGGAGTGTATCCTTTCTGCTACAGCTTTCTTCCTATCACAGCTCAGGAGGTGCGCCCTTTCTGGGGGTGGTTTCATTTCTGCTGTAGCTATTTTCCTATAACTGCCACAGCTTCTAACAGAAGATAAGGATGGTGGCAGTTGTAGATTTAAACTGAGCGTGTGCGACCACCTCAGTGAGGTGGACGTAGAAATAAGGAAATAAACGCAGGTGGCGCTATACAGATACATTTTAATGAACAGCTCGGTGGCTATGCTACATTTTTAATGACATGCAATTCCAAAAATATTCAGATCCAGGTACTGGTTTGAAAAATGTAGAATATTTCTCGTGGCACAACCCCTTTAAGGTCAATCAAGGACAAGAGGATGATTGTGTTACTCGTCCGGTGGTAATTAGCAAATCTTATTTCCATAGAGTGTTGCTGCAGGAGCCAATTACAAAACATTTTGTGGTATCATCGTGTTCAGGCACTTCATAAATGTGTGATAATTAGAGCAGTGTGTAAAAAGTTACCAGTCAGACGCAGGCGAGCTATCATCAGCTGCTGACTATTCTTCTGGTCATCACTTTCATCATTGTGCCTATTTTACGCCTACTATTGGGGGTGTCAGACCTTTGCCCTCATCTTTAATATCCAGTATTATCAGATTTCTGATGATAGGATTAGGAACAAAGTTGGTTTGTATAAAAAGAAAAAAGTGATAAAAAAAATCAAGAGTACGGTGACTACTGGAATCACTACATGTTCGAAAAGATGTGTGTGCTCCTACATGCAACATGGGGGCTTCCATGTTTTCACTACCCTATTTAAAGGGAGTCTCTGGAGGTCCGACTCCTGGCATCCCAGCCCATTAGCTGTTTTAGGAAGAAGCGACGCTCACCGGAGCTTCGGTAAGTGCCACGGCCTTCACACACCGTACCAGACACATAGCGCAGGACTGAGCTGCACCTAGGCCATGTCACTGATGAACATGATGTCACATGGCCAAGGCAGAGGCCTAAACACTCACCAGAGCACTGTGGCCTCTCCATTCGTGTTGAGCGAACTTGTTTTTTAAGTTCGGCGTCCAAAGTTCGGGTTCGGGTCATCGAAGAATCCGTTATTGATTCCGCTACCAAGGACCATAACGGAATTTGGAATCCATGACGGAATCCATAATGGATTCCAAATTCCATTATGGTCCGTGGTAGCAGAATCCATAACGGGATTCTTCGATGACCCGAACCCGAACTTTGGACGCCAAACTTAAAAAAACAAGTTCGCTCAACACTACTCTTCATACATCTCATCTGAAATGGATGACCTATGCAATCTGATACTGGTGACCTATACTGAGGATAGGCCATCAATATCAAAATCCTGGAGAACCCCTTTAAGGATGCAGGTTCACCACTGATAAGGTATGGAAGGTCTAGCTACTAGACGTTCCGTTTTTCCCCTCATTCAAGAGTCTGTTGGTGCCATGAGGCACACAATGGTGTCCATTTAGGTTTAATAGGCATGTATAGTTTTTAATGGACACAGCAGTAGTCTTCCAGTGCCAGAAGGACAGGACATAACGCTAACCTTCAGGGAGGGATCAAGGATGGTGGTGGCCCCTAGGCCAAGACACAATTCGCTAATCTTGCCAATGTCCACAGGTTTCAGAGTTTATGGGTATGTTGACACCCCCAACAGTCCCCCCATTGTGTGCTGTTAAAAAAGTGTTAGGTATGTTGAACTGTATCATATCTGATTCTGTGTTTCTACAGAGATAAGTAGAGCCCAGTGTGACTGGCAGCTGCTTATCCCCTTCTCAGGAAAGTTGCCATAGATGATATTTTTAGTTAGCAGTCAACAGAGAGAGAAGAACTGAAGAGAACTGGGAAGTGGAGGCCCTAAGGTGGTGGACGCCACCTGACCAAAACAGGTCCCAAAAAGGGCATTTGTAAAAGACTGAAACAAGTTAACACCTTGCAAGTAAGAAATGTTCTAAGTTATTATTACAGTTAGATAATTTCATGGTTATACACATGGTCTTCGGGGTTTCGCTGGCATCAGTAAATTAATGTGTACGCTTTTAATGGCCTACCCGGAGAATTCATCCCTATGGGTGCAGATTTATTACAAGGTTGGTTCATTAACTCAATGAAAGCAGCAGTGTCATCTACGTAAGAGTCTAATGGCCGCAGCAAAGTCAAAGCATGATACTTCGACATACTACACAGTGTTAGAAATCTAATCATCCTTAGAAGATTAGGAGCTTAATCTTCCTCATAAGACTTTAATATGTCTCCCATTTCAGCCCCAGTCTTATTCCTTATTGCTGCAATTTCAATATTTAAGAAGCTGAGGGATGACTGTGCCATTTCCATACCGAATCTTGTCTACTGTGTCCTGAACACAACCTACAAGAAGACCAAACGTACCTACAGGCACAGTAGGCGAGAACCTATAGGAAACCCTAGAGTGCCTGCTGGAGGGAAGATTTATATATTGCACCTTGGATTCTGCCCTCTCCTTCAGACCGCACATCCAAGCCCTTTCCAGCACCTGCCGCCTCCAACTCAAAAGCATCTCCACGCTTTCTTCAAGTTTGAATCTGCGAAAATGCTTGTACATGCCCTCATCATCTCCCGCCTAGACTACTGCAACATTCTCCTCTGTGGCCTTCCATCTAGCACTCTCGCACCCCTCCAATCTATCCTCAACTCTGCTGCCCGACTAATCCATCTCTCCCCGGTTACTCCTCTGCCTCTCCCCCCTGCCAGTCCCTGCACTGGCTCCTCATTGCCCAGCGAATTCGGTTCAAAATACTAACCCACACATACAAGGCCGTCCACAATCGGTCCCCACCCTACATCTCTGAGCTACTTTTCCGATACATCCCCACACGCAATGTTCGATCCTCACAGGACCTCCTTCTCTTCTCTCCTCTTATCATCTCTTCCCACACTCGCCTCCAGGATTTCTCCCGTGCATCCCCTATACTCTGGAACTCGCTACCCCAACATATCAGACTCTCACCTACAGTGGAATCCTTCAAAAGAAACCTGAAAACCCACCTCTTCAGACAAGCCTACGACCAGTGACACTGCTGCCTCTATACCGCCATGACCAGCTTCACCCTCGCCTACTGTCTCCATCCCCCATACCATGTAGATTGTAAGCCCTTGGGGGCAGGGCCCTCTGTCCTTCTATACCAGTCTGTAACTCATCTTGTTTATGCTTAGTGCAACTATCTGAACTATGTATGTGCACCGCTTATGATATGTACAGCGCTATGGAATGAATGGCGCGTTAATAATAAATAATATTAATATTATATGTTACTAAGGCGCTCAGGTGGGCATCCAAGAAGGGACAAGGTGAAGCTACAGGTGGCCCCAGATATGGTGAGGTGCACACCGCAAAGTTCTACTACATTTTGTAGGACCAAACTTTAAAACCATATACAACTTATTGTACAGTCTATTAGATGGGAATGTTCACACATAAGATTTCCTTCTTTTCCTATAGATATATTTTTGATACTTCCTGATTAGGGACCAAAAATAGGCCTGCATTTGATGGAGAGTTGACATTACTGAACACGTCCTCACGTGGTGGTCACCAACACAGGAGTCTTGTGGTTGCTACGTGGACTGCTACGAAGATTTATAATAATAGTATGTAATAATAAGTAAATAGTTTAGGGGGGTTCGGCCTTACTGATACAGATGAAGGATACATACATCGATTGCATGAGTTAGAATAGCTGATCGGAAAAAGCTAAGGGTCTGATTAACTCCCAGGAGACCGATGAGGCATTCCTAAGGAAGATCTCTGTTTGGCACATGTTTGGGCCATAAATCCTTTAAGATAATTGCCTTACACATATCTGTGCGTTGAGCCCCATGTTAAACCTGAGTACAAGCTAATCTCACGCAGAGACCCTATAATCATTTTACACAAACCACACGGACACGATGTGGGATTTAAAGTGTGTAATAACACACATCACAATTGTCGGCAAATGCACTGATCCATGGAGCCAAAAGTACAAAGCTTATAACATCAGTGACAAACACTTTATACAATAATGTTCCTGGAGGTTCCTGAAGCTGGAAACATGAAATAGGGCAGTGAACGCAATGTGAAGGCCATTACCCTCAGTTCACACTTGCGCGTTTTACAGCGCGTTCGAACGCGCTGTAAAACGCATAACCAATGAAAACCAATGCTTCCCTATGGGACTGGTTCACATTTTCGCGTTGTACAGCGCGTTCGAACGCGCTAAAAAACGCCCGACGCATAAACAAGTACTTGAGCTTTTTTTGGGACGTTTGTCGCGTGTTTTGGCCCATAGACTTCAATGGGAATGCGCAACGCTTGTATTTTGCGCGTTTTTGACACTGAAAACGCGCGTTTATGAATTTGCAACATGCTGGAAAGGCCAAACGTCATATAGACAGGGATATTTGGTCATTGGACAACACTGCAGTCAATCACACAAACGCGCGTAAAACGCGTGTTTACTATTGCCAAAAACGCCACAAAAACTCGCGTAAAACACGCAACAAAAACACGCGGAAAACGCGCGTCTCAGAAAAGCTCAGGTCTGAACTCAGCCTTAAGGTGCTCATTTATAGCTTTCCCCTTTAAGGTCAAATGCTAAACATTTGCAATGCTAATTATTTTTCTCACAGGAACGGTTGTGTGGCTGGGGTGACTGCCTGGGAAGTCAGAGGCTGCCACATAGGTGCGTGACCCAAATACACACTAGGGTCAATTTCATAGAAAGCCAATTTTTGCCTATTTGTATATTTTTGGAATGTGGGAGGACACCGAAGTAACCAGAAAAAACCTACGCAAACACAGAAAGAACATACGAATTCCATGCAGATGCTGTGCTTGGTGCTAACCACTGAGCCACCATGCTGCTCTCATTAAATGGACCAAGCACCAGTCGCAAGGATCTTAGCAACCAAAATGGGCAAAGTAGCTGGAAATCAACTGGGAGCCACCAGATTGTCCTGAAAATTATATAATTTATTAGGTCAAGGTAGGTCCTTGGACTTATATAATGTCTAGTATGCACAACTCTTTTTGAGAATAAGATGGTCTTTCTGGTAGGACCCTTCAGTTTATATTACCAGGGAAAGTTCTCAATTCTTACGGCACCCATTGAAAGCAATTGGCCCCTATCAATTACCATGAACGCTGATGATGCTCCAGAGCAGAGGGCCATGCTTTTCATGACTTGGGCCCTGACTAGTAGAAGTATGTTTCAGGCAGGGGGATCTATCTTTGCAGCATAAGCGGTGGCACCAAGATCAATGGGTGGGCCATAAGGGGTGACACCAAGAACATTGGGTGGGCCATAAGGGGTGACACCAAGAACATTGGGTGGGCCATAAGGGGTGACACCAAGAACAATGGGTGGGCCATAAGGGGTGACACCAAGAACAATGGGTGGGCCATAAGGGGTGACACCAAGATCAATGGGTGGGCCATAAGGGGTGACACCAAGAACAATGGGTGGGCCATAAGGGGTGACACCAAGAACATTGGGTGGGCCATAAGGGGTGACACCAAGAACAATGGGTGGGCCATAAGGGGTGACACCAAGAACAATGGGTGGGCCATAAGGGGTGACACCAAGAACAATGGGTGGGCCATAAGGGGTGACACCAAGAACAATGGGTGGGCCATAAGGGGTGACACCAAGAACAATGGGTGGGCAAGAGGAAATCAAACTCTTCACAGTGGCTCGATTCAACAATGTCAATATAACCTGCATTTACAAATGACGCATATACTGGCGTTCATAGCACCTTCTCAGTACTGACAGATGATGCACAGCTCTGTAGGACTGTAGACACTGAACAGAGAAGAAGGCCAAATGAGCTCCAAAATGGCAAATGACGGAGAAGAAGCATTTAGGTGTAATGTTTTCTAATGAACTAAATTACAGCACTCAATGCCAGTCTGCTGCATCTAAAACTAACAAAATGTTTTCTTGCATTAGGAAAGGGATGGATTCCAAAGTAAGAAAGTATTATTTTACCCCTTCAAAAAAAGCAATGGGTTAATGCGTCTTGAATATACGGTCCGGTTTTGTGCACAAGAGGATATGAGATCTGGCAAAACTATGTGAGGTGTCTACATCTTCTGAGTAACAGGGGATTCTGTGCTGTCTCATCCTCTCCTGCTTACTCACATTGTTTGCTATACAAGAGCCTCACACCTGAATCGGGTCCATTTTATCAACTTCCGTCTATATAGCTTTACAAGGGCTTGTTTTTTGCGGGACAAGTTATAGTTTTTAATGGCACCATTTTGTGGTACACATAACTTTCTGATGAACTTTTATTAACTCTTTCTGGGAGGGAGATTTGAAAAACACCAATACTGCCACTGCATTTTTACGTTCTAAATTTTACGGCGTTCATTTTTCGGTATAAATAACATAATATCTTTATTCTCTGGGTCAGTACAATTACAGTGATACCAAATACATTTAGTTTTTGTTTTACGTTTTACAACTTTTTTTGCAATAAAAGCCCTTTTTCTTTTAAGAAAAAATTTTTTGCATTTCCGCTTCCCAAGACCCATACCTTTTTTATTTTTCTTTCTATGGAGTTGTGTGAGGGCTTGATTTTTGCAGGACGACTCGTATTTTTCATTGGCATCATTTTGGAGTACATAGTGCTTTTTGATCGTTTGTTTTGGTGGCAACTAAGAATAAATTAGCAATTCTGACTTTTTTTTTTCATTATTAATAAATAATAATTTACATAATATTTATGTAGTCCGGGTCGTTACGGATGCGGCAATACTAGACATAAGGGGGGGATTTTTTTTTTGCATTTTTTTTATTGAAAATCGTATTTTCAATGGAAAAAAAAGGTAATTTTTTTTATGGGATTTTTTTATTGAATGTTTTTTTTTATCACTTAATAGTCCCACATGGGGACTATAACAGACAGCTTTTTCATTGATTTTAAAATGCAATGCATTATCCCTATAGTGCATTGCATTTTAATGTCAGTGCTATTCTGACATTGACCAGCAGGCTGCGCCAGAGAGGCACAGCCTGCTGGAAACTACTCAAGGCAGGTCTGGGGCCTACATCAGACCCCTGCCAGCCTTCACACACATCGACACCCCGCGATCGCATTTGGGGGGTGCCAATAAGAGACACAAGGGGTCCGCTCCCTCTGTCAGCACCTTACATGCAGCAGGCACTCCTCCCGGTCTGGGCTGTTAGAGCAGGGCCGCGGCGCTCTTGTGAGAGCTGGGCCCCCACTCCCTGCTGCTCGGAGATATCTACCCATTGTCTGATAGGTGCAGGTCCCACCTCTGGGACGCGCACCTACACCAAGAATGGAGTAGGGAAAGTGGTCGCTGGAGGACCCCGGTCCAGCCACCACTAAGCTCTCTCACCATAGTAGTAAATGGCAGCGCATCGTGCTTGAGCGGCCACCACTCCTATTCATTTCTATGGTGGTGACAGAAATTTTTGGCGGCCCCATAGAAATGAATGGATGGCAGCCGCATGCACAGTGCGCCCTTAGGGACTTTTCCAGCTGCCTTTACGAGATAGGTGCAGGTCCCAGCGGTGGGACCCGCACCTATCAGACAATGGGGTCATATCCTAGCGATATGCCCCCACTGTATGAGATGAAAATATCCCTTTAGGCTGGGTTCAGACTTGAGCGTTTTACACGATGCGAAAATAAAAGTAAAGATAGAACGTCGTACGCGCGAAGCGGGACGCGCAGGTGTGAACCCTGCCTTAAGGAGGGGTTTTTGATTGGTTAGACTTGCTTTAAATCTTCAGAATTTCAGTGATTCTTTGTCAGATATAGAGAAAGTTTTGTGCAATTGTTTCCAGATTCTTGTATCATAGTCTATTAGGGTCAATTCTGCTTTGTCTGTATTCTGTTCACTGTCATTCACTGATCTCTACATGAATACTAGTGCTGAGCGAATCGAAGTATCCAAAGTGGACTTCGATCCGAATTTCAGGAACATTTGTTTTGGCACGAGGCAGAATTTCCTCGCGCTTCATGGTAACAAATCAATTGTTGCTGAAATGGTGGCTGAAAAAGAAAATTATACACACCTCATCCACTTGTTCGTGGAGAGGCTGTCCGCTCCTGTCTCGATTGAGGGGACCTCTACCTTGCATTCCCACAACATACCACCATCCAATGCAGTCAAGGAGGACCCCATCACCAGTGTGTGCCCAAGGATAAAAAAGGTTGCACCCCTCCAGTGCATGCGCAGCTCAGAAAGCACTCGAGTAGGATTGCCACCATGAGTACTAAAACCACCCACATCCTCGCCACACCACCACTCCCATGCTCTCTTACCTTATGCCTCCCCTGTGGGTCAGCTCAATGCACAATTTCTTCTAAAATTTTGAAAGCAAATTATAAAATAACATTACTACTGGTACTAATATTGTACGCTGACCCAGGAATCACCAGCGGGGATCTGGAAGAAAATTTCCATTTTAGGACAAATTTGTCATTCAAGGTTGGGTTTTGCTTTCTGTTTCTGGATCAACTGAGGATTATTAATATAAAATTATTGATAAAATTGATGGATATTTTCAAGCCCTAATAACTAGGTAACATCAGGGAATTCAAGGAAAGGTGTCACCAAAAATGTTATTTGCCAGTTTAAACCAGAGCACTGATCTCCTTTTTTCTGATTGTAGATTTCTTTTATTCTATTTTCTGAACATGATTATGGGGGCGGCCATCTTACCTGAGCCGTTCTTAACAGCATTTACAAAAGATTAGGAAAATTTCTTTACGGCAGCCCCATGGTCCACAGACACAATGGTCAGGAGGGGGCCTCGGTGACTTCTTTGGGAGAGTTTTCTAGGCAGCTCGGTGATCTGTGCAGAGGAAGGAATAGATAAGCTCTGACCATCACCTATTGTGAATGGAGGATCCTGTCTTATCTATACACAGAGGTGATATCAGTACAGGCAGGCTTAGAATGAGTTATCTGCAGTTAAGTGATCTGTACAGACCAAGAAGTGGCGGCTATTATTAGACATAGTGGCCAGTGCGAAAAACTGTAGGATTTTCAGTTTTAGTTTAAATATCCAGATTCCAAAGATCCAGATCCAGTTTTTAGCATAAGCTGAATGTCCCACAAAGCATTATGGTACCCCTTCAGTATATAAGGGGCATGGAGATGCTCATTGTGACAAACCACTGAGGAAGGGGTGTTATACCCCGAAACGCGTCTGGTTTTGGGACCGTGAGCGTTGTTAATACACATAAATTGGAGGTCAAAGAAGGCTGAGCGACCAGTGATTTTCTTGGTAACATTCCGAATAAAGGAGAACACTCACTATCTAAGTTTCTGGACATTAGGAACCAGTGTACCAGCATACGGGACTTGACAGCCACTCTCCTTTGATTTCCTGCACAACTTCCGGGTCACGTGGGACGCCACGGTGAGACTCAGCATACCACGTGGGAAGCCGCGTGAGTAATAGCAGACACACAAACGGGAGTCAGTGTATCGGAGAGAAGACTGGTAAGTAATTAGATCCAGATGAGATTTGAATGTTATTTGTTACACAAAAGGGACAAGAGAAGTGCAATAGTTCCGTGATTAAATAAGCGGATAGCAACGTTACTAAGTGGAATATTTGACTGTTATACATAGGACATCTATGCAGTGGTAATACAGTGACGTTATTGAAAACCAATACTTGGCCTTTGGATCTGGATGTCTGGAGGACATATTCTCACTGGTACTACGGATTCATGTTTTATAGCACCAACGTTTGAGAATACTAAGGACTGGTGTCGAAAATTTGGGTTTATGAATTTTATGATTTGTAATATTTTTATGGATATCATTTTATGATATATGCGAAATAAATGTTTTAATTACATTTACTTGTTAGCCCATGTTCTCTTAGATAGTGTGCCCCCCTTTTCATGAATAATTGTAGGATTTTTGGTTTTAGTTTAAAAATAAAAAGTGACATGGAAAATTTAAAATAACATCAAAAATACATTAAAAAAACATAAAAAAGTAATTTACCCAGCAGGTCATTTTCTGATGACACATTACACACATCAGGTCAGATGTCTCGTCATCCCTTTTTGCTGTTCGTGTTTCTGTAGAAGGTTTCCATATAGAGTCCATGTAAATGCTACGGTGTCGTCCGTCTTCAGACCTTCCATACCTTCTTACCCCAGTGCTTAATCAATGCCACAGTAAGACATGCCACATAGTAACGTCTGTTTTTATGCCCGTGTTATTAATTAATGACGGCGACCTTTCCGTGAGGTGTGGATTAGCTGACATACAATTACTAGATGCAGTCAATGAGTGGGTGACATTTACACTTGTTACCGATACAAGGAGACTAAAATGAGAGGAAAAATATCGCCTCCTACAGAAATGAATAGAGCAGAGCACAGATTTGACTTTCTGATGCACGGACTACCAAAAGATGCGTTAAATTCATTAATGTGGGCGTGTCACAAAACATATTGTACATTTTTAAACCAGCATATGTATCTGAATACTTTTGTCATTGCATGTAATTAAAAATTTTGTATAGCCACTGAGTTATTTAATAAAATGTATCTGTATAGCGCCACCTGCTGTTTATTCTTTTTCTCATTTTTTTCTCTGTCTCACTGAGCTGGTCGAACATGTTCAGTTTAAATCTTCAACTGTCACCAGCCATAGGTTCTGTTAGAACCTGTGACAGTTAAAGGGAGAGAGCTGCAGCAGAAAGGACATGCCCCTAAGCTGCCAGGCTAAAGAAAATCTAGCAGAGCAACTGGAACAATGAATGGGGAGATCTCTGGACTCATGTGAGGTACAGGGCTGGTTCTAGCTTTCTTAGAAAGAGATTGTCATGTGCTATATAAGGTCTGATTTTCATTTTTTACGTTGATCATGGCATAACCCTTTTTAATAAATTCAGCACATCTTAGTCCGACAGACCTGTCACTAAGACTTAATAAATCTGCCTGTTCTGTCTAAAAATATATGACACAACTTCAAGTGGCTGTTCAGCCGGGAGCTCAAAAATCATCAGTAAGTCAGAGACTACAAGGGATGACTACCTGCCAATTATTTTCCTCAGATCTTGCTTTTTGTCTGCTTTCCAGCTCTTCTATATTAAGGCTGTGCTGAGATCTTTGACTACAGCGTATCTACAGTGTCTACTGGAATCTGTGGTAGTCTGAGGTACACCTCCTGCCTGCTCATTGGCTCAGGTTACAGCTTTCTCAGCCCCCTGCAGCTCTGCACACTCCGATTGGCTGCTTTGGATAAGTCTACCACAGACTCATCGAGAAGTCATGGCGAGCTGATTTCCATGATAGCAAGAGCGATTCTAAAGTACAGATCACTAAACCAACAGTGAGAAAAAGATGGTGATCAGGTGATTGCTATATTATATACTATAGTAAATAAATCTCGGTACGGTGGAGCCAGGAGGGTAAATTTTGGAGTGGAATTAATTTATAGTACATATGCAAAAAAAGGTTGTAGAGTCCAGCTTCCCAAAAAAGATTATTTTATTCATTCGACATAAAATCCAGACATCCAATACAGAATAAAATGTCCACGCGTTTCGGACCCCAGTGTATAGGTCCTTCATCATGACATGAACATATGCGTCCTATACTGGAGAAGTTAAGTCAGTGGTGGTTAACCCGACCTATTGTGAGAGCCATGAGCAAAGGCACGGATTCCACCGAATGACCACACATCGCATTTAGTTAACGCCAGATCAAGCGGCAAGCACACATTTGACTGTCTATGTTGTTGTATTCGTGGTCGGTGTTTTTTGAAGACACAGGCATGTAAAAAAGGCCTCTACATAGATGATGTATAGACTCTCTTACACACACCAGGTCATTATTGCAGTGTAAGTGTTATACCGCTGGAACCCATTTACAATGACCGGTATCAGAACTCTGATCCCAGTCATTTAACATCTCAGATGCCATCGCATCGGAGCCGATATATACAGAGGGAGGGGGTTTCCTCTCCACGCTGTCTCTGGACAGGAACTCCCCCTGCTGGCAGGAGCAGGACCAGCCCACTCCTACCAAGAAGGGAGGAACAGGGTGGTTTTCCCTGCTCTTTGCCAACCATCTGCCACCCAAATCTTTACTGCAAGATACAGCCATAACAAAATTGTAGTATCCCCCAGTCCTGAGGATAGGTCCTCAATATGAAAATCTCAGAAAATCTCTTTAAAGCTGCGCCTGTGGCATAGCCTAATAAGCAGCCCGTCAGAATCCTATAGACTGCAATAGTATATTACAGAAGTCTATGGTAAAAATGATCAGAAGATCACACATTCACTTCCCATAAGAGGGCTAAAAATGACAGTTAAAAATGTTTTTTAAAACTGGGGGAAAAAAGGGCAAAAATAGAAAACATTTAAATCATCACCCTTTCCCAATTTTACATATAAAAATAAGCAATAAAAATAAACAGAATTTTTATCACCACATAGGAAAATATCAGAATTGTTAAAATATAAAAACATTTTTCCTGTGTGGTAGATGCTATATTGGAAAAAAATGGCTGACTTGTTCTCTTTCGTCACCTCACAGAGTGCTGCGGCCTCTTCGTACTCAAAGTCGGCCCCCCCCATTGATAGCATATTGATGACCTATCCAAAGAACAGGCCACCGATATGTAAATCCTGAAAAACCTCTTTTAAGACCCAACATAGGTTAACACTTTATGTGGAATAAAAGAGCATGAAATCCCCCTTTGTACCTTGTGCACGCCAAGTGGCGGCCATTCATTCCTGTAAGGTTATGAGGACAGCGTAAAGACATCTTACAATGAGAGCTCAAGAGCGGAAATAGCACCGTGCTTTTATTAAATATAGGCGGGCGCGTCTTTCCATCATTTCTCTCAGCATTGTCATGTGGAGGAGGAAAGGAACATGTGAAAACGCCATTATGAGGAGACAAACAGAACGTCGCCATCAGCAGAAGCCATTACAATAGTTGCGCTCAAAAAGCTATTCAGCACCAAATGCGCAGCCTGGCATTGAGCTGCCGCATGATTCAGGAGGGTCTGGGGGCTTTGTGCTTCTCCCCCAGGACACATCAGTCCACAAATATTTTATTATTAACGTCTCCTAGTAGAAAATTGTTCAGGGCTTCACCCCTAAGGCTACGTTCACACGACGACAATTGTCGCGCGACAATTTGGGAACCACTACACTGCAACATTTGTAGCGCGACATTGATGTCACATTAATGTCGCGCGACAATTTTTATAATGGGAGTCTATGGAGGTGTCGCACGTGCAACATGCGACATGCTGCGACTGCGACACAACAGTCGCAAAAAATCCATCCCGGATGGATTTTTTCCAACTCTCGTGTCGCAGTCGCAGCATGTCGCATGTCGCACTGCGACACCATAGACTCCCATTATAAAAATTGTCGCGCGACAATAGTGCGACTTTTTGTCGCGCGACAATTGTCGTCGTGTGAACGTAGCCTAACTCCCGACACCCCCACCCATCAGCTGTTTGAAGTAATCAAGGTGCTTTGTGAACACCACGGCCTACTTCTAAGCCAGTGACGTCGCTCAAATTGCTTTTGTTTGTTTTGTGACAAAATGTCAGAAACACTTTTCAATAAAAACTATCTGATTAAAAAAAAAAAACATTATGGAGACCTACACATTAAAAACCACCTTAAGGGCATGGCCACATGTGGAATACACAATACAGGTTTTCTGCAGGGGAACTGCATGCAGAAAACCACAGCGTTTACCGCAGCAAAGTGGATGAAACATTAAAAAAGTCGCATCCATCTGCTGTGGAAACTTTCCGCAGCGGAATCTGCACATGACTCGACCTGCAGTAGAAATTAGAAATCCAGGTAAGCCATTTTTGGAATGCAGAGGGTGAGATGCAAAGCAAATATGCGGCCAAATACAGTGCAAAATCCGCATGGAACATGTCCAGATTTTGCTGTAGAGTCTGCATTTTTTGGTCATTTCCGACATGTTGAGCTGGGATCAGGAAGTGGAAGAGCAGCAGGGACCAGAGCAGGGTCAGAACGGCAGGATCGGTGAGTATGGCTTATTTTTTACATTTTCTCTCCAGAAAACCCCCTTAAAATGACGTGTAGCTTTGGAGCCCCTTTATATAGTATATTGGGCACTGTATATGTCTCTCCCTTTCTGCACAGGAATAAGTGACTTTTCACACTGTGCTCTCCAGGGTCCGTCCAGGGTTCCGTCAGGAGTACGTCATCTTGTACGTCACTTATAGCCTTCGGTATACTTTTTTTTTTACTGACTGCCCCTGTATGGTAGAGCAACGTTTACTGTGCTATTCCAGTTAAAAAAGGGTCTGCTCCTGATGAAGAGCTCTTGTATACTGCCGCATAAGGCAAATGTGCAGGGGAAACACCGTGCGAAAGGAGCCTAATGGATAACAGGACAGCCACTGTAGCAAGATATGCATATATTAAAGGGTAAATGAATATATATTAATCTGTATAATAAACCGTTCATGCTCAACCCCTTGCAGAAAGTGAAAATCCTGCAAACACTGAATTTCCTACTGTAATTGTAAAAAACAGATATATCCTGCAATATATATATAAATACGGTATATATATTAACATTTTATAATTAAAGGGGTTATTCGGTGGCCAGTGGCATGATAACGACGTCACAGCAAGCCCTCCAGTGCCCTGCTCATGATGACAGCCTGTATTGCAGCGGGGGCGTCGGCCCCGCTGTGATGTCATCAGAACTGTACACAGACCATATAGATGGGATTGCAGGCTTGGGGCAGATGGGGTAAGGATGTGCATCTCAGGGTCCATTCAAAGAACTGTACCTATTTTTGCAGAGTGCAAATTGCGGATCTTCAGAACACGGCTGTGTGCGTTCCGCATTGTGCGAATCGGAACGTCCTGCCTATGTTTGTCAGAATTAACGGATAAGAATGGGACATGTTAAAATTTTTTTTCTTTTGCAGGGCCACAAAATGGACATACGGATGCATTGAGCACACACTGTGCTTTTCACATCGGAGCTGCAAAAAAAAAAAGAAGTGGATCGGACGCGGACTGAAAATCCGGTCGTGTGAATGGACCCTACGGGACGTTACAATCAATAAGACAATTACAGAAAAATCTCTTAGTCCCAGATAACCTCTTTAATTAGCCATTGGGCACGTCCTGAGGCTTCAAATGTTTAAAGATTAGCTGGAAGCTGCGTCCTAACCATGGGTCCTTAGTTCTTATAATGAACGCTAAAAATACCGATAAAATTGAAATACAGGCGTCAACCAGTACATGAGATAATGGGAGCGATGGTCAACGGCCGCAATTAAAAACGAGATGATCTGGAAAACTGTACACAGTACAGACAACGCACCCTGTGTAATACTGGGGTTGTAAAGAGACCAGAGGTTTGGGGCTTTTTCAGAATCAGCTGCTCATGGACTGCAATATCAGGCACAGACCACGGACACGGGTGGCGCTGTTTCTAGAAATAAAACAAATCCTTTTTCTGTAATTCTTTTAGAGCGTGTCTGCCGGGGCACCACATGCTTTCTGTTTTTGGCCTTTGGTTTAGGGTGCAGTCACAAGACCGTATCCGTTTTGCGGACTACAAATCACGGATCCACCCAAGACAGAAGGGCCTGATGTTTTTTTCACTCCTCCACCCACTTACCTTGACTCTTGAGCCAATCCCCCCCTTCATTAGTTCCCGACCCCTAATAGTAAAGGCATCAACCAGGACTGGGCCCTCTTTCTTCACCGGCCCCGGAGTAGCCACATGGGCCCCTCTATGACTTGCTAACAACCACCATTAGTCCGTTTATGACCAAAGACCCATAAACATTAAATCCACTTTCCCCATTTGCCGCTCAGATGATAAGTATGAAAGGCAGAGGAGACATCGTTACCTGTCTGACGGGAGATCACCTGCAGCCGAGTGCTTCACTCCGGATCCATTCTTAATAGAGTCCTGCCTTACGATCCCCTGTGATCGGCTCTTCTCTGAGGCTGGTGTAATTAAGTCCCCTGAGGGTCCCTGGTATTGGGATTGCTCTTGTAGTTTAGCCTTTTTCTCCTGAGGTGCTTCTTCGTTCTGGAGCCCTGCTTCAGCCTCTTCTCCGGCCTTCTGTGCTGTGGTAGACCCGCTGTTGTAGAACCAGGCTCCGGACTTAGTGAGGATTTCTTGTTGTTTTCGGCACAAATTACATACCCACATTACCTGCGGAACGAAAGAGAAATACATCAGGACAGAACTCGGCTTCCATGGATGTTTAGGAGGATTTCCTATGCTGTCAAGTCAATCACAAGTGTAAGGGACATTATACGGAGAAGTATCTTTCTATCTCTCTATCTAATATCTCTCTATCTAATATCTCTCTATCTAATATCTCTCTCTCATATCTATCTATCTCATATCTATCTAATATTCTATTCTGTATCTATCTATCTATCTATCTATCTATCTATATCTATCTATCTCATATCAATCTATCTCATATCAATCTATCTCATATCTATCTATCCTATCTCATATCTATCTATCTCATATCTATCTATCCTATCTATCTATCTATCTCATATCTATCTATCTCATATCTATCTATCTCATATCTATCTATCTCATATCTATCTATCTCATATCTATCTATCTCATATCTATCTATCTCTCTATCTATCTATCTATCTATCTATCTATCTATTATCTTTCTATCTATCCTAACTATATCTATCTATTATCTATCCTATCTCATATATATCCATCTATCTCCCGGGGTGTAGCTATAGGGGGTGCAGAGGTAGCAGTCGCTATTGGACCCAGGAGCCTGAGGGGGCCCAAAGACCCTTGTGCCGCATAAGAAGACACCGGTATTATAGAAAGTACATGCTGGTCAAGTTACACCTCCGGCTGGAGGGAAGGGGTTAAGTCAAAAATTTGGCATGAGGGGGGTGCCTTTTCAATTTTTGCCTGGGCAGCATGAGGGCTATGTGCTTCCCTGCCCCTGACCGCAAAGAACTGAGGGAATGGGGCCCCAAGCTAAACTCTCGCACTCGGGACCTGGAGCCTTTAGGTACGCCCCTGCTATCTATCTATCTATCTATCTATCTAATCAAAATCTATCAATCTATGTAATCTATTTGTCTATCTGTCTATATCACTCATATCTATGAGTTCCTTTACTCAGCCGAACAGTTTAAAGGGGCTCTCAGGGATTTTCATATTGTTGGCCATCAACATGAGATTGGCAGGATCCCGACGTCCATCATCCCCACCTATCAGCTATTCTGCAGTAGAGGTGGCGCAGGAACTATGCCGCTCTGCCCACTACTGGTCCCTGCTTGACGTGAATGAGAGCAGCGCTGCAGTAATGAGAGTTGTGTAGTTCCGATGCTGGATTTACTGCAGAACAGCTGATTGGCAGGAGCGGTGAGAGTAGCCCATCAATATATAAATCTCAGAAAATCCCATTAACGACGCACTTCTGACTATTCACAGCTGCCACTAGGTGGTGCTAAGAAACTTTTATGCATACAGATTTAATGTTAGGATCAGCGGGGGCAATATGCAGAAAGCTCATCCGCGCCCCCTAGTGGTGGCTGTCCAGCAGCTTAAACTTCATCATTCAACTCCATGGAGTTGTCTGTATGACGGACACCTGGGGATCTCCGTAACTACAAAGACATATCACTAAACGAAGGTGTGCACAATTGTGAACCTATCATAGCAGTGGACATTCAGCAACCCTCCCAGTGACATCCGGTGTAACCGCCGAGCCGCCATCTGGCATGACGTGATTTACTGTAACAGATCGCAAATTCTGACATTTTCTATCGACTCTCTTTACAAGAAATGGACACTATTTTAATATTGAATAACTGATCTTTATTTTACTCGTAATAAACCGCTATAACAGGCAATTAACATCAATGTTTAATTACTTAACCAATGGGTTTCTAAATATTCAGTCTTTTAAAATTGTTTATAATGGGCCAGTAAGAGCAGCGCCGATAATTACCGCCATAAACTGCATAAACAGCCCGTAGTTCTGGCTCCGAATCTTCACTAAACTGTCAGTGTATGAGATGGGGATGATTTCATTGCAAGATGCAGACCAAAGATGAACGCAGACCCTGTTTTAGGCCTCTTGCACACGACCGTATGGTTTTTTAGTATTTTGCGCTGCGCAAAAAATACGGATGACATCCGTGTGCATTCCGTTTTTTGCGCAAAAGAACAGCTGGCCCCTGATAGAACAGTTATGTGGACAATAATAGCACATGTTCTATCTTTGAACGGAAATATGGAAACGGAAGGCATACCGTCCGTTTTTTTTGCGGATCTATTGAAATGAATGCTTCCATATACGGTCCGTATACAGAACGCAAAAAAGGAACGTAAACAGGAAAAAAAAAACTTTTGTGTGCATGAGCCCTTAGAAAGTGGGGAACTGGTCGAGGGCCTAGGCCCCCATTTCTGGGGGGCCCCAAAGACTACGCTAGTTTACAATTGTATGGCAGCATTATTTGGGAATTAAAAGCTTTATATAGTATTATACGAATACTTCATAATGTACCGTATTTGTAAGTAGTAAGGGTGACATCCGTGGTTTTTGCTAATGAAAGGAGTCTCCTGCCGTTTGGAAGAGAAAGACGAAGACTCAGATACCACCACGAGTTATGTCTTTTCATTCTTTTACCCGTGGACTGAATTTAAAAATGTGGCGCATTACAGACAACTTTTTTAGGGATCATTAAAAAATTCTACCATGATACACTATACGGTGTCATTACATGGACATTGTATGGGAGTATTATTTAGGCATTGTGTGGAGGTGCTGTATTGTTTTTCTATGCAGTAAAAGGATCTAAACATTTTGAGTGGGGTAAAGAGTGGAGGTTTTACTTTGCTTCGTTCCCAGTGCCCCCTTTTTATATAAAATCAAACCGGCACAAAACAACAGTAACAGTGCGACAGCACGGTGCGATGGCGGTGCGTTGGGGATGCGGCTGTGCGGCTGTCGAGTACCGCTGCGGTTGTATGCAGCTGCCTCTAAGTAAACTAATGAGACCGCAGTGTTCAGTGGGTCTGTATTGTTAATGGCTGCGCAGTATTAAAGGTGCCGCACGACCATTAACAATGCACACCAACTATACAATGCAGTCTTCATTAGTTAAAGGGCATCTGTCAGCAGATCTGTCCCTATGACACTGGCTGACCTGTTACATGTGCACTTGGCAGCTGAAGGCATCTGTGTTGGTCCCATGTTCATATGTGTCTTTATTGCTAAGAAAAATGAAATTTTAATATATGCAAATGAGCCTCTAGGAGCAACGGGGGCGTTACCATTACACTTAGAGACTCTGCTCCCTCTGCATTTTGATTGACAGGACCAGGCAGTGAAAACATCAGAACTTCTGGCCCTGACATCTCCTAAAGTGCAGAGGGTGCAGCAGTTGCAGAGAGATCAGAACCTTTAGGTGTAACAGCAACGCCCCCGTTGCTCCTAGAGGCTCATTTGCATATATTAAAACATCATTTTTCTCAGTAATGTGAGCACATATGAACATGGGAACAACACAGATGTCTTCAGCTGCCAAGCGCACAAGTAACAGGTCAGCCAGTGTCATAGGGACAAATCTGCATAATAAATATAATAAAGCAAAAACTGCTAAGTGTTTTCATTACGAAATCTACTATTGTGTATACAGCTCCTACGCAGAACTATGCATCTCCCTGGTTACAGACTACAAAGAAACCCTGCGTAGTCTGATCCTACAGCCATCTGTTATTTTCTTCCATTTGACTGCTATCTAGAGGATAGACGGAAGGCAGATGGAAAAGGGTTACCCAGAATTTCTGTTTTGTCTGTATCTATAGAGACACATAAGGCCCCTTTCACACAGGCGAGTTTTCCGCGCGGGTGCAATGCGTGATGTGAACGCATAGCACCTGCACTGAATCCTGACCCATTCATTTAAATGGGTCTGTGTACATGAGTGTTTTTTCATGCATCACTTTTGCGTTGCGTGAAAATCGCAGCATGTTCTATATTCTGCATTTTTCACGCAGCCCTGGCCCTATAGAAGTTAATAGGGCTGCGTGAGAAACGCATTGCATCCGCAAGCAAGTGCGGGTGCGATGCGTTTTTCAGTGATGGTTGCTAGGAGATGTTGTTTGTAAACCTTCAGTTTTTTATCAAACGCGTGAAAAACGCATCAAAACGCATTGCACCTGCGCGGAAAAAACTGAACAACTGAACGCAATCGCAGGCAAAACTGAATGGCTTTGTCTGTGAAATCGCACAGTTTTCACTGAACGCATCCGGACACGTTCGTGTGAAAGAGGCCTAGGTCTGCATAGGAACTGCATACCATAAAATGTTAGGAAATTTGTCATCAAGAAAAAGTTGCTTCTTTTTGCTTTTTTTCCCCACAAACTTGCCAATCGTCGGCAAGACCGTTAGGTAGAATTGATTAAAATGTAATTTTTTCACATGTTGCTTACATCACCAAGATAACTCCTACACTAATATCGACATCAACACTGCTGTACGTCCTACGCAGCATTCAGAGCAGTAAATTAGTTTAGAAAGCACTTTGCAAATTTTACAATGACGCTCATCTTTTCTTGCAAGACTTTCACAAAAAGAAAGGAAAAAAAAAAAACAAGAAAGGCGACGTTCAGTCGAAATTCAATGACAGCTGCCAAAGACTGTCAGCGAGATTAAGGGTGCAGCGTCTCCGCTGAGCACTAATCAGTCAACTGCTTTCAGGCCTTTCTGTGAAGACGTATAATAGATAAATGTACAATTATGTTGTCTACATGGAGATAAAAGATTTGTACTAAAGAAATAAAAAAATATAAAAACATAAAAATAAAAGGGCAATCAGACATAAAAACAAGTCTATCAGAATGAAGGGAAGTGAACAGAGGAATAATAGAGGCTTCTTGTAAACTATGGCTGAGGTCACAGGGCAGAAGAGCGGGGGCGTGCCCAGCTACTTATCAGGTAGCATCACCGCCCATGTTAAAGAGGTCTCATGAAGACGATCCCTGTCATAGAGGGGGGGATGCGGTAAGGGAATGGCGCTCTGTACGAGAGGCTCCCATTCACGCACCAATGTAATAATTATAATAATATAACATACAGTGGGGCAAAAAATTACCCCGTATTTTTTCCGGCATATAAGACGACCCCCTACTTTTCCTGTTAAAATATGGGGTTTGGGCTATACTCGTCGTATAAGACTACCCCTCTTCCAACGCACACCAAATAAGAATTAAACAGGCGATCCGAGCATGAGAAAACCACTGAGAGCAGGGAGAGGGGGCTGCCTTAGGAGCGACTGGCCGGGATGCAGCGCACGGTGGCTCAGCTAGAGGGCGCCTGTCCCTGAAGCTTCTCCAGTCCGGCTCGGAAGTAAAGAGGACCTTTCACTGGTCCCACAATTGTTAGATAATGATATATACCGTATGTGTAGAGCAACGCCCAGGGATAATAGTAAGTGCAGGGAGATCCCTGGGCGCCGCTCTACACATACATATCATTATCTGACAATGGTTGGACCAGTGAAAGGTCCTCCTAAGTTTCAGCACGCAGTATACCAGCCTATAAGACGACCCCCGACTTTTGAGAAGATTTTCATGTGTTAAAAAGTAGTCTTATACGCCAGAAAATACAGTATTTAGTCAGTCACCAATTGTGCAAGTTCTCCCACTTAAAAAGATGAGAGGCCTGTAATTTTCATCATAAGTACACCTCAACTATGGGAGACAGAATGGGGGGAAAGAATCCAGGAAATCCCATTGTAGGATTTTTAATGAATTAATTGGTAAATTCCCCGGTAAAATAAGTATTTGGTCACCTACAAACAAGAAAGATTTCTGGCTCTCACAGACCTGTAACTTCTTTAGGAGGCTCCTCTGTCCTCCACTCGTTACCTGTATTAATGGGACCTGTTTGAACTTGATATCAGTATAAGAGACACCTCTCCACAACCTCAATCAGTCACACTCCAAACTCCACTATGGCCAAGACCAAAGAGCTGTCGAAGGACACCAGAAACAAAATTGTAGACCTGCACTGGGCTGGGCAGCTTGGTGTGAAGAAATCAACAGTGGGAGCAATTATCAGAAAATGGAAGACATACAAGACCACTGATAATCTCCCTAGATCTGGGGCTCCACGCAAGATCTCACCCTGTGGGGTCAAAATGATCACAAGAGCGGTGAGCAAAAATCCCAGAACCACACGGGGCGGCCTAGTGAATGACCTGCAGAGAGCTGGGACCAAAGTAACAAAGGCTACCATCAGTAACACACTACGCCGCCAGGGACTCAAATCCTGCAGTGCCAGACGTGTCCCCCTGCCTAAGCCAGTACATGTCTGGGCCCGTCTGAAGTCTGCTAGAGAGCATTTGGATGATCCAGAAGAGGATTGGTAGAATGTCATATGGTCAGATGAAACCAAAGTAGAACTTTTTGGTAAAAACTCAACTCGTCGTGTTTGGAGGAGAAAGAATGCTGAGTTGCATCCAAAGAACACCATACCTACGGCGAAGCATGGGGGTGGAAACATCATGGTTTGGGGCTGTTTTTCTGCAAAGGGACCAGGACGGCTGGTCCGTGTAAAGGAAAGAATGAATGGGGCCATGTATCGTGAGATTTGCTTCCATCAGCAAGGGCATTGAAGATGAAACGTGGCTGGGTCTTTCAGCCTGACAATGATACCAAACACACCGCCCACTCAACGACGGAGTGTCTTCGTAAGAAGCATTTCAAGGTCCTGGAGAGGCCTAGCGAGTCTACAGATCTCAACCCCATAGAAAACCTTTGGAGGGAGTTGAAAGTCCGCGTTGCCCAGTGACAGCCCCAAAACGTCACTGCTCTAGAGGAGATCTGCATGGAGGAACGGGCCAAGATACCAGCACCAGTGTGTGAAGACCTTGTGAAGACTTACAGAAAACGTTTGACCTCTGTCATGGCCAACAAAGTATTGAGATGAACGTTTGTTATTGACCAAATACTTATTTTTCTCCATAATTTGCAAATAAATTCTTAAAAAATCAGACAATGTGATTTTCTGGATTTCTTTTCCTCATTCTGTCTCCCATAG
Source organism: Bufotes viridis (assembly GCA_033119425.1). Classification (NCBI taxonomy): domain Eukaryota; kingdom Metazoa; phylum Chordata; class Amphibia; order Anura; family Bufonidae; genus Bufotes; species Bufotes viridis. The sequence continues at coordinate 38,311,437 of CM065593.1, read as the reverse complement.
TTGAGGTGTACCTATGATGAAAATGACAGGCCTCTCATCTTTTTAAGCGGGAGAACTTGCACAATTGGTGGCTGACTAAATACTTTTTTGCCCCACTGAGGTACTACAGGGGAAAGTCCTGGCTGGCCATGTCTTCCTCTTCTGTTTGCAGCGAGAGCCGGCTGATCCACTGTGCTGGTCACATTATGAAATGGGTTCTTGATGAGACAACCCCTTTAAAATGTTTTCCGAGATATTTATACTGATTGGTGGGGGTCTGGCGGTAATAGAAGTAAATCAGCGGCACTCACCATCAGATGTAAATCCTCCTTTATTGATGCGCGAGGGGGGGGGGAAGACTGCACAAGCAGTGCAATCACATTAAAAGGGCGAAAGCCACTTCGTCTGGCCCGAGCTGGTCGGGGTTCCGATACCCAGGACCCCGCCGATCAGCTGTTTGAGAAGGCACCGGCGCTCGCAGTATCGCCGCGGCCTTCTCTGTGCTCACCAAACACAGCGCCTTCCATAGTGAGCAGCGCCTGGGATGTGACCGATGAACGTGTCGTCACTGGCCTAGGAAAAGCTGCGACTACTGCCAGTGCCGATGCCTGCTCAAACAGCTGATCGGCGGGGGTCCCGGTTGCCGATCCCCCACTGATCAAATACTGATGACCTATCTAGGGGATGGGTCATCTGTATAAAAGATCTTTTTAACTTCTAACTTACTTTGCGTCAGTTCTTCACTGATTTCGAGATCTGGGTTTGCTGTCAATGAATGAAAACCTGAAAGCCTAGTCCGAGTGATAAGGCTTTGTGCACACTACAGTTGTATTCTACATTTGGTACACACGTTACCGCGATCTCCTGATGTATGTGTGTCTTGTTCTGCAGTCCAGGCTCCCAGAGGGTTGGCTAGACCAGGGATCAGCAACCTCAAGCACTCCAGCTGTTGTGCAACTACAACTCTCAGCATGCTCCATTCACTTCTATAGGAGATCTAAAAACAGACAAGCAAGTGTGCATGCTGGGAGTTGTAGTTTCACCACAGCTGGAGTGCTGCACCGTTTCACCACAGCTGCATCCGGCACACGCTTAGGAGTAGGACTTAGAGGGGTTGTCCCATAACCAACACTGACAGTGTCACCTGTCCCTAGAATTGGCTGACCATGGTCTGATCACTGGGGTCCGACTGCTGTGACTTTCACCGATCATGAGAACGAGGGTCCAATGTCCCCTGTTAGAACAAACCAGCAGCTGGATAGGTGGTAAGTGCTGATCATAGGACAACCACTTTAGGCCTCGTTCACATTTCTATGTCTGGATGACGTCCATGGAAAATCCATCTGTGACGGTGTCCGTGAAGAATCCGTGTGTCCAATTTTTTTCCCCTCCATGTGTCATCCGTTTTCCAAGCATGACGCTCAGCTGAAAATGAGTTTCCAGAGCATCTCCTACCAGTGGTCTGTGAATCAATGACAGAACAGATGCCATCCATGCTGTGTCAGTGGTTTTTCACAGACCCCTAGACTTCAATGGGCAGTTGGTCCCCATCACAGACCAAAGCTGGACATGTCTCCCATGATGTGCAAAAAAAAACTATTTAAAGTCAATAGGTTCATTCAATAAAGGATTTGTGACTTTTTTAGTAGAATAAAAATCCACAACCTTTTTTTAATGGCCATGCGACAATATTTAGTCGCACGGCCGGTTTTAAACAGTTGTGCGGGATGGGGGTGAATCGGGGCTGCTTCACACCTCATCATAAAATTAGCCATCTACTATGGCAGCACGGGGGGGAAGCCCTGTCTTAGCCATCAGGGCATATTTACTATGTGTGATGTGGAAACTGCGGACAGAACACAACCGTGGAAAACGGAGATGCCTTAAAGGGGTTGTCCCATGAAAAATATTCTACGGTTTTCAAACCAGCACCTGGATCTGAATACTTTTGTAATTGCATGTAATTGAAAATTTAACATAGCCACTGAGTTATTCAATAAAATCTATCTGTACAGCGCCACCTGCTGTTTTTTTATTTTTTTTATTTCTTTGACCTGCTCACTAACTAGGCCGCACATGCTCAGTTTCATCCTTCAGCTGCCTCCTGAGCTGTGATAGGGAGAGCTGAGACACACCTCCTGAGCTGTGATAGGGAGAGCTGAGACACGCCCCTGAGATGTGATAGGGAGAGCTAAGACACACCCACTGAGCTGTGATAGGAAGAGCTGAGACACGCCTCCTGAGCTGTGATAGGGAGAGCTGAGACACGCCCTCTGAGCTGTGATAGGAAGAGTTGAGACACGCCCCCTGAGCTGTGATAGGGAGAGCTGAGACACGCCCCCTGAGCTGTGATAGGGAGAGCTGAGACCTGCCTCCTGAGCTGTGATAGGAAGAGCTGAGACACGCCCCCTGAGCTGTGATAGGAACAGCTGAGACACGCCCCCTGAGCTGTGATAGGGAGAGCTGAGACACGCCCCCAGAGCTGTAATAGGCAGAGCATGGACACGCCCCCTGAGCTGCAGCAGAAAAGACCCTCCCCTGAGCTGTCAGCTTGATATAAATCTATCAGAGCAATGAATGGGGAGATCTCTGGATCCATGTGAGGTACAGGGCTGGTTCTAGCTTTGTTAGAAAGAGATTGTCATGTATTATATGATGTCTGATTTTCATTTTTTACATTAGCCATGGGATAACCTCTTTCAGCTGATTGTAAACTATAGATTTCAGGCAGTCGGAAAGGCCATTTTCTGACAACACAATAAAAGTTGTGCTGGATTTCTTTTTGGTCATTGTCAGGTTCAGTTCCCAATATTCGGAAAGTCATTTGTGCCAAATGGCAGATGTGAATCCCATTGATCGCAGCCTCACCAGATCAGTGATCGAGGCGAAGACTGATTCAATAGTGTGAACTGCAGGCTGTCCATGAAATGGTTGTCTGAAGTCTCTAGTGGACGGCTAGCTTTAGGACTGTCACCGAACCTGTATGGTATTGCACGGAGCCATGCTGGACTCATGTATGGAGCTATATGTTTTATTATATCCCAATACGTAAGGAATCCGAACATTCGTTCTGACGGAGATCCCTAGGGAAAGTATTTAGAAGCATGGTGACTCCCTTCAAGGCAAAATCCTAATGTGCATGATCCATCAGGTTCCACAACAGCAAGCAGAGATCTTGAAAGGCAAAAAGCAAGCAAGAGGTTGTAATAATCATTGTACCCTTCATTCTGTCAGTTGGTGGGGTCTCAGCATCCTGATTCCCGTTGATCAAAACTTCTCTGTAGAAATGAAAATAAAAAAAGTGTCTTTTTCTAAGGGTACGGTCACACGGTCAGGTTTCGTGATGCAGTTTGGGAAGCCAAAAGCAGGAGTAAATTCAAAAAGAAGAAGAAGTCTCATCTGTCCTTTATACTTTCCGTCCTTTTATGATCCACTCCTGTTTTTAGCTTCCAAACCTGCCGGTGTGACAGCGCCTTTATGTTTTGCTCCCCCTCTCGATATGCGGTAAATACTAATCACTGAGTGGTGTCTCCCTATGCCGGGACTGGGAAAACGCAGCTCTGGGTAAATCTCGGCTGTTTGTTGAGCTGATCTTTAACCAAACTAATCTCATCCTGATAAACACCGTGCTGCGCCAGCAACACTCCTAAAAGCAGAAGAAAAGGCCACGCGCAGCAGACTCCGTAAATGAAGACGCCCGTGGAATCTGCAGCAAGTTCTGCAGCCAGACACTTCTGAAAGTTTCCACTAAGTAATTACACCAAGGTGAAGTCTCATTGTTTGCTGAGATTCCACAGAGAGGGACTACCTCTTGCCAAAATAATTGGCATCTGAATAGGAAGTAATTAGATTATTAAATACGGTAGTTAGCGTTCTGAGCCAGATCATCGCAATCACTGCTCAGTTATCCGGAAAGATTGTGCTGCAGCCTTCTATTAACAAAGAGCATGATAGATAGATAGATAGATAGATAGATAGAAGATATGAGAGAGAGAGAGAGAGAGAGAGAGATAGATAGATAGATAGATAGATAGATAGATAGATAGGAGATAGATAGATATGAGATAGATAAATAGATAGATAGAATAATTAGATAAAGATAGATAGATAGATAGAAGATATGAGAGAGATAGATAGATAGATAGATAGATAGATAGATAGATAGATAGATATGAGATAGATAGATAGACAGATAGATATGGGATAGATAGATAGAAAGATAGATAGATAGATAGATAGATAGATATGGGATAGATATTAGATAGATAGATAGATAGATAGATAGATAGATAGATAGATATAGACAGACATTTGGCATTCATTTCAGTTTACAAAACTGAGGTACGGTATAAGAAATGGGCCACTGTAAAAGCTATCTCCACCTTTACAGCCCAAACTGTTTATTGCTCCAGTGTTACTAAAATAAAAATAAAATACAGTGACTTTGTAAATAAATATAATAAAAATCTATGGGGTCATGTATTAAACTGGTGTAAAGTAGAACTGGCTTAGTTGCCCAAAGCAACCAATCAGATTCCTCCTTTCATTTCTGACAGCTCCTTTGGAAAATGAAAGGTAGAATATGATCTGAGCCAGTTCTACCTTACTAGAATGTTGTGTTTCCATGGTAACAGAAATAAACCCCTGTATATTAGTAAGAAGCAGGGAGCAGATGGAAGTATGCCTGCAGGATCAGACTGCACAGGATTTGTTAGTAGTCTGTTACCATGGAGACATGAAGGTACGCGCAGAGGTTTTATGCACATGTTAAATAATTTTGAATCAAAACTATTTGCAGGGTCGCTTAATTTTTTTCAATATACAAGTGTTTCGGGGAACAAAATGGTGACAGAGGGGTAGAAACATTTTAATATGACCAATTTGATAGCTCCAGGTACGACCGGTAACAGATAACATGGCGTGAGCTGTGCCCGAGGCGCGGGGCGGTTATCACGCCTCACCCTATGTGTTCTGAACGGGGGTTACTAAAACCCAATCCAGTAATCAGAAGTGGCGTCCTAATGTAAACTACGTGGTCCCCCGCTTACCACGTGCCATCTATAACATGGGTGTCCTACCACGGGGCAAAGAAGTGTCATCTCCTACAGCGGCATGTACATGATTCAGAAACAACCCCATTCACGTGACAGAACAAGTCTTATGTTGTAGAAATTTCTGCATCAAATCTTCTGCATGTGAATATCCCCCAACACTCCTGTATCCCACAAGTCTCTAATAAGAGGCAAATATCCCC